>CM070722.1:48380354-48769901 GCA_036346275.1 Otatea glauca | reverse complement strand
ATTTATGCTTCAATCGGGCAATATTCGGCACATAATCGCTTTGTCTACGATTCAGCTCTCCGACTTCGCCGTAATCTTTATATCCTCGATGCTTATCGAGCTAAAGTATAGCTCTATCGCTCAATTCTCGAGGAACATGACCGATAGAAAATGATGTAAAAGAGCCGATAATCTCTAAACATTGTTCTAAATATTTCAAGAGTACTTCATCTCGACATTGGTATTCTCCCTTTATTTGTCGCACTACTAACAAATAATCACCATATGCCTCAACAAATACCACCCCAATATTTTCCAAAGAATTGCGTGCCTTTGAGTAACGCTCAGACTCGGCACAGTTGTTTGAGCATCGGCTCTTTAGCGAAATGCGAATTCAAAGTTATGCCCTTGGGTGAAGTGAGCACAATCCGATAACATCACCTTTCCCGACATCGATCCGTCAAAGAACAGCCGCCATGGTGCGACCAAGACTAAATTTGTCGTGTTGTCATGTCCTCACATTATAAAATCGGCTAGGACTTGTCCTTTGACCGCTTGGCGATTCATATGATAAGTCGAACTCGACCAAGGCGTAAGCCCATTTGCCAAGTCGACCCCGCAGAATGGGAGCGGACAATATATATTTTATAACATCGGTTTTGCAGATCACTTTACAAGCTGATGCTAATATGTAGTGCCTTAGCTTTGTGCACGAGAAGTACAAGGATAAACACAGTTTTTCGATAAAAGGGTACCTGACTTCTGTGTCCAGCAACCGTCGGCTTAAATAAAAGATAATCCTTTCTTTACCATGCACCTCTTGTGCTAAAATAGCTCCAATAGTATCTTCTTCGGCCGAGACATATAATCTGAAAGGAATCACTTTTTGAGGTGCAGCCAAAACTGGGGGGTTGGACAAATACCTCTTGACTTCGTCGAAAGCTTTCTGCTGATCAGCTCCCCATATAAATTCCTCATTGTTCTTTAACTTCAGCAATGGAGTAAAAGCACGAATCCTACCGGAGAGGTTTGAGATGAATCGACGGAGATAGTTAATTTTGCCGATCAACTTTTGTAACTCGTTTTTGCATGTCGGTGGTTCAAGATTGGCTATGGCCTTGACCCTTGTTTGACCGACTCGATCCCTCTTCGCACCATGAAGCCTAAAACTGCCCAATGATACGATACAAACGATACTTGTAAGGATTCATCTTCAAACCGCGCGATCTTATGTTTTTAAACACCCTCTAAGTCGGCCGATGTTGCAAATCTTCTGCAGATTTCACCACTACATCATCAATATAAATTTCGACAATGTGGCCGATTAGATAGTGAAAGATCGATTCACGCCCGCCGACACGTAGCTCCGCGTTTTTCAAGCGAAAGTCATCACCGCCCACTCGAACAATCCTATTGCACCAGACATCTGCGCTTTTTGGTATATCGGGCTTCGCCATGAGTATCCGTTATACCCGCATTACCATCTAGAAAACTTATGATCTTATTCCTAATGCAAAGATCGATAAGCATATCGGCTATCGGCGATCGGATATTCATCTTTGGGCGCTGCTTTTTCAAATCTCTAAAATCGACGATACCGAAGTTTTCCATTTTTCTTCATAATCGAACGATGTTGGAAACCCACTCGCGTGATCGGCAAGGCCTCGATAAATTTTGCTTCCAACAATCGTTTCTATTTTTCTTTATAATTTGGTACAAAGGCCGATTGAAACGCCTCGATATTATTTAAACTACCGATAACCCGATTTTATAGGTAGCCAATGTTCCACAAGCCGACGGCTTAATCCAAGCATTTCGTGATATTCCCAAGCAAAACAATCCTTATAATCCTTAAGGATTTTTATTAGTTTTTCTTTGTACTTTACATCCAAATTTGCACTAACAAAAGTTGGTATTTTTCTATCACCGCTACCTATATCGACTTCTTCAAGCAAATCTCGTGGACGGAAACCTTGACCTAACTTTTCAATTTCTTCAAAATCTTCGATGGCTTTATAGCTATCCGTTGTTTGCCGATAGCTTTGCATTTTATCTTGCAACACCTTTAGTGTTTTTCTTGTCCCCATCGTCAGAACACTTCGCTTGCTCGATCAAAGGTGCCATGCTTGACACCGACGCAAGATGAGTCTCCGATTTGCTTACGATATGAAATCGCAATCGTCCAGGCATTGCCCGATATGCAACCAGCTTTTGTGTGGCCAATTCGCTCGGAGCTAGCCATGGCGATATGAGCCGATGTGTCTTCATTGCAACGACCTCAACTTCTTCTCCATTCCATTGACAAGCGCTGATGCATAGTCGATGGGATACGAATAGCATGAATCCAATCCCGACCGAGCAAGACACCTGTAGTTTCCTTTGGCGTCAATCACAAAAATGTCACGGCAAAGTCTTGCTACCGACACGCTTCTGACCATGATACCTTTCGCCTTTGTAGGGTCGCTGTGAAGTCATTCAGAACCATGTTAGTTTTGATTAAATCTTCATGACTTACCCAATTTCTTGCATGTTGTGTACGGCATCAGTTCACCGTGGCGCCTCCATCTACCAAAGATCCTTGATATCGGCTTGCCATTTATATATCCTTTTAGATACAATGGTTTCGTATGCCGATGGTCATCTTTAGGTTCTCAAGATGGCACTCAACGCCGAACACAATTGAGCAACCGCCTCTTTTGCCGATTCACCCTAACTTTGAACTCACCGGCAACGTGAACACTATGTTAATATCCATGGAGGTGTGTCATCCCGAATCATGGAGAACCTAGGTCATCACCGATTCGAATCTTCTTCGCTTGTTCTTTTCTTCTCCACTCTTTCTTAACGTATTTGATTGGACGGTTCATTAAACGCTTGCCTCTCGCTTTTCAAGATCGGCTTCACGGATTTCTTGCGCCCTTAGCCTTTGAAGTCGCCGCCGCTGTGAACGGCTCAGCCGATGGACACCACCGGGTTTGGGTTCTACCGGCCGATTTGACCACCAAATCTTCTTGATGAGAACTGGCTTGTGTATCTTGGTTTGGCTTGGTTCTTGATCTCGATGGATATTCTCTCGTGGACAGCCTTCATTACTTTCGCTTTGCTCTATAATCGCCCAGACAGCCTATCTCCTCGCCAATTGCCTTGGCCCATGGTCTCGAGGATAATGTTCCATCTGGGCAGTGTATGGTGATGGCAACGCTTACTCCTCTTCCCAAAGAAATCGCCAAAATGGACACCTTTATGTGCCCTCTCCACACTCTCTGCGGTACAAGTTATCCGACCGGTGAGCCTTATACCGTGGTCGGCTATTCATCCTCTCGTATTTCCATTAATTGTAAAAATGTTGGTCCCGACCGCTTTGGTCGGTCGCCTTAATGGAGATTTTTCTACTTTGTACCTTTTACCTACCCGAGGATTCCTTTGGGTTTGATGGTTCTTGAATTTTTTCCTTCACGATCGGCTTCTATTTGTAAAGAGCCGATTGTAATCTTCAAGGTTTGATCGCCGCTCGAGCTTGATTAGATGTTGACTTGTCGATCCTTTTTTCGCTCGTCGTGCATCGGCTCTTTTCCTTTAGCCGAACACACGCACTACGTTGATGGGAAACGGATCAACATCAACTTGCATGGTCGGCTTATCGCAAGAAACTTCAACCGACCATCCTCAATAGCGATTGATCCGTTGATCAAGATATTGCAATCATTAGTGTTATGCGAATAAGAATGATGCCACTTGCAATACTCGCTTTTTGATATCATCGGTGACGGTATCACATGTCCTCCGCAATCGATTATCTTTTCTTGCGTATAAATCAAAAATACGATCGCACTTTGAAACATCGAAGAGTACTTAACCTCCGACTTGTTCCTAGTCGGCTTAAGCCAAGAAATGTACTAAGGACTTTTTGGATCCTTTTACCCATTCGGCTATGTTTATTTCGCTTCCTCGCCTTCCGATGAGTCAATTAGACAATATTCAACCATATTGACTTTAGCCTTGTCCTTTCTTTGTTATTGCTGCTTTTAAATCTATCTTTGAACACTTTATTGTCGCGAATCGCTTTCTCGGGCCGACACGATGCAATAAGTGGCTAAGGTTGGTGAATTCTGTCCTCCGAATTTCTCCCTAAGCGGCGGAATCAAACCTTGGAATGCTAAATCGCAAGTTGGTTGTCGTGCAATGTGACAAACACCGATTCCTAATTTCTCTAAATCTCTTGATGTAATCCGTTATCGATTCCCCGAACTACGGAGATGTAACTCGATCCAAATCCCAGCCTAAACCGCCAAAAGAAGTATTCATGGAATCGGTTCTAAATCGCTCCATAAATGGACCGAACGGAAGCAAGCAAGTAAACCAAGTAAACGCCGCCTGCATAAAGACAACGGAATAGTCTGATTTTCACCTGTTGATTGGGCCGCTTCACCGCATTGCGCGATAAAGCGCCCAACATGTTCCAGGTGGTGATAGAATCATCCCGCAGAATTTGGCTAAGTCCGAACTCAAGTTATGAGGGTAGGGCATGCGATCTATGTAATCGGATACGGCTCTATAGCCGACAACCTTTCCTTTTGGTTGTATGTCGAATTGGTCCTCGTAATCTACGGAGTGTGTTGGCGCCAAAAACTTGATGTAGGGTTTCGACAACAGCACACCGCATTTAACACCGTTCGAGCGCGCTACCGATTTGACTCAGAATCGACAAGGTAAAAATATAAATTCACACAAAGCCGATCGTGATTTATCAATCGGCTTAGATCCAATCAGCTTGAAGCCGATCAAGATCAAGGTAACAGATAAGTCTAACTAGCCGATTAAGGCTAATCGTGAGAATAAAGGTAGATCGATTTCAAGAAGGCGATGCGCAACAAAATCGTAATAAATCGAACTCGAGGTGTAATTGATTTAAGATCAACAATCGGCGATGCGCAACTTTATTGATCAAGATCGATTACAAAGGCTAAATTACGTGGTTACCCTAGTCGACTGTGAAAGAAAGTAAAAGTCGGTTGATTGTATTGAGTTGGATTCCCTCGTAGTTCGCTTTTGGCCCTTCTTTATACCTCTACCGATAGTGCTCACATAACACGTCAAGTCCGTGATCCGTATTGGCCTTATCTCGATGGTTGTTTTTTTTAAAATCTTGCGCTACAAAATATCTCTAAACCTTTCCATCATGTCTCGTTAACCCAGATCTTTGACTTTATTGCCGATTTTGATCAAGTTTTGCCAAATTTTGGTGCAAATGTATACTAGACAATTCCCATATATCATATCAACCGTGTTTATTTATATTTCTTTCTGTTGTACAGTAGTAAAAATAACTTCGATAAATTAATAACTAGATCTTATTTATACTGTTTATTATATATTAATAGCATTACACGCTGAAAATTTTCTCAGGACTAGTCTTGATGGCAGTGTTGTCCGCCAGTTTCGATTAGTCGTCTAGTCTAATCGCAGTACTGTAAATAGGCCACATAAAATTAATTGTGCAATCAAGATTCAAGACTTCGACAAGCTAGTCCTCGAGTAAAGATTACGCGCAAAACTCGTACGTGACGCAGCTAATTTGATGACATGACCTGTCTCGGTGTCTCGCATATAATGGTGGTTATCTTGCTGATACCGCCATTTCTGTTAGTGGCCATTGACAATCTCACATCGACGAGGCTGTCCTGGCAAGTATCCTGTAGGTTGCAGGATTTCCTGATAACCCATTAGTGACCTGAAAGCTCAATTTTAAGAGATAGTACTACTGTCACGTTGATTTATTGCTCATTGAGCATTCGTCAACAGTACATGAAACAGAGCAAATACACTTTAAAAAATTGTTGCCGGAGAAGTAAATAACCGTTGCCTCCAGTAAAAATCCTATAAATCCGGTATAAATAGGCCTGTATTTGGGCTTCTCTCGTCAGGTAAGGCTACATGCTCAGAAGTTCTCTTACTCCTGGACTGTTAGCTGGTATAGAACAATACAGGATGTGCATGGTTTTACCGAACTGAAGAAACCTTGCAAGAAAAACCGATTAAATCGGTCAACTCGGCTTGACCGGTTTATGATATTCAAAAGCGGTATGGCAAAATTTGATTTTTATATGGTTTTTTGGTAAAAATCCTGATTAAACCGAAATAAAAACATGTGTAATTAGATAAAGTAATAGTCAAGTGTGTATAAAGCACGGTTTTACATGACAATAATATCATAAGATTTTTCAAAGTAATGGTCAAGGTGTGTAACAATTTTACTAATATATAATTAGATAAAGTAATGATCAAATGTCCGATCGATATCCAAACGATAAGTAAAAAGAATGATTCACATTAGTCCGGTAAATATGGTATTTATCACACTAAACTAAAGTTATATTTGATATCGTAGTTCAATTACCATAATTAAAAAGTATTTATAAATATACCCTATGCACAGCCATATATTGTCGGCCAATTGTATATTTTCATAACATACTACAGAGAATAGTACATGTCACATGAAATAAATGAAATGTAAACGGCTGCATTGACTGGCTAACTGGTACGGACTCGGCTAGTATATGTCCTTTGAAACCAAACCTATTAGTACATAAAGCTCCGGCATGTACTATAATACATTTGAATGGTGTATATTGGCAGATTTATCACGAATCTAAGTATAGCTTAAGGCCAATTTGTTTTTGCTTTTGTTATGAATTATGGCCCCAAAAGGTAATAAAAACAATCAAACTGAATATAGAATTCAATTCTCACAATCCAATCCACTCATATACACTAGAATCTATAGTCCATTATATATGTACTTTTGGATTCCAGTTTTTAAAATCAACTTCTACAACCACAATCCGTAATCAACTTTTAAAGAATCCAAAGCAAAAAAACAAACAGGTTCTTAATCTTGAAAGTTAGCTGGTTGGGTTTGAACAACCTGTAGAGCAGTTCAGTTAGGACAAACATAAAGAATGGTGGCATCTAACAGGTCACTGCATGAACACTACTCTTTGCGCTCTGCAGTTTGCAAGCGGATACAAAGCAGAACCAACTCTGCGACTAGCTAATAACACCAAACGCACGTACAGAGTTGACCAACTGGGCAACCATTTTGTCCTGGTTCAACTGCTACGAGAACTTTATCATTCATTCAGCCGCTTTGAGTTATGACAAAAATAATAGACCGGCTAAGGAACGATGACAAGAGAAAAGTCAATTGCTTATAATGGTCGGCAGGTCGGGCGGGCGTCTAATCCTGACCGCGTCTGCTCATCTCTGCACTGATGGACGGTTCCATATAGGCAGCTAATTACGTCGAGTTGGCTAACCAAAAATTAGCGTAACTGATGCAGTGCTAAATTTTAATCAATAAGATTAGTACATATGTTCGCTATACTTATATTCAGTGGATGCCTAACTTATGGACTGAAAGTAGACTGCCAGTCCCTGCACAGACGCTTAGATGCGAAGACAGTAGAAACTGTAGTTTCTTGTAAATGAAGCACAGGGAAGACATAGTGTGGATGGACGGTGTGTCCGATCCAGAATTTTCCATTTGGTATCTGAAGAGTGAAGATATATGATGGATAAAAGTACAGAACAGATACACGAGCTGAAGAAAAGGGAACAAGGAAATTACAAAGAAGCCACTATGTGTGTAATCCACAGGTGACAGGACTGCAGAACATGTTTGGCTCATGAACAATGCCATCTTAAGGCCTATTTGTCTCTACGTTCGAGTCGGGGCCTTAATTTGTTGAAATCTTTGTAGGCATGAGCACACTAGTTGTGCTTCCTTTGGTGTAGATGTAGTCGGTGTGAGCAACGAGGGTCCTCCTCATCAGGCACTCCATTCCTTCCTCTCCTCTCACACTTTGGTTGCCTCCTGTTCTTCTTGATCCATTTCCATTCCGATTCCTACACCACTCTTTTGATGGGCACAGTGGAGTGATCAGCACCCTGAAAATAGTAAACTGCACATTGTAAGATGACTAGCAACGCGGCAACGATGGTTAAATTGTATATTGGTCAAATTAAAGGAACATGAAGTACATATTCATGTGCTGGACAGCTAAGAGGCTGTCTCATGTGGCGACAGACTGATGCGAGCTCATAGTTCAATCCTTGCGTGAATCAAACAACAAATATTGTATCGATCTACGGGCCATGCATTTACATGTACACGGTTAGAACGCTAAGTAACCATACCTGTAATTTGTGGTCATTGATCCTGGTTCGGGCCTTGCTGCTTGGCCCTCGTGCATATGAGGCAGAGCAGAGCTGCCACCAAGAAGAGAGTAGTCTGCTTGGAGCAGGAGGCCATCTCTCTCTCTCTCTCTCTCTGTCTCTCCAGCGATCAGGGGTTAATTAGGTGACATACAAGCATAAGCATCCACCCATGGACCTATATATAGAGCAGACACGGGGTTCGGAGGGGCGAGCAGCGCGCCACAAAAACAAGCACGATGAATACAGCCGTGCCGTAGCTCGTAGGTATCTGGTGTTGAGCTCTATATCCTCTGACGATGACGCGCGGACAAGATAACTCACAGTAGCGTCTTTGTCCACACCTCGTTCCAGAGGAATCTCATCAAGGCTTAATCTGTTCTGTACTTGAGAAATTGAAGGTGGTGGTTGGTGGCGAATAAGAGTTCAGGTTCTTCGGTTGGATGTACGTACGTATGGCTAGCAGCGCGCTGTGGCCGAGCTAGATCGGATCGTGTTCGTGCGGGAAACATCCGTCTGACGACGACGCCTTGACGGCATCTAAATCGTGGCCGTGGCCCGTGTGAACATGAATACAGCTACCGTGTTACATATGGAACATCACATGCGTCTGGGGTCATATCAATCGAAATCAGACTCCGATCGATCAACCAACTAACCCCCATAATTCTGTCCAAGGCCAAGGCAAAGGCATGCATTGCCACAGGCGCAGGTCATGCACCAGATACACATAGCTAGGCGATGAGGACAGGCGGGCACGTACACACCCAGAAACAATTTTCTGAAGTGGTGCCGACCGATCTTGCGTACACATCGAGGACGTCAAAACGAGAGGGCGACGGATCTAACTGACAACTAGCCATCGGCGGGTTGGCGACCGGCCGGAGAGTCTTGGCGACGTATGCTTGCATCATGCCTACTCCTAGAGGTGGGCACTCGCCGCATATGTGAGCCGCCCGAGGCATGGCAAGGCGACCCAACCAAAGCAAGGCCCAACACGCCATCGTTTTTAGTTGTGCCGCCGAGAAACCAGGCACGACGGGCAGCACGGCTCGACACGGCCACGACACGCAGGCACGGCCGGCGACGATCGCAGTTCGGGCAGCAGGCACGCACGCCGCCGCAGCATGGATATAGGAGAGGGGTAGGGTTACCTAGGAGCCGCGCCGCCGCGCCGTGGTCGCCAAAGTGCCGAGCCGCCAAGGCGCCATGAGTGTCATCGTGCCCGCCATGCCACCGAAGCTCGCGCGCCGTGGCACCGAGCCTCGAACCGCCCCGGCCAAGCTACCACTCGCTTCCCGCTGGCCGCCGCTTCCTCCTCCCGCGGCCGCTCACCTCCCTCCTCCCGCGCGGTAGCTCCGCCTTCCCTCCTCCCGCGGCCGCCCGCCTTCGCAAGACGCCCGCCCCGCGCCGATCCACTCTCAGGTGGCCGCCACTCCCGCTCGCTGGTCGCTTCGATGTCCTCGGCGTCCGTGCCGCGACGCCAGATCCTCGCCGCAGCGCCGCTCCCGAGGTCGCCGCTCGCCTCGCCACCTCGCCGCCGGTCCTCTCCTCTCGCTTGCCCCCACGGCCGGTCCCCACTCCGCTTTTGTCGCCTGGGCGGGCCGCCTCCCTCGCTGCCTGTGTTGCGGCCGCCGCTTTCCTGCCTTGGTCGCCACTGCCTTGCTTTCTCCTTCACCAGACGGCCACACACTCACGAGGCCACCTCACTGTGGAAGGAGGCATGCCGGAGGGAGCCGGAGGGAGGCGGAGGACTTGAGGGGTTGGACAACGGGCGAGAGAGAGAAAATAGAGAGAGAGAGAGGGGGGCGAGAAAAGAGAGAAAGCCAGAAGAGTGCAGGAGAGAGAGGGAGGGAGGGCATGGCCGTGCGGGAAAGAGAGATAGGCAGGGAAAAGAAAGTCAGGCACAGAAAACGAGGAAAAGAGAAGTGACGTGATTGAGCGATTCCATCCCGAGCGTGTATATATACGAAGTTGCTATACTTTTTTCTTACGGAGTACCCTACACCGGTATAAGATTTTTACAAGACAAGAATCGCATATGTTCAAGATTGAATAAAATTTACTTCTTTTTTCGTCAATATTTGTGTCTATTGTTAGCAACACTGATATCCACACATGATGCTTCTTTCGCATGGTTTCTTCTAGTCCTTACATTGCGTGCACGTGTAAGCAAAAAGTTGGCGCCGCACATTGCATGCATGCACTGTTCTCTGTCTCTCTTGTTCCTAGATAGTTATGCATGCCTTTGCTACATGCATGTCAACTCAAGAAAGAAAACAATCTAATTAAACAAATCACACACGCACTCCTCTTTTCACTCAACATAAACAATGTAATTAAACAAATCACACACGCACTCTTTTCACTCAACATCTAGTAACAAAGCATGCATGATGCACAAGATAACGCAAGTGCACAACCGTATGCAAGCTACTACAAACAACTTCGATTCTTTTCTCTCTTGCAATAGTGTAAATGAGCCGGATATAGACCATCACAAGATGAAACATGTGCGAACGCAAATGGGCCGGACCTGTTCAGCCCGGCACGACGAGGCATCTTGACCTACACGATAGACCAAGACGCAGAAACTGTACACGCCAAGACGATGTCCACCTCTATGCCTACCTGCTGAGCGGTGGCAACATGGCGCGGCAAGCTAGTGGCTGCTCGGCGTGTGGCTTGTACGCTCGGTGCGGCAACCAGTTGGGCCGATCGCGTCAGATATTTGACGCGACGGGTCGTGCATGCCGCCGTGCAAATGCCGGCATGGATCGCGCGGCCTGGAGCATCGCAGACCCATTTCCACGGGACGTAGGACTCCACGTGCGGAGCCAGATTTTGCGAACCCCTTATACCGAATCCAGAGTTCTGGACAGGAACGTGCAGCTGTGCATTTTGCATGCAAGCTATGTTGACAAGGCGTGTTGTGCGCAGCCGGTGCGTTTGTGGTCGAGATGCAGCGTTTTCTTGCGTGCAAAGAAGGCCTTTATTATTAGACGGCAGTAGCATTGATGTACGGGCAAAGTTAACAATGCTTGAGAAGAATGTCTGGGCAAGTTGCATGCCTTCTGATGCTGGCACGACTTGGTAGATATCAGAGCAGTTTGCGTACGTAGGCGCTAGGCACAACTCTGGAATCGTGGTCCGAATTAAAAGAGCGTGAGACTCTTGAGCAGCATCGGGCAATATTGGGCCTAGTACAGATAAGAATGTTGGATTTCGGGAACGGCCAGCGCGGTGGCTCGTTACACGGCCCATAGTTTTGTGGTTTTTGATAGGCCCGCGCGTGGATTTCGGCAGATCTCCGCACGCGCGCCCGCGGCGGGCTGCTCCTGCGAGCCCTTTGCCCACTCGCGGTGCGGATGGTCGTAATGAGAACGGGCCTTTCTGGAGAAAAATGAAAACATACGAATTGGAAAACACATGAAATGCAAAGGAATACAGGGAAGTGGTGTTTGGAATGTAGGAATAAAAAGTACGAAAAATATAAGATAAGAAACCAGGAAAATAAAATAAAATCACCATGTGAGGGAGAGAAAGAGAGTAAGAGGACGATTGCATTGAACTTTCCAAGGAAAATTTTCTGTAAGCTCTCACCTCGTTTTTATTTTTCTATAAAATTATAGGAAGATACAACTCTTCAAAGGAACAGAATGAGGAAAATTCTCCTTTTCAAACACTCCTAAAGGCAAAAAAATCCTTTCCATTGCAATTCCTCCTGTTATCCTCTGATCCGAAGGAGGCCTAAAAAATTCAGAGATATTTATCTAGTAGTAGACTTATTGACGACGAAGGGTTTTTTTATGTTAGGGATGGATGAAAAACAATAAACAATGTGGAATTTTGTTAGATGAGTTGTGACAGTATTTTTCATCCCTTCTCTTTTCACTTTCAGCTAATTCGGCGTTTAGCTTTGTATGTGAGGTGACAGACTGACTACTACTACACTAGCCCTTATTCCTTCCTTTGGTGCTTATTAGACGTGGCAGGCGACATTCTTTTAGAAGGGAGTTATTAAATAAAAAGGAGGGGAAGGTAAGAATGTGATCAATCTCTTCCTCTGCGGCCTGCATGTCACGCCAACATGCTGGAGGACAAAGTGGCCGGCAGGGGAAAAGCACATAGCCACGCCGCTAGGGTTCAAAACCGCCGAAAACCACTTAAAATCACAGCCAATCGTCAGACGAACCGGTTCGAGATTAAAAAAATCAAAAATTTAGAAAATTTATTCGACGTAAACCGGTCGAGCACTGGTGAAATCGCCAAAAACGGCTCTAAGAAACATTCAATTGGTTGGTCGATTTTGATGAAACTTGGTCATTTTTTTATTTTTGGAATTTTTTAAAATTGATTTCTTAATCTTTAGTGACGAATACTAATAAAAAGGATACCCCAACAGCCCGGCGACGCAGCCAATGCCTCAAGCATATCTCCACTTCATAGCAGTCACGCCGGCCACCGACCGGACCGTCATGAGATCACAAGGCATCCGCCTCCCGACCGCCAGTGGAAGCGATCCGACTGCATACGCCCCGACCCCTCTTGGCGGGCGGATCTCCCGACTCCAACCAAACCAAGGTGACGAACGCCGAGTGCCGCGGTCGTCGTCTCACCGCCTACCGCCACGCACTTAATAAGGTCAATCAGAGCGACTATACAAGGGCGGTGGCTCTTCCTAAGAAGATCCGTGATCAGAAGACAAAGCTTCCACCCCATCAACCACCACGTGATAAAGACGAGCGCACGCGCCTCCCGAGGCAGCAAAGACCAACGCCACGCACCTCGACACAAGATTCGTAAGGATCACAGAGGGCAAGCACGCTACTTCCCGAAATACCTAACCTCCCCGACCACCAAGGCTACCAACCCAAAGATGGGCAAGACGGTGGCGACTCACCCACAGGATTTCAAGGACCGAGCTCCTAGCGAGGTCACCTCGCTTCCTCCTAACTCGATGTAACCCGCCCTTCCTTCAGATAAAAGGAGGCGGTGGCTAAACGATTCAGTGGGCAACGAGCAAGAACAAGAAAAGGAGAGAGCGCTATCAAACCCATCTCGCTAAGCCATTGGCATTCTTGCTTGTAAAACTTTGTGCAGCCATCCGTACTCAAGAGTAATACAACACCACCACACACCTAATCGGAGTAGGGACCTTCACCAACCAAGATACATCTTGACTCACGAGTCTAACCATTCAGTGAGTGGAACGCACAATTTCTAGACTTACAAATTTACTTTCTGGCCATTCCCTTAAAACGCCGATTGGCATGCCGCTGTAGGGACTTCGCGTTTTCATCACCATCTCCGGATTCGCTTATCTCCTCGATGGCATCCACCATCGCGACGCATGATCGCTACGGGAACCGGATCCGCTTCGCTCCTCGACTTCGCCACACTCGACGGAGGGCTCACGCTGTCTCGCTGCCTCCGAAGACAGCGCCACGAGAGCTTGGGCGCCCTTCCCGCGATTCGCTAAGCTCCGCTTGGGCGCCTGCAGCCCCGGCCGAACCCGAGGAGTGCTCCGCCGCGGTCGGCGAAAACTCTCAGAGGTTCGGGCGGTGACCATGTCACCCCCGTAGGCTCGCGACAGGCGGCGGTCGGGCTACATGCCAACCTCCGCCCACGAAGTTGCCGAAGACTCTTCCACCACGGCCCAGCCCGACGCTGGAGTATCCCGCCAGCAGTGACTCGCGAGTGCAACGGGCGGGCATTAGCCGATTTGGTCGTGAGCCACCGCGTTACGACGGTCCCCGTCCGGCGCGACCGAGGCACGTGAGGGGAATACTAGCGAAGGCCGAACGCGCCAGCTCGCCACCGAGCTCCAACGGCAACGCTGAGAGTCGAGGAGCGGCGGTCGAGCTCGACCGGCCCAAAGCCGACTGGAGCAGACGAGCCCGAGCCCGCGCGCGCCGGGCGACGCGACGGGCGCGCGCCAAGAGCACCACAAGTTGGGGTAATCCGCTTCCCCGCTTTTTCCTCACGCGAGCTAAAACGCGGGTCGCGTCAGCAATGCCGCCGCCCGAGGCCTTCCGAGCCCGCAAACCCGAGGCCGAGCTACCTACCGTAACCTTCGGGTCGGTGGAGCGCTGCGGCAAAGACATGCAGCCTCCGGCCCTACCACACCGGCGCTACTCCGCCACCGGCCCAGACCGCCGCTGGAGCCGACTGGAAAGCGCCAAGACCGCACCCCACCATGAACCACCCCAGCCTCACGCACCCGGCGCGCCAACCGCTGAATGTTTACGACATCCGCGCCACCTCGAGGCGCCAAGAAAGATGGCGGAGGACGCCGCCACTCACGCGGTTATGGATGGTGAGCCACTATCGCAGCCTCGAGCCCCGATGGTCCCGACCACGGCTTTTTGCCAAGGATCCGCCAGCGGATTTCACCGATTCCGGCGCCTACCAACATTGCTAAGTACACCGGCCACCAACCTGTGTGTCCGCTCAAGATTACCGGCCGATGTCGGGTCGGGGAGCGACAGATGATCTCTTCATCATCCAAGACTCTCCCATCTACTCATGGACTCGGCCGAGCTCGCTCGAGTACCGCCGCCAAAACCTGCTCAGAACCTGGCCGACTTGAAGAATCTCTTCGTCAGAACTTCCGTGGCACTTATAAGCGCCTGTAACTCCTCGACTGAAAGGTCGCAAGCAAGCACCGGGAGACTCTCCGACTACATCCGAGGTTTTCCCGCCAGGCAACGAAGCCCCGACATCTCCGACGCCGATGTCGCGGGAGCCTTCATCTACGGCACCTCCCGCAAGGCCTTGCACAAGCCGGCCGCTTCAAGCCCAGACCACCAAGGAGCTCCTCGACATCGCCACTCAACCACGCCCGCGAGGAGGCCGAGGCTATTTTAAGGAGGAAAGGCCCAGCAGAGCCCTATCCAAATCGGTCTCCCGACCGCTTCGACAAACGGAAGCGACGAAGCGATCCGTGAGACTGGTGGTCGCCACGGCCGACCGCTCGCCAGCGTAAAGCGCGCGCCGCCGCGCCCGACCACTTCGAAATTGATGGACTGCCCATGCCCGAACCATGGGTTCTCCGCTGCTACAAGTACACGGATCGCAAGTCCTCGAGGCGCTATATCTCTAGCGCCCCACCACGCCGCCGGCTAAAGGAGAAGCTCGCCGCGCCCCGCGAACGGCGGAGAAGAAGGCGACGACGAGTTCCCGAGCCCGACGGCCGCCTCATGATCTTCGGAGGATCGCTTATACGCCGACAAGCCGCCGACTAAGCTCGCCATCGCGAGGTCCACACCGCCGCGCCGGGCGCCCCAATATCTTCGTGGTCGGAGTTCCCGATCACCTTTGATCGGACCGACACCCCGATCAAGGCCCCACACCGGGAGGTACTACCGGTGGTCACCTCGTCGTCGAACGGGGCGCCACGAAGGTGCCGATGGACGGGGCAGCGGCCTTAACATCCTCACGCTGAGACGCTCGACGCTATGGGGTCTCGCGCCAAGCCTCCGCCAAGCAAGGCACCTTTCCATGGCGCCATCCCGCCAAGAAGCCCATCCGCCGGGCAGTCGACCGCCTGGCCACCTTCGGGAGCCGGAAACTTCCACCGAGACCTCACCTTCGAGGTCGTGGGTTTCTACGCTACCACGCCATCCTCGGGAGGCCATGCTACGCCAAGTTCATGGCGATCCCCAGCCACGCCTTACCTCAAGTCGAAGATGCCCGACCGCATGGAGTCATTACGCGCATCGCTCTTTCCAAATTTTGCCTTCAATCGCGAGCGCAATGCGAGCTCGCCGCTGCGGTCGCGTTTCAAGGAACTCAACAAGCTCGTGAGGAAGCCGAGTCCGCCCCTCAATCCAAAGAAATCGGGCGGATCCTTCAACCGCCGAGGACACGGGAGGTCACCCGATCCTCGTGATCCGACCAAGACCGCGCGGGTCTGAGCCACGCCCCGCCAATAGGAAAGCGCCGCCGACTTCCTCCGACTAACAAAGATGTCTTCGCACGGAGGTCCTCCGACATGCCGCATTCCAAAGGAGGTCGCCAGCACTCCTTGAGCGTCCGACTGCACTCAAAGCCTGCCGCTTAACGCCGCGCCGCTCGACGAGGAAAGGCGCAGGTTATAGGGGAGGAGATCGCCAAACTCTTGGCGCAGGTTCAGAAAGAGGTGCGCCACCCGAGTGGCTAGCCAACCTCAGACTTGTAAAAAGAAGAACGGCAATGGAGAATGTGTTGACTATACGAGTCTCAACAAAGCATGTCCCAAGGACCCATTCCTTACTCGTGATCGACTAAGTCATCGACTCCACCCTGGGCGCGAGTCTCTTCCTTCTCGATGCCTACTGGCTACCACCAGATTGCGCTTAAAGGAGTCCGACCACCGCGACTTCCTTCATCACTCCGCTCGCCTGCTCGCTATGTCACAATGCCCTTCGCCCAAGAACGCGGGCGCTACATACCAACATGTATGCAAACGTGCTTCAATGACCGATCGGCCGCAACGCTGAGGCGTATGTCGACGATATTGTCGTGAAGACCGTGAAGGCCGACGACCTTATCGCCGACTCCAGAAGAGACTTTCGCGAACCTTCGACGGTTTCGCATAAAGCTCAACCTGCAGAAGTGCGCCTTCGGGTCCCCAAAGGAAAGCTCTTAGGCTTCATCGCTCTCCGAGCGAGGCATCGAGGCCAATCAGAGAAGATCTCGCGATCGCAAGGATGGGCCCGGCCAAGAACCTCAAAGGGTCCAGAGGTCGACCGATGCCCGCGCTTTGAGTCGCTTTCGTGGTCTCGCCGCGAATGCGAATGCCGCTCTACAGCCGCCAAGAAACCGACCGCTCGCTTGACACCGAGGCTCAGGAGGCCCTCACCCGCTTGAAGGCCTTCCTGCCTCGCTTCCGCCTGGTCGCCCGGCACTGTGAACTGGCCGCTTCTCTACATCGCCACTACCCAAGTCGCCGCCGCGCCCTCGTGGTGGAGCGAGCAGGAAGAAGGCCGTGAGCTCAAGGTACAACGGCCGGCCTACTTCATCTGAGGTACTTTCCGAGTCCAAGACTCTGGCACCCACAGTGCGTGGTTACTTCACGCGTGCTCATCGCAAAGAGGAAACTCGCTCACTACTTCGATCAAGACGCCATCACCGTGGTGACCACGCCCCACTAGGCGAGATCATCCACAATCGCGATGCCTCGTGAAGGATAGCCAAATGGGCGCCGAGCTTAGCGGCCATGGCATAATATACGCCCCTGACGGCGATCAAGTCGCAGCTCGCCGACTTCGCCGAGTGGACCAAGCCTGTGCACCACTAGGGTCGAAGACCCGAAAATCGACAATGTACTTCGACGGGTCTTACACCAAGAATGGCGCGGCGCCGGAGTCGCCATCATCTCCCACTCGGAACAGCTTCAATACGCCATTAGGTTGCTCTTCGACGCGACCAACAACATTGCCGAGTACGAGGCTCGCCAACGGTCTCCGGATCGCCGCCGACCCGCGCCCGCCGTTTCACGCCCACGGGACTCCAAGCTTGTCGTCGACCAAGTCATGAAGGCCGCGGAGCCCCGAGACGCTCGCATGGCCGCAGATCGTCGAGAAGCACGCCGAGGAGCGGTTCAAGGTTTCGAGCTTCACCATAGCTACCGACGCTACAATGGCGAGGCCGATCACCGCCAATCTTGCCTCCAGAGAGCCCGTCCCGCCCGGATCTTCGCTCCGACCTCCTCGCGCTCATCGCCCACCGACTCGGCTGGCTGGGCGGCCACCCGACCAATCCAAAGATTTGCCGCCCGACCGACGCGCTGGTCGGGCATGAGACTTGGCCGGATCTCCCGCTGTGTGCTAGCACTTGAGTCCGATCGAGGAGGCCCTACATCGACCGCTTGACGGACGGGTCATTTTCGACCCGACCGAGGGTCGGCTGGCCGCCGCCCGGCAAAATCCTTCGCCCCGATCGACCTGCACTCTACAAAAGGAGTTCCTCCGGGTCCTCCAAAATGTATCTTGACCGACTCAAGGAAAACAACCGCTGGACGACATACATAATGGAGAGTCATGGGTCACCACGCAGCACCCCGATCTCTTGTGGGAAAGGCCTTTCGACAAGGTTTCTATCGCCAACCAATGGTCGACGCCGAGCATATCAGACGACTGCTGGCGATGCCGCTTTGCTAGCAGACGATCCGCCAAATTAAGCTTTTACAGACGATCCCCATCACGTGGCCTTTTGCCGTCTGGGACTCGATTTGGTCTGCCTTTCAGAAAGCGCCCGGGCTTCACCCACCGCCGTCGCGTAGATAAGTTCACCAAGTGGATAGAGGCTGCCGGTCGTGAGCGCCACGCCGGCACAAGCGCCATCTTCTTCCGCGACATCGCTTTTAGGTTTGGAGTCCCAAACTCCATCATCACCGGCAACGGAACACGCTTCACGGGAAGGAATTTCGAGTTCTGCGGATTTACTTCAACATCCGTGTCGATTGCAAGCAGAGCCCATCCGCGGACTAACGGCCGTGTCGAGCGCACTAACGCATGATCCTTCAAGGACTCAAGCCGCGGATCTTCACCGGCTCAAGCATTTCGCAGGCGCCGGGTAGCCGAGCCGCCTCCATCCTCTCGAGTTCGCGACCACGCCGACCGGGCGACCGGGTTCACACCCTTTTATGGTGTTCGGCGCCGAAGCCGTTTTGCCCACTGACCTGGAATACGGCTCCCCGAGATTGCAAGCCTTCGATGAGGCTCGGGGGCTCGCCTCGCAACAAGACGCCATCGACCAACGACGAGGCGTTGCGCGACGGGCCGCCCCGCTGGTCGGCCGATATCAACAAGCCTCGCGCCGCTACCACACCGCCAAGTTCGAGGACGATCCTTCGCCGGGCGACTTGGTTCTGCGTCGTCCGCATAACCAAAGATAAGCACAAGCCGACGCTGGAGGGTCCTTTCACCGTCGTGGAAGTTCTCCGACCGCACCTTCCGACTCAAGGACGCCGATGGTCGATCCTCCTAATGCCCGGAACATTGAAAAGTTAAGGCGATTCTATCCCTAAACTCTTTTCCTCTTCCTAGCGTGTTTTACCTTCTTCCTTCCGAGCACTGTCGCTGCAGCGACGACTGGGGCTGCCTTTCGCGCCCCTGCTCAGTCGCTTCCCTGCCGGCACTTGCGCTGGTTGATGACCCAACCGACCACAAGGTCCTTCCCGAGCGGAACTCCTTTGACCTAAGTGCTACACTTACGCCCCCCGTGGGCTATGGTTGCTAACACTTCATGGAAGAAGGAAGTACCCGAGTGGAGTGACCTTTGGTCTGCAGGAACACTCCTCCCCGCACTAACTCGCCTATCCCACGCTTTATGAGGGCACGTGACCCGACCGGGTCATGAGGTCCATCCCAGCAGTAACCCTCTCAACCCAAGTGTTACACGCTTACGCCCCAGCGGCTATGGTTGCTAAGTAGCACTTTGCGGAAGAAGGAAGTGCCCGAGTGGAAAGATCCTCGCCGCCTAGAACACTTATCCTCACAAGTGCGCCTAACCACAGATAGCCAAGTCTCCAATCCACCTCGCCTTCCCAAAACAACCCGACCACGATAAGTGGCCCTCATGGTCCTTAGGGCTATGGTCGGCCAAACGCCATCCTAAATACTAAAAAGGACGAGGGACGATTCGGGACTTGATAATTTCAAGATTGTTTAAATAACGGTCTTTACAATCTAAGAAGGATAAAGCTAACTTTTTCTATTCTTCTTTGGCGCGACGGCGGTAGGCGGAGAGTTGGTCGCCTCGCTCGAGGGCGGCTCGCGCGGATGCGGCCGGGCGATCTCCCGGCGCGGCGGCTCAACCAAGAGCTCGAACCGATCGATCTCCTCGCCGATCCGGCTCCCACCACGCCGCTCCCCACCACCGCGAGGTCGATGCCGTCAGAGCACGAGATGGTGTTGACCAGCACGATGAAGCTCCTGCGCGCAGCCCGTGACCACCGCTTTTCTACGGTCCGCACTGGCAAAGGCCACAAGGGGGCAAGGGCACTTGCCGCCCCGGCCTAAGGGTGCGTCGCAGACCTCCGACCGCCTTATGAGGGCCTCACCGGCGCCATCTCGCCCGACCGCCTCAAGAACTCAACGCCGCCGCCTCGCCCCGCCACGATCGCCACGCCGGCGGGCCCGGCCGTTGCTCGCGCTTCCACGGCGACGCCGATTCTTCGCGCTCTCAGATTATGGAGATTTTGATAAGTTCGCCGTGGGTCGTGACCCCAAACTTAATTGAAGAATTGAGACACTTACCGCCGCGGAGTTGGTCGATTGCTGCCTCCGACTTCAGCCTCGATGAAGTCTTCACCGCGCCTCCTTCTCGAGCGCCGCTCACGAGCGAACTCGGCAATAGCCCCCCGAGCCTTGTTCCGCCGGTCCGCAGACGTGTTACTCGCGCTCGCGCGATCCCCTCCATGCAACTGCGGCATCCTTGGCCTCATGACCTCCATCAGGAGGACTCCAGCTCGCCACTCGCCTCAAAGCCTCTGGCCCTAGGCGCCATCATGAAGGGCCTTGTGGCCTCTTCAAATCCTTGGCGGATCACCACCGCCCGACCGCCTAATGCCCAGGCCTCCGGCTAGGCGCAGCTCAAGGCGCACTGATCAGAGATCCGCAGCCGCTCACGACCGACTGCTGAGCGCCGCAGAGCTCGACCGACGACGGCGAGCCCGCAAGTGTCGCAAAATGTGGACACCTGCTAGTCGCATCGGATGAACTATAAAAATGTGCAACGAATCGTAACTTTTTCACCGACCTACCCGGGCGATCGGGCCGACTTCGACCATCATATCCGGTATACCGTGGAAGACTCTCAGAGCAAGGGCCGACCTTCACGGATTCGCCTATCTCGCCTTCGCCGGCCCAAGGCGCTTTTGCCAAGGGTGGCCCACTCGCCTCCTCCGCCTCACCCATGATGCCCGACCCGAATTACACTCGGCGGCGGCCCGCCGCTTCGTCGGGCGGACGCCACCCGCCCAGCACTATAGGCAAGGGTGACGAGGTCAACCTTCAGAATCCCTCGGCGACCGCGCCGAGGGGCATCGGCCGCACCTCCTCGGGACGGGGTCGGCACTCCGTCGCCGGCCCGCCACGATCGGCGCGATCACCGCAACGCCATTGTCTCATCCTCAAACGACGATCACGCTGTCCGGAGGGGTCTCACGAGGCGGCGGAAGTTCTTCTTCGCACGACCGCGGGCTCGTCCTCAAGGCGCATCAAGCGCTTCTGACGCCGACGCCGCGACCTTACCGACCCAACCGGTCACCGAATCACCGGCGCAGTTATTGCGGGGAATATGTGGCACGCCCCACGATCACCCCAAAGATAGGCGCCGACGCTGCAAAGATTCAAGAGTCGCCGCGCGCTTTACCAAAAGAAAAATGCTCCAAAATAAAATAATAATACACTTACAAGGCCGAAGCGGGCGTTGCGGCACGCGCGCCTCTTTGCCGGCCCCGCCAGGGGCAGTCGGCCGGCCGCCTCGGCCACCTCCACCGAGACGCCGCGACGACCGCAAGCGCAAGATCACCCCCACTGGGATCCGCGGGCCACGGGCCCGTGATGCCGCCCGGCCGAGTCCACGCCGCCGCCGCCACGGCAGTCAGAAAACCCACCATAGGGGTGGCCGAGGCACTCCCGCCGCCGCTGGAGGTTGTCCCCACGGCGGTGGTCTCGACATCTCGCCATGAAGCGCCACTGCTCTTTACTTTTCTTCCTCCTCCTTTCCTCCTTCCGCTTCATGCGGAGGAGTCGCCTCGCCGTCCTCGCCGGAGCGGCCGCCGCGCTTCCTTATCCCCGAGAGGCGCACGGAAGACATCCCCATGAGCCCCGAGAGGATGCAGGAATGTTGGCCAAGCGCGAAGGACAAAGAAAAGAGAAGTAGAAAGGAATTTCACCGCTACAGACCGCGAAAAGCCGCCGAGAATGGCTCCGGTGGCCATCCGCGCCACGCTGGCGCTCCACCAGACGGCCGCCACCCGAGCCTCCACCTCAGACGCGCCACGGGTTCGGCCATCCTCGCCCGGCCGGACGGCCAAGATACGGAACAGGGGCGCGGTCAGGTACAAGTGGTTGCACGCCAAGATCCCCATGAAGGCGCCGCACAACCACGCCCCCGTGAGCCCTCGCTTTGAGCCCCGACCGCTTCCACGATCGGGGCCACTTGTTCTTCTCCCTCTTTCGCGCGCCCTGGCCCACCGCCTCCGCCATGGAAGCTCTCCGTGAAACGAGGGGCGATGTCGCCGACAAGCGAACGTAGAGCCATTCGAACGCCACCCTTGTTAGACGAGGGCGCTTTACCTCCGTGTACTCCGGTTCGACCGGGCGGCCGAGGGCCAGCCACCTGTAGGCGCCGGCGGCGTCCGACGGCCTGGCCCTTCCGAGCCTTGCCTCGAAGTGCCTCCACAACGCCCAAAGGCGGCTCGATCCCCAAGAAGGCTTCAGACAAACGGATGAAGATGGCGATGTGGAGGACCCCATTGGGGTTGAGATGGTGCACTCCACCTTGTAATGAAACAACAGCCCCGGACGAACGGGTGCAATGGCAGCCAAAGCCAAGGCCAAGAACGAGGCGGGCACCACGATCTCGCCGCTTCACGGGCGCGGGGTGGTAGCCTTGGCGGCACCTCCACCGGAAGGTCCTCAAGCATAAGGAAGCCCTTCTTCACCAAGCCGAAGACGCACTGCCTTGGCGCGAGCACTCCGCCACGACATCTTCACAGGAGACGATCGGAAGGTGAGAAAGAAAGGTCGGGTTTTTCCTTAGCTCTCGGTGCTCTTCTTGTTTCGCAGGCGAGACAGAGAGGGCAAGAAAGCGTGACCACTCAAAGCACCTAACGGGCGATGATAGAGGACGAACGAACGCCGCCAAGCAGCGCCTGGCTCAGCGGCGTCATGACCACCTCGCTCTGTCGCGCCACCGTAACTCCTGGGCCCAATACCACTCCGCTTAATCCTCGCCTTGTCAGCGCCAAGGGCCATAAAGACGCCGCCCAACAACGTGTCCCGTGAACCTCTGGCCTCGCTTTAGGCCGAACGGTTGTTCGGGCGCGAGAAGCCCATCGGCCGCGCCCCAAGACTAAAGCTTTGTGGTTTGCGCCAGGCCCAAATGAGGAGTCGTGGGTTCAAAAGGCCTACCCCACCGGACGGGTATAAAGCCGCCCAAAGAAACTTGAGCAAGGGGCAAGTATGAGGTGAGCCCCACGTGGGCCCTCGCTAGGTCCACCGACGGCCTAATCACCTCTACTCGCCCGAGACCATACTTCACACTCTCCCGGAGCTCATCAATGAGCGACAGCCACCGTGTTTCAGGTCATGACGACCTAGAGTCCATACGGGATTGAGTAGAGAAAGGTTTTTATGGGTCGCCCCACGCAGGCCAGACACCCTACTGGGACCGTCCGCCTAAGGGTCCCCTTGGGCGGACCTCCCAGACCCACTCTGACTACCCGCTATTAGCTCCACGAGCACGGCGCTCAAACCAACGCAGTAAACGCGCCGCCATCCTCCGTGTCCCACACCGCGATGGGGTATACATGTGGGATAGACGGCGGCCATTCCTCTCGCAGCTACCTCGCCGACGAGGACTCGAGAAGGATGCCCCACGCCCGCCACGACAGAACGAGCACTCACGCCCAGCCACGACGCAGAACGAGCACTCACGCCTAGCTACGACGCAGAACGAGCACTCACGCCTAGCTACGACGCAACGAGCACTGACACCGAACCTCACGAGGCATCCGGCCGCCCCGCCACCAAGGCACCGTTTAGCTACGACGTTAAACGAGCACTCTGACACCAACCTCACAGAGGCATCCGGCCGCCCCGCCACCAAGGCACTTTGACATCCGAACCTCAGAGGCATCCGGCCGCCCCCGCCACTAAGGCACCGTTTAGCTACGACGCAAACGAGCACTCTGACACCAACCTCACAGAGGCATCCGGCCGCCCCGCCGACCAAGGCACTCTGACACCGAACCTCACAGAGGCATCCGGCCGCCCCGCCACCAAGGCACTCGTTTAGCTACGACGTTAAACGAGCACTCTGGACACCGAACCTCACAGAGGCATCCGGCCGTCCCGCCACCAAGGCACTCGGACATCCGAACCTCACAGAGGCATCCGGCCGCCCTCGCCACCAAGGCACCGCCTAGCTACGACGTTAAACGAGCACTCGGACACCAACCTCACAGAGGCATCCGGCCGTCCCGCCGACCAAGGCACTCGGACACCGTAACTCACAGAGGCATCCGGCCGCCCCGCCGACCAAGGCACTTTGACATCCGAACTCACAGAGGCATCCGGCCGCCCTCGCCACCAAGGCACCGTCTAGCTACGACGTTAAACAAGCACTCGACACCAACCTCACAGAGGCATCCGGCCGCCCCGCCGACCAAGGCACTTTGACACCGTAACCTCACAGAGGCATCCGGCCGTCCGGCCGACCAAGGCACTCGCACACCGTAACCTCACAGAGGCATCCGGCCGCCCCGCCACCAAGGCACTTTGACATCCGAACCTCACAGAGGCATCCGGCCGCCCTCGCCACCAAGGCACCGTCTAGCTACGACGTTAAACGAGCACTCGGACACCGAACCTCACAGAGGCATCCTGGCCGTCCCGCCGACCAAGGCACTCGGACACCAACCTCACAGAGGCATCCGGCCGCCCCGCCGACCAAGGCACTTTGACACCGTAACTCACAGACATCCGGCCGTCCGCCGACCAAGGCACTCGTGACACCGTAACCTCACAGAGGCATCCGGCCGCCCCGCCACCAAGGCACTCGGACATCCGAACCTCACAGAGGCATCCGGCCGTCCTCGCCGACCAAGGCACCGTTTAGCTACGACGTTAAACGAGCACTCGGACATCCAACCTCACAGAGGCATCCGGTCGTCCTTGCCGACCAAGGCACTGTCTAGCTACGACGTTAAACGAGCACTCGGACACCCGAACCTCACAGAGGCATCCGGTCGCCCTGTCGACCAAGGCACCGTCCACAATTAAAGCAAACTCATCGCAAAGACATTTTCATAAAGAAAAAGAAAATTTCATTATAGGCCAACAGGCTCAAACTTTACACAACTTTACACACAGTACCCGACAGATACAAGAGTGGCCACGCCGCACCACTCAGCAGACTCTACCCACGCCTAGAACCTATCAAACATCCGTATGCGGCATCGGTGGCACCGACGCAGATGTCGGTAGGCCCTTGCTCGTCGACGGATACCGCCACGGCCGCTGGCAACACGCCGATGCCTCGCCGCTGCTCAACGACATCAACGCGGCCGCACTAACTACGGTCGGCGCCTTGCGCCATCGCCTCCGAAGGGCCCCTTACCACCTCGAGCCTCGAACGGCTCGAGCAATAAGGTCAACGTAGCAAGATCGCGGTCGCAGCTTCTTCCTCCCGAGCTCGCCATCGCTCGGTCGAACTCAGCCCAAAGCTCGCCAGAGGATCTTCTTTTTCCACCGTGACGCCATCGCCAAGCTAAAGACTAGAGGATGTCTCAAGCCATTTGAAAGAACAAAAGAAAAGCTCGCCCCTTCAAGCAAGCTGCAGCACGATATATATATATCCGGACGAAGGAGGCTAAGCGCCTCAGAGTAAATGCGGTGCCAAAACGAAGCATCCTTCACCGTAAACCCGAGGCGCTAAGAAGACGAGCGCGCGCGCCAAACTATGCTCGCATGCGCAACGAGGCAAGTAAAGCCCCTGCGGTTCAAATGCCCCCGCCAAACTCCGTGACACCGCCGGATCCAACGGCACACCGACGGAAATCGCTAATCGGATCGGCCGACCGACCTACCAGCCCGCCACCACTTTCGTCCAAGTTCAACCCCAACCGAACCGCCAAATCGCTGGGAGTTCGGGGCTACCGACGAATACTAATAAAAGGATACCCCAACACCCGGCGACGAGCCGCCGCCTCAAGCATATCTCCACTTCAACAGCCGCGCCCTACCGCCCGACCGAATCGCTCATGAGATCACAAGAAGGCATCCGCTCCCGACCGCCAGGGAAGCGATCCGACAGACAGCGCCCCGACCCCTCTTGGCGGGCGGGATCTCCGACCCAACCAAACCAAGGTGACGAACGCCGAGTGCCGCGTGTCGTCCTCACCGCCTACCGCCACGCACTCGAATAAGGTCAATCGAGCGACTATACAAGGGCGGTGGCTCCTTCCCAAGAAGATCCGTGATCAGAGAAGACAAAGCTTCAAACCCCATCAACCTACCACGATAAAGACGAGCGCACGCTCCCTCCCGAGGCAAGCACCAACGCCACGCACTCGACGCCAAGATTCGCAAGGATCACAGAGGCAAGCACGCTACTTCCCGGAAATACCTAACCTCCCCGACCACCAAGGCTACCAACCCAAAGATGGGCAAGACGGTGGCGACCATCCACGTGATCTAAGGACCGAGCTCCTAGCGAGGTCACCTCGCTTCCTCCTAACTCGATGTAACCCGCCCTTCCTTCAGATAAAAGGAGGCGTGGCTAAACGATTCAGTGGGGCAACGAGCAAGAACAAAAAAGGAGAGAGCGCTATCAAACCCATCTCGCTAAGCCATTGGCATTCTTGCTTGTAAAACTTTGTGCACTATCCGTACCAAGAGTAATACAACACCACCACACACGAATCGGAGTAGGGACCTTCACCAACCAAGATACATCTTGGACTCACGAGTCTAACCATTCAGGGAGTGGAACGCGCGACCCCCTAGACTTACAAATTTACTTGCCGGCGCTCCCGAAAACGCCGACATTTAGGTTTCTGAAGATTTTCGAGCGATTTTTGACTTAATATTTTCAATTTTTGAACTGTTTTTTCGAAATCCATATTGTGGACCGGACCCTACCTGCCGCTGCATGAGGTCTAGAGATCAACATGTATATGTAGCCATGCATGTAGGATTACCTCCCACATTCCACAAAGCAGCAGAAAAACGAATAGCTTCAGTTGCTTTTCCTGCTTCCTCGAACAAATAAAACGGGCAGTGCTCTTTTATGCCATTTAATTTTGTTCTCATGTGGAAACAGCCCAACAGGCTGCTGCCCGGCTGTTGCTCGCGGGCAGGCCGGTGTTAATGCGGCTGTGATGACTGTGACTGTGATGTGCGAGCTAGAGGGAGAGCATGCAGCCATGCAAGCTATGGGCTATGGCCCCTGTGTCTAGCTTGGCATCTAAGCTTAGGCTATCCGCTTTGCCTACTCTCTCTATGCCTTGCCATCTCTTTTCCTTCAGTCACTGTTCCAAGGTCTGCACCAAGTGAGAGGTTAGTCATGAAGGCAAGCTGAGCTGAGGCGAGCCATCAAGAAAGGAAAACTGCACTACTGCAGCAGGCCGGCCCCGGGTTCGATTGCGAAGTGACGAGCCGAGATTTGCTCCTATCCGTTGCACGACAGCGAAGATCTGCACAAGTTGCTTGTGCTTGCTCTGCAATTGAAGGCCGGTGAGGACGTGCATATGGGTGGAGTTTGAGGCTTCTGAGCTGCTGACGGTTGACCTCCTGTCGTCGATGCACAATATTCCGTGTTGCGTAATGTTACGGTACGCCACATGCATCGCATTTCCACCGCCTCTGTTGCAGATTTCTGGCTGTAGCGTGTTGTCTCGCTCGGAATGTACCGGAAACGGAATAGCTGCACGGCTCTTTCAACTGGATTGTTAAATGATAGTACCGTTTCTACGCTGAACAAGCGTTAGTAATTGCCACCCTCTCATTCGCCATGAGCCCGTGAGATCTTACATGTGGACGGTTCTTTGTTTTTCACGGGAATCCGTTTTTTCTCATGCTTCTCTTGTTACATCCCCTTCGGCCTTTGGCAATCTGTAGACACTGAATGCGGCGTGCCATGTCTATAATTTATTGAAGTATAAATGAATTGTCTGTCCTTCCTTATCAACTTAAGTTTTTAAGTGAACTGGTTGGTGCATAAGCATGTAACTCAATATAGTATCAGAGTCAAGAGGTCGTACAACTATAGCAAAGCGGTAGGAATCTGCCACCTGCTACCGCACCTTGGCTGCTCGGTAGGAATATGCCGCTCGAAGCAGTTAATTAGAGATGTAATTAAGTAAAAGAAATTAATTAGTGATTTTAAATAACTGATTTGAAGGACTGAAATGACGACTAGAGGGGGTGAATAGGCGCCAAATAAAAACTTTTCTAAAGTATCCAAGCCTCTCTTCTTTAAAGCCAACAGAAAGGGACAACAAATACAATCCTAGACAAAAGAGTATTTTAGTGGCTTTCCCTAAAACACCAACAAAAGTGCTCAGCCAAGGCATTAATGGATATATATCCAATGCTCTCAAATAAACAGTAAAAACAACATGATTTCAAAAACAAGAACTGAGATAACCTTTGATTGGCTGAGAATCTTGATCTGTTCTTGCTTGTTGGGTATTAACAATCAATGTGATGTTGGATCAACTCCCACACGTCATAGCAAGCTAGATCACGGCATCATCAACTCCCAAAACAAAGAAAACACGATCTATTGAGGTCTTTCTTCTTACTACAACAGATCGATTTATGATCAAGAACTTAGAGAAAGGAGTTGCTGAGGGTCTAGATAATTGATATGTGTTCGAGAGATACACCATCCATCAATCACTCATCCTTAGCTCAAGATCAAACAAGAAAGATAAAAAAAACCAAGAGAATATAGAAGGAGATGATTGCAAATAAAGCTGTCGAATATCTAAACATGGGATATGTGTCCGCAAAGGATACGTGAAGGATATATCCTAACGACATGCAGAGATTCCAATATCACGGGCCGGGCCCATGAGATAAGATGTGCGCGGAAGAGACAACTCCATATTAGGAAGGACTCGATCATGTTCCCGTTACGAGGAAACCGACTCGAGTACGTTTGATATTCAAGGAAGTTTGGATACGTTGCGAAGATCATACGACGATAGACTCCACATCGGCTACAATCTGGTACTTCAAGCCTACTACAACTCGACTTGAGGCCGGGCTACCATGACTATATAAGGCCAGAGGTAGGAGTCCTCAAGGGGAGGGAAGCAATTCTCAGCAGACAAGCCGTCCAGAGGTTCCAAGAGAGAAGACCTTTGATGCAGAGCAACTCGGAGCCGGCATATCACGCATCGCCTACCTCCAGCCGTAGTTTATCCATAGCTTTGATCCCATCTTCTTTGTAGCTAGGGCTAGACACATTGCTCTGTACTTTGTTCATCGACTTTATACATCATCCATATAGGAGTAGGGTATTACTCTGCCAGAGGGCCCGAACCTGTCTACATCACGTGCCTCTGATTTTGTGTTTGACTTTACTAACCCGAAGGTACCCGAAAGTATAAGTTTATTGTCGATTTTCTAACCTTCGACAAAAGCAAAGCAAGAACTAGAATGTAAGCACAAACATAAACAAGAATCTTGTGCTAGAACTATTTCTGCTTTCTTGGAAGGATGGTTTACAAAGCCTCACAACCAGTGGGCAAAAGCTCGAGAGCATTAGGACACATAGGAGAGGCACCCCTCTATTTATAGCACTGGGAGTAATCTCCACCCTTAGATGATCTTCTTAAATATCAAGAAACCTCATCAAGTGTGCAGATTTACTCCCACTCTTATCCATGGGTTAACCCGAAACCCAACAATATCTTGGGTTTTGACCATACCATTTAGCACGATAATTTTAGCTTCCTTGACCATTATGGATCTAGACTCCTCCTTGAGCCTAGTGTCAATCCATACCATTTCCTGCCACCATTACTACAGAGAAGGCTATTACAGACGTTAAAAAAAACATTATCACAGACGATTTTCTGAACCATCTGTAAGAATGAGTTAGTGATAATACGACACATATCACAGACGGTTTTCGAACCAACTGTGAAAATGCATATCACAGGCGGTTTTTAACTAGAACCGTCTGTGATATGTGTTTATCACAGATGGTTTTTAAATAGAATCGTGTGTGATATGTTTTTCCCCTGACACTTTTGGCAGAACTTCCATTATTAGTATCTGTTGTTCGAAATTTTATTCTCCTTAGATAATTGTACAACGATATTTATAAGGCACAACCAGTTATAGATCTTGTAATTGAATATCAAAACATCCTAGATATATAGAGGGAACAACTTGTCTGATGAGGATGGTCTTAAAATATGAATATTTGTAGCACTTTCATCCCCTTTCTTATTCTAACGTTGATGGATTTCAAGACAAAATCCAATTTCATCCATAGTTCATCCTGAAAGTTACCATGCTCTGATTTATCTTCGACTTCATCATCATCCTGAATGAGAATACCATAAGCGGTCTATTTTCACTGTGGTCTTGTGTAGGAACAGTAAATGGAATTGGATTTGCCTTGGAATCCATCAACATTAGAATAAGAAAAAATATGAAAAAGTTACAAATGTTCATATTTTATGACCCTTCTCATCAGACAATCTGTTGCCTCAATGCATCTAGGATGTTTTGATATTCAATTGCAAAATCTATAACTGGTTGTGTCTTGTAAATGTCGTTGCAGAAATATCTAAAGAGAAGACAATTTTAAACAACATATGCTAATCATGAAAGTTCTGTCAAGAGGTGTAGAAAAAAAACATTATTTCATAGTTCAAAACAAGAAGAACTTACCACAAATATGATAACAAAATATTTCATAGTTCAAATGACAATACATTAACAAAATATGATATATACCACAAATATCAACAAACGTACATTAAGAAACCACATTATTTCATAGTTCAAGACAAGAAGACCTTAGGGTTTTTTATGTCTACCATCATATGTGCCATAGCTTCGCAATGGCTTCTCGCTTCTTCTAAAGTTCCATAACTCCAAAGAAGATGTTGTCGATTTATTGGACACCAATGATCGATTGATCTCCAGTTATTTCTCTTAATCCCTACAATAGCGATAATGTTGTTGTGAAAAGGGTGTCTTGGTATATTATTAGTAACCATGTCAAATCAAATAATACAAAACCTTTATATTACCTCTATAAGCTCAGCTTTGGCTACTTCCAGCTCTGCTTTAGCCCTGCAGTCCTTAATGATGAGTGCCGTGGGATTCAATATCTTGCAATTTGTCATCTATATCTTTTGGTTCTTGTTTCATTTCGTAAATCTTTTCAGTTAACTTAGACTTGCCCTTCCGTTGTTCGATCTCTACCTCAAGTTTTTGTTTAGCTTCTAACAGCTTTTCTATATCGTCTATTTTACCAAAATCAGATTACAGGACCTGAATAATGTGAGCCAAAAATGTTTGATAGATTCCATACGTAGTACATAAAACCTCGTATGCATGGGAACACCACCACATTATTTAAACTAATCCTTAAATTTCATGTTGTCATACTAGGCCACTATTTTGTTTTACATTATAAATAATGCCGCCCTTTCAAGAAAAATCTACAACATCCTACTGATCCAATAGCCTTCACTCAATTGCAAAGACGATCTAGTCAACATTTTTACTTGTTCGAAACATCTTAAACAAGGTTAAACTGGTCATTTTACTGTAATTAAAATTTTTGTAATAAGTGTCATAGTGACTTATGATAGCAATTGGAATGAGTAAAATTAATAGTTTTAGGTTCTTTGTCAAAAAAGAAGAAAATATGTGTGTTCTGGTCCTTGAGGGCTAAAGCGAAGTTTTGCAAGCATTTAATTTTTTTGCACCAATATGATAATTTCTCCACTACCTGCACATATACGTAGTTGCGCAAACAAAAATCGCACAACACTAAATGACTAATAGACCATGGAAGGTAAACATCGTGTTAATTGAATTGGCTATAACAGCTAGAGATAGGATCGTAACCTCTCCTACCCAACAATTCGAGATCTAACACCGAATCGAAGGAGTTCGCACATTCCAATTGCGCTATGACCCGCAGCTTATCCGACGGACTCTTCAACCACCCAATTAAAGGATCCCATGAGCTCAGTCCGGCAGGAAACCACGCCAATGCACGCGGCACAATACATGAGCAATCGATCACTAGTACCAGGCGATCTCACCTTGGAGGGCAGCGACGCGGTCTTGGGGACAGGAGGTGAGGTGACAGAGTAGACAGCGAAGCGGAGGAAGTCGGCAGGGAGGAGGAAGCTGGGGAGGAGGTCGCTGAGGAATAGGTCGCTGGGGAGGAATTCGCCCAGGAGGAGGATGTTGGGGGCTAGGGTTTGGGGGAAACAAAATACCTTGGGAGCTAAGATCTATGCTACGAACCTCTATCAGTATGTTTTTATAGTATTCTCAGTTCATAGTTAGAACCATCTGTGATGGGTAGATATCACAGACGATTTTATTTTAAAACTATCTGTGATAGCTACAGGAGTCATCACTGACGGTTTATAAAGAGTACCTTCTGTGATTATGTCACTAACGGTTTCAGTATAGAACCGTCAGTGACGTTCCTCATCACAGACGGTTTTTCTTAACCGTCTATGATGAGGCATCTAATATAAGCTTTTCGTAGTAGTGCACGCTTATCGCTTTAGTTCCTTGTTTTCTTGGCTCGCAACCACTTTCTTGGCCTTAGTCATCTTCAGACGCCTTGACCGTTCTAGACCTCACTCTTCTAGCCTAGTTTCGTCTCCTTTATCTCACTATGACCTAGCATCAAGTCCTACAACCAATATAGACAAGAAAAGCATCACATAGCAATGTCCAAAATCATATCAAAAGATCCCACCTTGGATCATATAGCCCATGACCACCTTACACATAACCATTCTTGTCCATGAGCACTTTAGATATGTCTAGACCACTCACTGAGAGGTCACAACCACTTCTATAGAGATCTAAACCACTCCTCAAGTGGTCACAGGGGTTCATAACCACTCCCATAGTAGTCATGACCACTCCGGGAGGTCACGGCCACTCCCGCTGTGGTCACAATGGTTCACGATCACCCCCGAGACGTCACAATGGCTCACAATCACTCCCACGGTAGTCACGATCACTCCCTGAGAGGTCACAATGGCTCACGACCACTCTAGGGACGATCTCCCTAGTGCTCACAAAGGTCACGATAACTCCCATAGTGGTCACGACCACTCTAGGGACGACCTCCCTAATAGTCACAGAGGTCACGACCACTCTTGGGAATGACCTCTTTAGTGAACGATTACGTTAGAGGTTACAAAGTCTACAACCACTCAAACCAAATTGCTCAAAGCCAAAACAAACTCAAACAAACTTAAACCTGAGTACCAAGGCTCAAAGCACTGTTAATTACTCATCACAAATATGGGTAAACCACCGCATGATCTCTCATGATCAATTAAATAGAATTATTAAATTAGTGACTAATTACTCACTTTAATCACTAATCACTCACCTATTTGTTGAACATACAACTGCCAAGCAACTGGACCTCAGAAGGTGCCTGCCGAGAAGCATAGACGCGGTAGTAGGCGACAAATTTATGTTGTTGTGCCATGGCTCAGCAGCGTTCTCCTACTACGGTGGCCCACGTCCTACCGCGGTTGTCCAATCTGCCAAGGCGCCTGCGATCTATCGATCTCCACGGGAGCGGCAGGGACATGTGTCGCGTGCCGCGCCTATCATGCTAGGGAGGAGAGGGAGCTGAATTTATAAATAATTTTAAAGGAGGCTATATTTGAAAATAAGGTACGCAAGGGGCATATATGACTTCACCTTAAAAAAAGGAGTTAGGCAAACAAATGGGCCATATTGGTTTGTCTCAGATATAGTCATCGGGCTATGGCATCGTTGTAACTTGTTTTTTTCTTGGCAGCGCTCTTGTTGAATTTTCAAACAAGGAAAAAACGTACATAAGGCAAACATATATCGGATTTTTTTGTGTGGGGAAAGTAGGGAACAAACATGCACAACAAAATACAAAATAACTATTTTTTTTATATAATGCTTGAATGAGATTTGGGAACATTGGTAGGTTGGGACAAAGGAAATGGCATTGGCTTTAGAGATCGCAAAGTGTGCTTTGCAACTTGCTCCCTCCGGTCACAAATAATTGTTGTTTTGGATATAGGTGTAGTCAAAATTTTCAAACTTTGATTGTCAATATCTTTTTAAATATTTAAATAAGATATATGAAAATCATATGTGTGGTTTGGGTCGAAAAGTACTTTCATAATACTATAATTTTATTGGGCTTTATAAATGTATAATAATAGAAATTATTGGTCAAAATTGTGTTTTAAAGACCATGTCGATGTCAAAATCTCAAGTATGTGACTGGAGGGAGTATTTCAATTGCTTATCTAGCCCCACATACGTCTTTTTTTTCAAATCTTGCGCCCGCCATGCCTAAAGAGTGCGAAGGTGGCGGCACCTCTAGAGCTTGATCGATCAGGGAGCAAGATAGCCCATCACGGCAAGACGCCAAGACTACCTAGTCGCGACGGCTCGCTCGCCCACATGCTCACTCGTCCCGCCACGACACCGGCCGACCTGCGCCACCCATGTGCAATGGGGATATGTGTCATCTAGTGTGCCTTCGCGATGGGGAGAAGGCATAATTTGCAAATACATACGAGATGAACTAGATTTGAAAAAAAAAGTACATGAAACGAGGCAAGGGATGTATGACTAAACGCAATTAGAATACCATTCCTGATTTGCAGCGTTATTATTTTATATGTTTATAAAATTATTTCGAAAAAGATTCAGACTGTTATACACTACAACTAACAAATGAAAACATGAGGGTGAGAATTTGTCTTCTTCACTTGCTACCTGTCCCTATCAAGGACTGATCTGCGAATTAAAATGAGGGTGAGAATTCGTCTTCTTCGCACTTGCTACCTGTCCCTAACCAGGACTGAGCTGCTGATATACGTACATGCATACACCAATCAATGTTCATTGGTTCCTCTGCGCACAGAATTTTGGTGCTTATGCTATTTATGACTAGCTCTATCTGGTAGAGCCGATCTGACTCTCTGTTAAACCAGCCAGTGCAAGGCCTTGTTTCTTGCCTCCTCCTCAGATTTTTCAGACCACATTAACTCCTGACCCAAAACCAAAGAGGAGGAATTCCGCTTGTGCCCTTGAAGGAGAGAAGTGAATGTCACATTTACCTCCCGTAAAGAGTGTTAAGAATGTCCCGGCGAAGCTAGTATTTTAGCATACACTCACATGAATGTGCATTCAGATGGTTAGAATCTGTGCCATGTTGCGAGTTGATTATTTGCTCTTTCTTTCTTTCTTTTTGGTTCAGCAAAGGGTCTTATGTTGTAGAGGAGCGTGCATGTTACCAACAATGGGCATAACTAGGATTTTATCGGCGTGTTGACCTACCTATGCAAGACAGTAGTTAGGACCGTATGAAAGTGATCAGATACTCCTATATTTGACAGATCTCAATATCTTAGGATTCTCAATTAGTTTTTCTTTATCGATCTCCACCCAAATTTAAAGTGATGGTGGCTAGCCGTCGGTGCGATTAGCAGCCTTGGAACACGAATAGTAATTTTTTGTGCCAGTGACCTGCATGCCGTAGCTAGCATCGCAGCGGGCGTAGCCCAACTATAGCCGCCGCAGACCTGCAGTGCAACTTGGTATTTGACAGCCATGGTGAAGGTAGATTCTATGTACCATTGCCCATCACGTCATAGACTCCTGCGACGAAAGGGAAATTAGCTTGAGAGTTGAGACACGCAAATTTACTCGGGGGTCTTCCAGAATCCATGGACAAAATTTAGTGCCGAGTACTTCAAATCGGAGCTTGAAAGCACGGTCAATTACGCATGTAAAACGTGCCATGCCTGTGGCGATGACTCCTATTAGTAACATTTACACTACTAGATGCGCGGGCGCCTACGCCGCACGACGTCCCTCGTGCCGCAATATAAAATCTGGGCCTTTCTGCGAACAAATGGACTCCGTACGTAATCTTAATAGGAAAACAATTTCAACAGTTCTAGGGCTCTTCATATAAAAAGGATGGGCTAATACGTAATTTCGGAAATACTAAGGTTTTTTTTGCAAAAAAGACAGTTACAGGGCTCTTCATATAAAAAGGATAGGCTAACACGTAATTTGGAAAATACCAAGGGTCTTTTTTTTTTTGCAAAAAAGAGACTCTCGTAAAAATCCGAACGCGAGCATGCGCGCTTGCGGGAACCGGGGTTCGAACCCTCAACCTCACCGACGCGAGAGACACCCTGTACCACCGCGCTACACAACTCCTCGCGTATACTAACATAGAGAATCTATTTAAGCTTAACAACCGAGTTAGTAACGGCGGCGACGTGGCTCAATGTCCTGCGGGCCGTTTCACTGCTCGCGTGGGCCATGCGGCGGCTGAGCGCGCGTCCACGCCGCGTCGAAGGCGACGTGGACATGTCGAGCGCACGAGAAACTTTCAGGCTGTAATATACGGAGTATTAGTAAACACTATTACTACCTCTTATATGAACATTTGCATGCACCAAACAATTCCAATCAGAAACGGAGAGTTGTAGCTTGTTTTCATCGCCTTTCCCGGTTACTATTATGTACCAGGTATGCCTGCTCTGTTTCAACTCATCCCTGTGCCGCTGTGCTGAAATCGCATCTTCCTGCTCTGGAGCTCGCGTGCTGGAGGATAGTGGGGGCACTGTGGTTCGGCGAATCTATCTGCATACCCATGTCAAAACGCGATTTGATGTGGGGATCCCTGTACTTGGCTTCGGGTTTTTGGGTATATACCGGCCGATCTGCTATGCCCCTTCAAGGACAAGCATGCATGCCTTTCGACAGCTACAGCTAAGCCATGGATCAAACTGTTGGTTTCTCCTTTTCTTTTCTTTTCTTTTCTTTTCCTTTTCCTTTTGACGGTACAAGTCACAACTCACACAGAGCAGTACTAGTAATGATAGGGATTTCACAAATCACAACTGGGATTACTCACTTTTTTTTTTTTTGCGAGTGGCTGGTTAAATCAGCTGATCAGCCTGATCAACACTGGTTCTCAATGCACGCATGCATGTGCAGTTCATCAGAAGATTAGAAAACAAGGAAAGGGCGCAGAAAAAAGGCACACATGCCCATGCAGACAGAAGGCTCAAGTCTGAACCGGTGAAAGGGTCAGAGAGGCATCATTCCATGGGAAATACTCCCATGGGAAAATTTTCAGTTGGTTTATTCCACCACTCACAGGTCATCATTGCCATAATCAAAGGGCAACTCCATTTGAGACACAGGTGTCTGTTGGCTTCTGATCAGCTATGCCCTATGCATGCACGAGATCGACAAGTGAGAAGAACCACAGTGCCACACTAGACAGTACTATGGGCTTTGGAACGCAACTATGGCCATGTTTGAGCTCTGTTTGGGACTTAAAAAAAGCTAGCTTCGGTTTTTGAAAAAGATAGAAAGCTCCTAAACAGGTCAATTTTTAAGCGGTTTTTGGTATAAACTAAACCATATATAACTAGCAAAAACCAAAAATCAAAAGTAAGACGGATGTTCTTTTGTAGTTTATTATAAAGAGAAATTAGTTGTTTGCCAAACAACCTCATAAAAAGTTATGATTGCTTTTCAGTTCAGAAAGCTACAAAACAGCTTTTCAGCTCCCAAAACACGTCCTATGAGTACTTATCATTTGTAGATACATTAGAGGTGTGTTTGATTGGTGGGATGAGGTTAAATAGGATGAGATGGGATGGTTATGTACCATTTGATTCCATTGTTTTTCACTATCAATGAGATGATTCCATTCAAGTAACCAAATATATAAATGATTTTTTTTCTTAAACTATCTCATATATATATATCATTTGATACAAGCAACCAATCACACTCTAGGTGCTGTGGACTCAGTATTTGTCGTTACAGCCTACAAGTGGTGCCAGGTCTGGTTGCTCAGGCTATTAACTACACTGAACAATGCTCAAAGGCGCCATTGAGAACAGATGTGCAATTGATTTCCCAGACAGCAAGGTTCTTTCATTTTCAGCTACCTTATGTATTTGTAAAAAAATTATGCCCTCATCTTATTAATTAGTCATATTTGGTGATGATTTCAATAAGAAAACTTGTCCCACGAAGGACCCTCTACATCGGCATGCATGACCAAAGAGCAATTATCATACCCCTCGGTAGATACAATTATTCCACCATCCAGGACTCTTGGCCCCAAGAAACCAGAGGACTGAGGGGAGAAAAGGATTGGCAGGCTGTGTACTCTTCACTTCTTCAGTCATCACGCACTGTATGTTCCTAATCCTAGTCAATGTTCAACTAGGACCCAAAATTTAAGGAATTTACCAAGTTACAATGCTTTACATTATGTTACCTTAGTTATCAACAGTTCATTTTCAGTTATAGGACTGCAAGTATTGTAGGTGAATTACATCACAATCATAGTTGGCCTTGTGTATCACGTTTATTTACTAGCCTTGGAGAAGCTGTTTGGTTGACGGCCAAAATGAGGCAAACTAAACTTTTGGCATAATCAAAACCTGGGCAAAGCCAAATACTGGCAAACAAAATGTTGTTTGGATCGTGGCCAAGCTAAATTATAGCGTTACAAAAATTTTGGTGATCTTTTTCCTTGCCCTCAGATTGTCCACTGTGAAATTGGATTTCATTGACAAAATGTTCCAAGGTGTAACCAAATTTTGGTAGCAAACAAAACGACAATCAAATTTTGTTGGCGTTCCTAATATTTGGTTTGGTTTGCAAAGGTAGCACACCAAACATCCCCTTAGTATTTTTTTTAAAAAAATATGTAGGAACCTGTTTGGTGAATTCATTGTTTATCTAATCCCGTGAACCTATTTTTGGTGCAAATTTAGCTCCCTCACACGTGTATTTGTAAATTTAGCCCCTACCAGCCACCTACCGGAAACCTCCTACCATGCCTGGCGAGGGCGGAAGCTCGAGCACATGTATTTGCAAATTTGGCCCCTACCAGCCACCTACCGGAAGCTTCCTACCACGCCCGGCAACCGCGGAAGCTCGCGTGAGCTTCCACGCTGCTCGTCCACGACAATGGCACTTGCTCGCGATCGCTGTTGCGCTCCTTGGGCGTGGCAGGAGACACGTGTCATCTACCGCACCATCCACGGTGGGGAAGGAGGCTACTTTTGTAAAAAAAAAATACGTCGGAGAGCTAGATTTGCAAAAAAAAAAAAACAATATCCAAGGGGAAGATATAAACAGTGGTTTGTGATATGCCGTATGTCTAACTTAAAACTTAGACCAAAAGTTACCCTAAGATTTTGGTGCAACACTAACTTGTTGATACAGAGCACAAATGCGTTGGTGCTCTGATACATAGTTCAAATAATATTGTTATACGCTCTTACAGAGTTATTTGAAAATTTTATTGCGGAACAAATTTTGAGAGCTTTCTAGAATTCTGAAAGGACAAACTATTATTTTGACAAAAAAGTATCTCCCTAGAATTCCCTAAAAAACAACGCATTCAACAAACATACATTAATTTTGAACTTTATCAACTTTTGACTGCTTGCCACTTCAACAACTAGCAACTGTTTGAAGATCATGACTTGTGCCTGGTGAGGTGTGCATGAGTTAGGCCCTGTTTGGCATTTAGGAATTTAGCATTTATTTTACATGAAACTGTCTAGTTTCCATAGTAATATAGAGATGATTCCTAGGCTCTGTTTAGGATGGCATCAGCTTCGGCTTCTCTTTTCTGAAAGCTAAAAGTCAAAAGCCAGCAACATATTTGTACTAGGAGAAGCCGAAAGTCAAAAGCTGGTATGTGGTAGTTTCTTATGACTTCGGTGGGTTTGGTTCTAACTTTGCCACTAGAATTGTAGAAAATTACTCCTGCTACCAAGTATAAAATTCCAAACTCCACCTTTCTTGCCTTCATTCCCGACCCGCACCCCTCACACCTAAAATTCACAAATACGTTTTCTCGTGACTTCGGTGAGAAAACGAAACTGCACATGTAAAGGCAAATACGTTTTCGAACGGAGTTCATCAGGGAACAGGAATTCCTAAAAAGTAAAAACTACCCATCCATCTGATTGATCTCTTGCCTTCTCCTTGATTCCATCGCAAACCAAATTCACAAATTCTAACGCCTGTTCAATTCCGCCCTAAACAACGTGCTAGCTACCGATCCCGCACGATAGCGATCGGAGGACGGCGGCGCTCGGGACTGCGGCCGGCGGCCCTCGCGAAGGGCGGAGCTGGAGGACGCGAGGGCAGCGGCGCTCGGGATCGTGGCCCTCCGTCCGTCCTGGCGGATCAACGAGGGGAATGCAGCAAACTCAGGAGATCCACGACGCGAACCAGCAACGTGCTGGAAGGTTGTAAGATGCTTCAGGCCAAAACAGATTTGTTCGGAGGGCAAATTTGCACAGTAACACTGCAAAGATCACACGAGTTGGAAAGTAATATCGACGTGTCACCGTATTTCATTCTTATATTGTACGTTATTTCCCAATTTATATATGCTTGTAATGTTACTGAGAAAATTTTCCTTGTTCGAAACTTCCATATACGTATCTAACCAAATATCTTAGGTAAAACATGTTTCGTTTTAAGGTTAACAAATATTTACATCAAATGTGCACCCTTCTCGGTGGGGTCGTGCTTTTGTGATACATCGTACTTTCTAAGCCACCGGACCAGTATATATGTCATAGATTTGTAGTAGTCGATTGAAATTTGGTTGTGAGCTAAACTAGACAAATCTATATTTTGTAGAGGGTTAAAATAACTAGGTTAGCTAACCTTACCGGGGTAAGGTTAGCTTAACCCTACTTTTGTGTTTGGCAGCTAGCCTAGTTAGTCGAAAATGATGTTTGGCTAGGTTAGGTGGGTTACTTGGCAGTAGAAAAATACATCTCAGGAGGTTAGCTGCGGTGGATTAGCTTTTTCCATCGTTTTGGTGGGTTAATTTAATCCTAGGTTAGAAGAGTTAAAATGTTTTGACTGGGCTAAGTTAACCGTCGCGAGAATTGAGTATAGCTTGGCTGGCAAGGAGTGGGGGTTGGTTCTCGCCTATCCGGGTTTGAATCCTTGGATTCATCCGGGTGCTCATCTCTCTTTAGTGAATAACAGAGCTACTGGCCAAATTTCAAAAAAAAAATTAACAGTCGGTAACCCATGGGTGTTTGCAGGTTAAGCACCTAACCCACCCCTCAACACTGAACCAAGCATAGCCTAAAAGTTAAGGATATATTCCTCATATACTACTAGAATTTGGGAGAAATTTATGAATGTGTTATTGACATATAGGATCAGAACACAATAAGTGACATATAAAGAATTGTCCCAAAAGTTAACAATAGCCTAAGCCAAGAATGGCCGTTGCCTTGCCTATTGGATTCAGACTACAATTAGGTCAACAACTGTCTAGCTCCAAAAAAAATTAGGAGAGTTTATGAGGAAACGGAGCTGTTTTGTACTAGGATTATGGAACTGGTCAGAGGTTTCTCCACTGGCTCCACAAAGTAGTTGCCATAATTTGCCCCTACTGACCTCACCGCTCCTTGCTCACCGAACACACCGTGACCTTGATAGAGATGCAATGCCGAACACACCGTGACCTTGCTAGAGATGCAATGATCTCGTCGGAACCTTGCCGAAGCTCGTCGTGGGCTCATCATGGTCTGCTCGAGGTTCACCGCTGCATGCCGATGTCCGCCATTGCAACTAAACATGGCTGCAGCCAGCCTCGAACTGTTGTTGTTGCTCGACATGGCTGCTGCCCACTGACGGTCTCGAATTGTTGCCTCTGACCATGACATGTTGCCACTCTTGTCATGGTCGCCCAAATTGACTAGATGGGAGTTGGATCTAGAATTCGAGCCAAACACTCTTATTACGGGCTCCAACTTATATTTCAGAGCTGCTCACAGGAAAAGCTAGAATAGAAACCAGAGAAGAACTAGAGCCAGGCCAAACAGGGCCTCAGTAGGCTCGGAAAAGCCTCAGTTGGCGCAGAGTTATACAGACAATGAATTGGAATACAAACATAAGCATGCATGAACCAATATATCACACAAAGTTTACATTAGGGAACACATTTATAAGATTTTTTGGGGAAAAGAATGTAAATCCTCTAGAATTCTCTTTAGGGTCCTTTTGGTTCTAAGAATTGGATTGGATGAATTGAATTGAGGTTCTGATTCAAATCCACGTTGAATTGAAATTGTTTATTGTTAGATATATGATCTCCTCAAATATCCAAATACTTTGTTAGAGATAAGGATTTCTCAAATATCCAAATAAGAGTCAAAATCTTCCACGAATTGGACTCATCCGGCTCATAGTTCAAAATTTCTACGAAATTTTGGTCGAGATTTCGGATTTTAGCCGGGGACAATATTCCAAATCCCGACCGAATAAAAATATATGAAAAAATTCATATTGCTACAGTGATTTCAGACATTTTGGTGAAGTCTCGGTAATTTGGACCAAAATTTATGTTCTTTGGACCGGTTTGTAGTGCTGTTGGACCGGATTTAGCTCTATTTTTTTTTAGAATTTTAATGCCATTTGTAAGGAATACATATAACAAAAATTGAAATACACTCATAACCCAACTCTAGCTCAGATGGTACACACGGATGGAGTTCTGAAGGAGTTCGTGGTTCGAATTCCTGATCGCTCTGCTGCACAAATTTTTTTTTCCAATGGGCTGTCTGGTGCCTGCACGAAGGAAAAAAAAGCACAAAAAATTGAGATGTCGAGCGCCAGGTGGGACTTGAACCCAGGACATCATGGCCTAAATCAAGATGCTGTACTGATTGAGCTAGGAGACCAGATACGCATACATATTTTTTCTAGCCTCCAGAGACCATTTGACAAAGGTTGAAATCAACGAAATATCGGTAAACAGCCGAAATTTCGGATATTTTGACCGAATTTCAAGTTTTTTGGATCGGATTTGAATTTTGCACTTTGAATTTCAACTAGATTTCGGCCGACTCTGAGATGTGATCTGAAACCAAAATTTAAAACCTTGATCTGGCTATATAAAGCCATCCTCATGTATATGTAAATAGAGAACGAACGAAATAGTGAATTTGTCTTGCGTGGTTTTTTTCCTCCTTCGTTATGATTTTTACGTCAAAAATCTTTGCCCCCTTTTGCATCTCTAAACCCTAACGTTTATAAATACAATTCTTGTGTTTGGATGACATGTGGAATTGTAGGATGGAATTATATCAGATTCAAATCCAAATGTTCTTTGGATGCCATTGTGAAGAATCCAAATGAGATGGAGGGGGTATCAACATGCAGGTGGTCCTGGCCATGGGAGGGATCAACGAGAGCTCACTAGCAGCAGCAGCCAGCAGGTCGACAAGGAAGAAGAGGTAGTGCTGGCGATGAGGAAGAAAAAGTGATGTTATTTTGGAAGCAATAGAAATCAAATATCTAATCATCCCTTAATTTTTATTTCGAATATGCATTTTTTATCATACCTGGGTGGATCTTTTCGGTTTTAGGCGGAATAAATATGAAAATTTATATTTTTATTTGTTACTGTTATGAATTTTATTTATAGGGTTTACTTTGAAATTAGTAAGAATTCAAATGGATGATTTTATTTCATTTTTTATTGTGAATTTTAGCTAATTTGGTTTGTACTTGACACAAACTCTTTTGTTTTAGTTTGCTAATTTTTATTTAATCATTATTCCAACTTTTAGTTATTTATGGATTTACTTTGGAAATCGTGTACATGTAAAATTGCTAATTTTGTTAATTTTTATTACAATTTCCAATAAATTTAGATTGTACTTGATATAAACTCTTTTTTAATAGAAGCTGTTATATCTTGGGCCCGGCAGATACATGGCCTGATTTTTCTAGTTAACATGGAAGCTTCCTTAGAGTACCTAATTAGTACGGAGGTCAAATTACTAATTTTTCCTTAAATTTTTTATTCTGAATTTCAGTTCATTTAGATGTATTTGACACGAACTGTTTCTTTGAATCTAGGCCGTTATAACTCGAGTCCGATAGATAGATGGCCAAATATTTCTGGTTAACGTGGGAGCTTCCTCAAAGTGCCTAATTAGTAAATCGTATGGATTTTAATTTGCTAATTTTTTTAAGTTTTTTATTCTAAATCTCAGTTAATTTAGATTGTACTTGACATGGACCTTTTCTTTTAATCTAAATTGTTATAACGCGTCTTGGCAAATAGACGATTAGATCTTTCTGGTTAACATAAGAGCTTTCTCAGAGTGGGTAATTTATATAATTATAGATAGATAGATAGATAGATAGATGTGATCAACAGAAGTGTCGGGCACAGGGAAACCTAGAAAAGAAAAGAAAAAAGCAACATCTGGTAGGGTTTTCCATGGGGCCCTACACATGCTGGTTGGAATATAAAGAAACGACAAATGATGATTAGTTAGGAGCAAATCAACATCATCATTGCTGAAAGGACACGGGAGATTATTCGACCTCGCTGCACGCTTAAACCAGATGCATATGTAACTGGCAGCAGCTTAGTTCCCAGAACAAGAAGCTAGGCACATTCTTCCTTGTACTTGGTGATATCTCTTATCACTCTTTTTTTTTCTCTCCTCATGGGAGAGGGCCCTCTGCATTACAGGCCTTCATCAGGGACCAGTTAGCACACGCACCTTTGTTTCGATATCAGAAAGAATGAGGCCGTAGGACCAGCACAATTTGAAGCTGTGTGCAGCTTTCTTTTGGCTGGCGAAATGCAATCGATTTGGTATGGGGTTATCATGAAGGAGGGCCTAGCTCTCTACTCTCAACCAGGGTTAACAATACCGTGTTTGGTTTGAAATTTAAATTTTGGTCGGTAACGGTTTGCCGCGAAAATCGACAAACCTCCCGGTCAAACCGAGCCAAAAAAATAAAAATAAAAAACCAGTCGGTAAGCTCAAAAATTAATCGGTTTGAGCCAAAAATCGTTAATAGAACTAAAAATGGATAAAAAGCTAAGAAAAATAGGAAAATTGTGAAAATTTATAAAAAGCCGATAAAGGCCCAAACAATAGAAAAAAATGTTAGAAATGTATAAAAAAATATGAAAAATTACAATAAAATTCCGGTACGATCTTTCGCACATTTTAAGATAATGTGAAGTTGTAAAGTATATATTTTTGCCATAATAGCACAACTATGGAAAAGTATGGAAAATTTCGGTATGACCTTTGCTATATTTCAGACAATCTCAAGTTGCAAAGTAGGCATTTAGCAATAATACATCAACAAATAACATTTCATTTCAATACGTTCACAACTCAATCCAACAAATTCATATTTCAATAACAATCATTTCAATACCATGACATATGACATTTCAAATCAATATTTATCATCGATTATGAATGTTCACACTTAACATAGCTTCGTCGTCCTTCCATTGTCACACATATGCCATGTTAGACCTACATGAATTCTATGTTAACAACAAATCGGGTTGCGATAAAATGAAATATTAACTTTGGCACCATGGGTAGTATTGTTGGGTGTATACTTGGTTGACCATATTGTACTCCTCAGTAGACATCGTCACCAATCCTCATGTAGCTTGCAACTCCGCCTTATATTTGTGCCAGCTTTGTCCCGTGCATAAGCTAGTCGTTTGCCACTGTTGGTACAATATGATATAAAATTCAGGGTCCAGCTTGGTGGTGATCGGATCTGCACCCTTTGCGCGAGCTGGACCAGAGCGTGGAGGCAGAGGCGGAGCCAGCGGTGGGGCTCCAGTCCCCCCTGGCCCACCACGAGAATCCCTGCCGCCTGCAGATTTTATTTGTCAAATCTCTTCTTTCAGACGGTGGCAATGAAAAGTAATTTTTTCCCCTTGCATATTTACATACTAATACTATATTACATGCATTTAAATTTTAACTATAATATGTCGACTTGGTAGTTTTTATATTTAATATATGTATTTGTGTTCAGTCCCCCTCTTAAGTGAATCCTGGCTCCGCCTCTGCGTGGAGGGGAAAGACTAACCGCGAAATAATGAGGTCGGAACAGCCCGCAATCGTGTTATATCCGAAGGAAATTGTCCGTGGGCCGGCTAGGCTATTGGGACTAGGGACTGTGGGTTGCATTGGCACTATTTTTTTTTTCTTTGGCAATTTCATTTTTCTACATTCGGTTGTGGCGCAAAACCGACTAAAATAATTGATTTTTCAATTAAATTTCATCGCAGAGGTTAAAACACTATTAATACTGATTTTAGAGAGCTTTTCGATTTTTTTAAAATTTTGTAAAAAAATTAATTTAAATTTGAATCTGATTGCCTATTGATCTTTATTGCCGAGCCGTCTTAATATCATTGATTTTCGTTCGACTCTCAACAGGGCGTTGTACACTTGTACGTAGGGCACGATCTAAAGCTTGCAGACGATCGAATCTGAGATGCGTGGGCCTGGTTTTGGTACGTAAGATGAGCTTCATAGCTTCGGTAGCACAATGATAACTAGACACAGTCGCACGCTACCTTGCGTCGTGCGAAATTTAGACGCGTGACATTACGACATGCGAAATTTGAGAAATTCGGACGTGCGACGCTGTGTCGTGTGAAATTTGGTACGACGGATATTTCTGAAAAAAATGTGTAACTTCGGGTTTTTATTTTTTTTAATAAAAAATAAGCTGTTAGGAGCCGTCGGCGAATATGTGGATTTTTTTTTAGAGAAAACCACGGATGGATTTAAACGGCATTTAGTTTTTTTTGCGTAATCATTCTTCTAAAAACCTTCGGGAGGACCTAAACGTAAACCGCAGAGGAACCTAAACGTAATTTTGGTTTTTTTGGTCCTTTCTGTTAAAAACCAACCAGAGGATCTAAACGCGATTTTGAATTTTTTGAAGGATCTTCTCGTGAAGCCGCTGACGTGGCGTGGCTGGCTGCCTCCAAAATCTCTCCGCTATATATAATATAGTATATATAACATACATATACATATACATTCACTCGCCAAACTTTGGCTATGATGCATACCTGTAAAGTGGGTTTGAAACCCCCCTCGTCCTTTCAACACTTCAAAATGCTAAGCATTGTCGTGGGACATAAATAGCACTGAGCAGGTATTAAACTCAAACCTATGTGTTATAACTTATAACAAAGTAGCTATAGCACCATGTACGGCCTTATAGGCAAAATGAAGCACGCACCAAGAGTGCAAGACACCAAGTTACAAAGGGTAGCATGCTTATGTAGAGTAGAGCTAAAACTACTTTGTGATAACACTATGTCTTTTCTCTCTGAGGAAGAAACTATGCCTTTTAAATTTACATGCCATTTCTCTCTGTTTCTTTCTTTGGCTCTCTCTGCTCTATAAGGCTTAATGTGATCTCTATAGGTCCCCAAAACTGATGGCAACCAACAGTTAACTTGGCCTACTATTCCCTATCACTATGCAAAAAGTATTCAACTTCAACATGTCCTTCAAGTGAGAACTTTCCAACATATGCTGCATAATTAAAAAGCTCTTTTTAAAGTAGATTAAAATCAATATAAGCCATCCATTCTTTTGAATCTAATGGTTGAAATCAATTTAGATCTAGTTATACTACCACATGTAGTATTGGTAGTAAAATTCAGAAAGGAGTAAAATAGTAAAAAATTCCGTCATACTATTTGCCCTCTATGGTAAAACACGTCTTGTTGTCCTGATGAATGACGAATGAATGGATAAGAAGTCTTTGAAGATCACCAAGTACTCGGTGAATCTAAAACTGTGAACGAATTAGAAAAAGTCTAAAATACCCCTGATAAATGTATAGGAAAAATCTAAAATACTCTTGAGAAAATAGATGGTTAGATTTGATTTCTACTACCACTACTTACTATCTATGCTATCCACTGTAAAATTTCTCTAATTAAAAAACACTCTTCATGCTAGACAAAACAAAAGTATTTAGACATGTCTGTTGAAACATCTGTATGTACCCCATTTACTGTGGAATTTCTGCGCTCCAATTACACCCGTTCACTCTTAGGCCCCCGTTTAAAACGCATGAATTTTACATGAATTTCACAAGACCCTGTCCAGAAAATCCCCCGTACCCCTTAATTAAGTCCATCCTAGAATAAAAATAGACAACTGGTGTTTCCTCTGTACGGCTATTGCGTGCTCTGATTTCCCTTCTAAATTTTAAGCAATCCGTATAGAATCAGAATGTTAGGGTTGGGCAAAAGCCACCCTGGTTGGCTTTTATCATGCCCACAGGGGGAGTTGGGACCCTCCCCACATCATTCCAGGAACTCGTATGAAGGCAGGCTACCAAGACCAACACTGGTCGGTCTTTTTTGTCTGTCGGAGCTGCCTTGCCTGTGTTTGCTGCTCGTTTGACCAACCAAACACAAAAACTCCCTACTACCACTGCCTTGAAAAAACACTCGTATCTTCCGCTGGGGCTCTGGGCACGCAAGTTTCCAGCGAAACCAACCCAGCCCAACCTTCTGTGCTGAACCGCTGATCCCTTGTTTCTGCTTGGTTTCTCGTTCAGCTGCATGCAGTCCTAGCTAAGCTTTGTTTTGGCGTAACACTGAGATAAGCTATGGGTGCAAGGGAGTAGGGATCATGGTTAATATAGGTTTGCGTTTTTTTAGGGGAAATCGTATTATAGGTTTGTGTTTGTTCGCGCGTTGTTTTGCATTTGCAACACTGCAGTGCAGCTCAGAGAGATGGTACTACTGTTGTGAAGTGACTGGCTCTTTTGTACAGTTGTCCTGCCCTCTCAATCTATGCTAGATACACTCCCCTCCTCTCTCTCTCTCTCTCTCTCCCCCTCCTCTCTCTGGCGGATGTCCATGAAGTCTGTGGCGAAAGCAGCCTTCTTTCAGCCACTCTGGGCAGCATCCAGCTACAACATCTATAGGCAGTAGTAATACTAACATATAGCCATATATGACAGAAGGTGAGAGAGAGAGACCTGGCCATCCCGTCCAATGGCAACTTCACAGTGAAATTCTTGCATCTTTATAGGGGTTAGATTGTGATGTTTTATCTTTTTTTTTTCTGCTTAACATTTTTTTAAAAATCTAACTAACATTGGAATAATTTGTAAAAATAGTCCTGTCACGTTTTTTATAAGCTGCTACGCTCCTGTATCGTAACAATATAATCTATCGTCATAGCGGCATCTCTAAGCTTAATAGGTCACCTATTACACATTATGCCTCGAGAGAAGGGACGTACTAAGCAACCCTATCTTGTTAGGTAGGTGTCAGATTTAATTTAGAAAAATCACTTATTTAGTGACTTAATTGAATGATAAAATAATTAAAGTGATTAATTAAGAGACTAATTAAGATAAAAACATGCTCGCTACTGTATCATCTGTCTGACACATGCATCTGTTTGGCTTTTTTGCGATCGAGAACAGGACATTTTTATAAATTCATTTGAAAGCCGGTTAAATTTGAAAAAAATGTTAGAAGGCTAAAAAAAATGAAGAATGGTGTGTCCTGCGCACACGTATACACATCTTGCTCCAATCACAGATCCCCATGGAATGGAGAGAGGCATGGCCGTATGGGGATTGGGGGAGACCAAGAACAAACAGGTCCCCAGATTTTATATGCTCACATTGTATTAGAACTTAGGAGAGTACTACTTATCCACCACTTTGCTTCGGCCCTCTCATTCCTTTTGTTCAGCTCACTGGTCCCTCTCATCTTCCTCCTCGTAGTTCACCTCTCGTCTTAGCAAGCTCTTACATGAATGTAGTAGTAGTAATAGATAAGTGGTACTACGAGTGAAGCAAAGCAAGAACATGTGAACAGCACAACACAACGAAAGAGAACAGCACACAAGAGCAAGAAGCGGTTGCGTGTGCATGGTTGATGAGAGCAATGGCCAGTGGCGGCAACTGGTTGGGCTTCTCCCTGTCCCCACACATGGCCATGGAGGTGCCCTCTTCTGAACCCGCACCTGCTAGTGCTCTGTCCTCTTCTTCCAACACCGCGACGACTTGCAACTTCCTCTTCTCCCCTCCTCCGCAAATGGCTGCTCCCTCTCCTGGCTACTACTATGTGGGCGGCGCCTATGGAGATGGCACCAGCACCGCCGGCGTCTACTACTCCCACCTCCCTGTCATGCCCATCAAGTCCGATGGCTCCCTCTGCATCATGGAAGGTGGTCACTATTGCCCCCCCCTCTCTCTCTCTCTCTCTCTCTCTCTCTCTCTCTCACACTCTCACTCTCACTTGATCTTCTTTTTCTTGGCATGAAGTAGGCATGATGCCGTCGTCCTCGCCGAAGCTTGAGGACTTCTTAGGTGGTGGCAATGGCAGTGGGCATGACACGGCCACCTACTACAGTCACCATCAGGGCCAAGAAGAGGAGGCAAGCAGGGCCCCCTACCAGCACCATCACCAGCTAGTCCCATACAACTTCCAGCCATTGACGGAGGCAGAGATGCTCCAAGAGACCGCTGCGCCAATGGAGGAGGCAATGGTCGCGGCCAAGAACTTTCTCGTCACGAGCTACGGCGCCTGCTACAGCAACGGGGAGATGCAGCCGCTGAGCCTGTCCATGAGTCCAGGGTCCCAGTCCAGCAGCTGCGTCAGCGCAGCTCCGCAGCAGCACCAGATGGCTGTGGTCACTGCCGCCTCTGTGGCAGCTGCCCCGGGAGGCAGTAATGGCGGTGGGGAGCAGTGTGTGGGGAAGAAGAGGGGCACCGGGAAGGGAGGCCAGAAGCAGCCTGTGCACCGGAAGTCCATTGACACGTTTGGGCAGAGGACCTCCCAGTATAGGGGCGTCACCAGGTAAGTTGCTTACAAAGATTTAGCTTTTGTATGTATGCATCATCTCTTGCTGCAATTGTTCGGTTAGTCGGACTCGTACTGACTTCGATTGTGCCTTTTGTTAGTTCTGGTGATGTGTATGTTTTGTGAGTAGTCTTCTGTTCACTCTGAAACAATGTCTCCTGCTTTGTGGCATTTGATCATTTGGTAGGGGCACCTGCACATTGCTGATCTTGTGCAAATCAGTTAATAGTATCAATTAATTCCTGGCTCCTTTGGAATATACTACTAGTTCGTTTAGCCTTGTGTTTTGGAATAGCCCTTTTTTTCCCTAGCTAGTTTGCAGTATTGATGGGTGCTGTCTTCCTCTTATGCCTCAGCTGTTCTTGTTATTTAGTTGGGCGCCTACCCATTCTTGATGCCGAAACAATTTAATGCCTCTTGCTGGAATGGGACAGTTTGATTTATTCTCCCATGGTTTATCTTGTTCCATTACTCAAAATTAAAGCCTGGGGTGCTCTGTATCTGTTGCTTCTGAAACATCTTCTGTTCTTTGTATTAATGTGGCACCTACTCTTTTGTTTTTGAGCAAATCATTTGATTCGTTTATGGTATCCCTTTTATATTGAATGACGAAGGTTTGTGTGTATTTGATTCACTGGAGCAGGCACAGGTGGACTGGGCGATACGAAGCCCACCTCTGGGACAACAGTTGCAAAAAGGATGGGCAGACAAGGAAAGGAAGACAAGGTTGTTAGCTAAACTTCCAACACAAATATATCTGAACTTATACATCACTTTATAACTCTTCCTGACCTTCTGATTCCTCTTCATTTTGATATGTCACCATTTTGGGGGTTACCATTACTGGAATGTGATTTCTTGCAGTATATCTAGGTAACAAGGACTTGGTACCCCTAATTTTTTTTGTCAAAGTACTTGTATCAAGTTGTATCTGGGTTCCTGACCTTCTCTTCATGTGCATTAGGTGGTTATGACACTGAAGACAAAGCTGCGAGGGCTTATGATCTGGCTGCTCTGAAATATTGGGGGGCATCTACCCACATAAATTTCCCTGTACGGATAATGAAACGGTTCAGTACATGGAAATTGTAACTTTGATGTAGATTCATGTAATGTGGGTTAATGTATTGTCTTTGGCAGCTGGAAAATTATCGCCATGAGCTTGAGGAGATGAAAGGCATGACAAGGCAGGAATACGTTGCACACTTGAGAAGGTGAGATTCTGCTTATCTTCTCTGCATTCTATGATTATTGTTTGATCTATATATTAATAAGTTGTTGCTGATCACAGGAGAAGCAGTGGGTTTTCTCGTGGTGCTTCAATCTACCGAGGAGTAACGAGGTTTCTTCTTTTTTTTTTTTTTTTTTGTGTGCAGAAGGTTCCTATACATGTTGCGTTCTTTTTCAAGGGAAAAAATTGCATGAAGAAACAATCTCAACATGTTGATCCAAACTTGCATTGTAGGCATCACCAGCATGGGAGATGGCAAGCCCGGATTGGCAGGGTTGCTGGGAACAAAGACTTGTACCTCGGCACTTTCAGTAAGAAAGATATCTCTACTTGACTGTAGAGCCTAAATGCTTTGACGAAGTAATGTGCCATAGGTGAAAGAAGCTTTTAGTGCTAATCTTAAGTAACATGCATCCCTTTACTGTCGAAGTTATGCTAATTGTCTTGTCAAAGTAGATTTGCCAGAGGAGGTAGACATCAAACAGAAGCTTTTACTGGTAATCTCTAGTTTTGTGCATTGCTTTAGGAGCTAACTTTAATTCGTGTGGTACATCGGTGCAGCATTCTTCCCTGACCGATGCATTCTTTCCTGATCATTCTTTGCTTTTCCAGATTGCTATGCTTTACATAAGGCTGTGACATCTGAACAAAGCTACCAGTTGACTGTTCTGAGTACTCCTTTGAACTAAAAGATGCTATTAACATGATGCAAAAGTAATCAGATCCAAAAAGTATGATCTACCTTGGTTTCTGAATGTATAAACAAGATAAATTGTTAACATAAACGTCTTCATAACTAACAACTGACAACTAGGCAAGTTTTAAGTAAGAGCTTTTTTTTACGGTACACTAAATTCAATATGAACTGTTTATGCTTCCTATGGTAGTAGTGTAGTAGAAATACGCCTAACAAATCAACGGCTATATATGATTTCTACTACCCACTATACTATTAGTATAATGCACTGTAAAATTTCTCTAAAAGGTTAACAGCATTTACTGAATATATTTACACAGGTACTCAAGAAGAAGCAGCTGAGGCATATGACATAGCTGCCATCAAGTTCCGTGGCTTGAACGCTGTGACAAACTTTGACATAACCAGATACGACGTCGACAAGATTATGGAAAGCAACTCGCTTCTGCCTGGGGAGGCAGCACGCAAGGTCAAGACGATCGAGGCGCCAGCGAACGATGTGTCCGTGATGCAAAATAGCGGCAGGGAGCTGATCCCTTCCGAAGAAGCAAGCGCCACGGGCACCGACTGGAGGATGGTGCTCCATGGATCGCCGCAGCAAGCAGTACCGTGCGCTGAAGTAACTGACCTTCAGAAGGGCATCATGGGCGACCCTCATTCGTCCCTGAATGGCATTGTGGGGCTCGATATCGAGTCGGCGGTGCATGACATTGACGTTTCGGGCAAGATCGCTAGCATCAACTTCTCAAACTCGTCTTCCCTGGTGACCAGCCTCAGCAACTCGAGGGAGGGGAGCCCCGAGAGGTTGGGCCTCGCCATGCTCTACGCCAAGCACCCCAACGCCGTCAGCTTGGCCAGTGTAAACCCGTGGATGCCAATGCCGGCGCCGACAGCTACGCATGCGTTGAGGCCGCCGAATGTCATCGCCCATCTGCCTGTTTTTGCTGCTTGGACGGATGCATAATTAAGTAGCCACATTGCTGCTCAATCTTGCTTGTTATTGGCCCTTTTTTGTGAACTGAAGCAGGATTAGTGGCATCAGTTGCTTATGTTGCTTAAATTAGATGGAGGAGCAAACATGGTTGGTCATCATGAAGGTGGTGTAATGTTACGTAGGAGAGGCAGGCATCTAGTCTAGCTCATCCACTTCCAGTAGTAGTCTAGTGTTCTTTCTTTCTTTTGAGCCTCTTTTGGGTAATTTGGTTGGAATGTATGGCATGGCTTTTAACATTACATGAAACGAGGCTGCCCAAGAAAAGCATTAGTTCCATGGAAACGAGGCTGCCTTTGCTCGAATGTACGGTTATTCACAGGTAGGTTGGTTTCCTAATCAGTGGGCTCGTCCGCAATTCACTGCAGATGTAAAATCTTTTGACCACTGTCTCAGGTCTTTTGTCTCACGTTCTTTGCTTTCTCTGCATGGCACGGCATCTCTTCATGATGGCAGTGAGTATCATAAACATTCCCATCTTTTTTCACAGTTCCCATACGAAGGGAACTTTGCCCCAAGGCTTCCTACATTCCAGCCCCAATCATTCCAAAGGGGCTGAGAGAATCCCATGGCATGTTTCCATGTCGCAGCTCGCAACCTGCGGGTCCATGATGGCGTGGCCTGGGATGACACGTAGTATCCAGAGTAGAGGATGTCGTTTGTGGATGTGGTTGTTGTGGATGTATTGTGATGTGGCAAAAGCATGTGAAGTCACAGTAATTACCTTTAAACTTTATACCTTTTGCCATCTTTATTTTTAAACTTTTGCTATCTTTTGGTACTAGATCAATTTATATGTCAATATCTCCTAAATATGGTAAAAAGTTTGAATAAAAGATAGCACGATGAAAATGGGTGAAATGGAATTTAAAAGGATGTGTAATAAATGACAACTATATGACTTCCTCAAAAATCATGCACTTTCTCCAAGACCCAAGATCATTCTCAAATCTCAAGTACTCTACCCCTTCTTGCTCTTTCCATCCCCATTGTCTCCAGCAGAACTTCTGCTAACTTCCCCTTCCAACCATAGTTGTCAATGCCTCCATTGCCAACATGTCTGACGTTGCCACCAGCATCCGGCCGCCTCCTACGTTTATAATATTGCCGTCTCTTATGTGGATTTGTGGTCTCAATTCTGATAATTCAGACAGGAGGATGGCCTGTGGGAGCGTATGGTCGGATTAGTATGTTTGGATTCATTTTCTTTTCAAGAGTCGTTTCGTACCTTATATATACCTATGTAGACGTATGGGATTAGATAACAACTTACTGTAAAATCCACGGCTTGTAATTCTTCCCATGTTGTTGATCATTGTTTTTGCGTGCTCGTATTTTCCCCCCCTTGATTTAGGTTTTTCAAGTTAGATCTAACCCTTCCAGCAACTATAGCTAGACTAGTGCTAGTTTGTGGGTACAGAGTGTCATGATGGATTGCCTTACCGTCTTACTAATTAATGTACACATGAATATTAGAGCATATACACTTTATGCATGCAATGTTAAAAATTATAATAACAGAACCTAAAAAATTAAAAATATAAATTCAGTTGTCGCTCCACCACTAGATATCAATGGTGAAGAAGTAAGGCCATGTTTGGTTCGTATGACAATGTGTGGCATGGCATTCACATATCTTGTGGCAGACAAATCATCCACTGTAATTATGGGGAAAAATCCACAAAAATGAGCGTGTGACGAGGTCAGATAGCTAAGAAAAGGTGGCACCATAGGATTATAGTTTCGAATCAAACACTACCTCATTCGGTCTAGCTCTTTGTCTCCCAGCTAAACACCCCCCGGTTATATCCGATGCAATGCCATTTCACTCGACATCATTTGAACTCACCGTTCCTTTCTTCTCCTTGTACAAGCTTACACAAAAAAAGGACGTCCCTTGCTCCCTTTGGATTTTGCTTGGAACCTGGGACTCAAAACGTATAAATAATGTCGTCGTCCTGGCATCTTGGTGCTCTGCACCCGTACCTTGTCACTGTCGCGTCCAATGTTTCCCGGCACAGGAGACCGGAAGCGACGCGTTTGACTCTTCTACATTGGCAGCAAACCGGAAGGGCGATGCACGCGCACAGTGCCGCCCACTATCTCAGCTCAGCCGCCGCTCCCTTCCCTTGGCCCTTGCCTCTCCAGACGAGACAGCGTCGTCACGTGCAGAGCGCCAAGTCCCCGAGCCGTAGCTAGCGAAGCGACAATGTTCGCTCGCTCGGTGTGGTACTGTGGCAGGCTCCAGCTCCACACCCCGGAGTCCCATGTGATGTGCCCGCCCCAACCGGCGGGCGCGGAAGGACCCCACGCCGCGCCCGCTTTAAAGCCGTCGGGCGCAGCAGCGCAGCGCAGCCCAGTGGTTACGGGGTCTCGTCTCGGCGGGTGGCGTGGAGGTGCGTGCGTGGCTGTCGTGATGGACGCGCGGCCGTGGTGCTTGGGCGTCGCCGTGTTGTACGCATGCGACGCGCGGAACGTGACAAGCGGCCGGGTGTGGTGGTTGGCCGCCGAACGGGTGGCAGGGAGCCTGCTCGCGGTTAGCGGACATTAGGGCGGTATCTTCGTTGCGCCGGACGCGAAGCATCCGTGTATTTGGTCTCCTCCTTGGTCCTCCCTGAAACCAAATTGTAATTTTAGACTCATTTTCAACTTCGAAAGCATCTACAAATGATATGTATCATATATCGTGCTCCTCTACTACGGCAGATCGTTGACAACACAGCGACTCAATTCACGACGGCAACTTCTCGACAAGTGTGGAAGGTGTCGGGCCCCACCGTTTTGCCGAGCTCGAGCATCGTTACCCAACATGTGGAGCTTGGATACCGCGGCACCGCCTATCGCGATGGGTGCGGTCTCGATCTATCACGGTAGGGGACACATGCTATTTGGCAGTGCTTCTGTGATCACAAAGTGAGTGAGATTTATAAATTTGTTTAAGTAGAACAAAAGGTAAAAAAATGTGAAAGAGTGCCAAATAAGCCTAACTTCCCGGACGTACTTGCCTATGTGTCTCGGTTAGCGATGGCAATCGGGTAAAACAAACACGGGTAATGCTCGCCTATATCCGTACTCGCCAGCCAATTCGCCACCCACGAGCATACCCACGAAGGGAAACGAACAAAGAACGTTGCCCATACCTATTACCCGCGGTTATGCCCGTTTACCTACCACCACACACATTAGGTAACAGTGATAAGTACATGCCCAGTTATAGTCTGCAGCTATCACAAAAAGGAAACAAACATCCAACTATTTGATACATAGACTTCCAAGTGACAAACTTGTGGTTGCTTCACATGTTCAGCAAAACAAAAGAAAAGGGGTATATATTATGATATAAGATATAGATTCATTGAAGTCGGGAATGGCAAGCAAACTAGCAAACAGAGACAATTAAATCGACCTTGCTGCCTACTTTATGCTAGTCTATTACCAGAGAGCTTGTTTGCATGATTATCAGTCCAATGTTCATTTAAAAAGAGCTATGGCTCATATAGTTATTACTCAGCACCCAGGCGTCTCAGCGGTGCTTCTTGAATATAGGAATTTCACATAAAAATAGCACAGCTAACCTTAAGTAAATACACAAGCATTTGGATACAAAATCTGATAAATCCAAACACGTGAATGGCCTCTGACATTGCAGTGTAAAACCAAGTGACGGGCTTCGTTGTCTTGGCATTTTTACAGCGACACTTGGTTAGTTCGCAAATTCACGTATTATACTGAATTCTCTTGTTCGTGAGTAAAAGTGAGGGGCCATAATATAGCCCATTCAACATCTCACGAAAAGTAATAGTGTAATACAAACTTCCTAAAAACTCAAACCCGTAAGGGAGGCTCAAATTGCAAACTTTTGAAGCAATTAGCATATCACGCCCACAGCTTGCTAGATTGTGAGCACCTCGTCACACAAGCAAATCGCCACAAGGCTATGAGCATTTCAACCCGGCAAGTTGGTGAAATTTAAAGCCATCCAGACCTTCGCGGTGCCGAAGCAGACACGCATGCCCTCCTCATAGTCGCGCACGGACACCTCCATGACCTCAGCAATGACCTAAAAAAACGGACACACCAACCCACAAAAACACCTCAAAATCCATCGAGAACACACCGAGTTGCTAAAAATCAAACGAAATCGAGATCTAAACCAAGCAGATTAGGTCCGACGGAGAAGTGCATGGTTGTTCGTGGGGTTGATGGAGGCGACGGCGAAGCCCGAGCCGTCCCAGCTGCCGCACGCGAAGTGGCCCGGGTTGCGCGGGGCGACAGCAGGAGCAGGCTGGCTAGGTTTAGACTTCAGATCGGGAGAATGGGGATGGGGGAGGAGATTGGGGATGGCCATGGGGGAGATTGGGGAGACGGGGTGAAATGATGAATCCAACTGGGAGAGTGGGAGTCGGGCAGTCAGCAGTTCGGCACAGTCGCACAAAAATCTAGGGTTCTAGGGTTTCTTTTAGTGCCGGCCTACCTGTCAGTGTCGATTCATGGATAAACGAGCATAACGGGTACAGGTAATGCTCATCCATACCCGTGCCTGTTTACTCGGTGGGCAAAAAACTACTCCTATTTTTGTGACCACGGACAAAAAAAGACTCACATATCCACCTCTATTAGAATATTTACCTGTGTATAATTGCCATCCCTAATCTCGGTTATGAAAAACGCAACGCCCTCCCGTTCTCAGCCTACCACCTGCCAACGCAAGTATCGGTTTTTCCCCAGTGACGTTCATCAAGTTGCTCCGGAGCTTGGATGCGAAAACCTTGATCTAGTACGGCGGGAAAAATGATGACTAGACGTCAAGACACACCATCTTCTTTGTGTCTTGGTTATGAAAATGCAACGCCCTCCCGCTCTCAGCCTACCTCCTGCCAACGCAAGTCTCGGTTTTTCCTCAGCGACGTTCATCAAGTTGCTCCGGAGTTTGGATGCGAAAACCTTGATCTAGTACAGGAAAATATGATGACTAGACGGTGCACAGTTCAACAAGCTGTTCGAGACACACCATCGTCTCACGTAGAATATGTTCGTGCAGCTGTGCATGTCGAAATATGTAGGTGTGTTTGGTTGCTCTGTATGGTGCTTAAATCACATGAGTGGATGTAATCGTATCTATTAGACACGTGTTTGGATTTTTGTTTATCCGCACTAGGTGGATGCAATTGCACTCACTCATGCAGATGAAGGAAATACGAAATTAGATTTCTGTCTAATGCAGACATGTGAGATGCATAAACAAACAACTAAATAACTAAACTTACATCTACTTATGCCATAAAAAACTCATCAAGATAGACTAAGATGATATAGACAATCAAACACACCCATAAAAACACCACCTGTTCCTCGATCGTTAGCTGGCACGTTCACGTGTTTCCCCCCCTCCCACGCGTCGTACACTGCTTGTCACCCCTTGCAGGTAGGGACGAAAACGGAACCGAAACGGTCGGTAAATGGTCGTTTCGTTTTCGTTTTCACATCTTTTACCGGTAACGGAAACGGAATCGGAAACCCCGAAACGGATACGAAAACGAATAATGATCGAAACGGATGCGGAACGGAACGGATACGGATGATCGAAACGGATACGGATGATCGAAACGGATGCGGAACGGATACGGAAACGAAAGTGGAAAATTCCACAAGAACGTAATATATGACCACAAAAACAATGTAACTCATTCCATCACAAAAGTGGATACAAGAACAATGTTATATTCACCGGTATCACTAGAAAGTTTTTTCTCAGGTGTTTCTGTTGAAGGCTCGCTATTTGTCCCCCAGATCAAACCATCATATCCTTTTCCATATCATTATCATCGACATCCTCTTGCTCCTCCAACTATAAAAATGTAATGCCCTAAAATTTGCATATTATTGTTCAATGTTCATTTATGATTTTCTAAGATTTATCCTGGATTTTCTGGAGTTTATAAATGCCATTTTACTATTTTTTAGATTTATATAATTAATTTTTTGATGAAAAATGAAGCCAAAAATATGCTAGAAATAATTTTCCTAGGTTCAAAATGTTCCAAAGTCTTTTTGAGATTTTTTTTGGAATTTTTGAACTCTATTTGGAATTTTCTATAAAGTCATTTGTATTTCTGAAATTATTTTAATTCGGAAATAAATGTAAATTCTCTCTTCTCCTTTTTTTGGCCAAATGGGCCAAGTTTCAGACGGAATTTCCGATTTTGCTTATACGGAATTTCCGATTTCGTTTTCGTTCCGACAAAAAATTTCCGTTTCCTTACCGACATTTTTCGCTTCCGCTGAAAAAGTCTTTCGCTTCTATTTTTCTCCGAACGATCGGAAATTCCGTTTCCTTTTTCACCCCTACTTGCAGGATCATCGCTGCCCCCTTGCTGCTGGGCGTTGACGGGCACCCATTGATTGGCCTCGCTAGGGGACACTAAATGGGATCAAAAGTAATCGTTGGAGGCTTGGAGCTGAGCTATGCCATTCTAGAGAGAGAGACGTTCGCTCATGGCAGAGCCTAGTACTGCTACTATCCGGTCTACTGCTTTCATCAGTTCTGCTTTCGTCTGCTTGAAAGAAACGAGGTCCCTCGCTCCCTCCTATCCTTGATTCCTTGTGAGGCTAGCTAGTATGTTCCATTCAAGGATTCAAATTTCGTTTTCGGATAAAATACCGCCCTTGATCGGATTCCGAAATTTCGGCGAAATTCGGATATTTCGGATAAATCTCGTTCGAAATTCAAAAACAAAAATTCAAATCCGGTTTATTTTGTACCGAGAAAAAACGAAATTCGCCGAAAAATACCGAAATTTCGGGTCAAATACCCGAAATTTCGGTATTTTTGCAACGGGAAAAAGTGGGTCAAACGATGTCGAAATTTTTTTACATTTTTTTAGAGAGTTCTGACACATTGATTATATTTTCATAAAAATTTCAGATTATTCTGAAGTCTGTGGAATTTTTAAAAATTCAAAAATTGCTACTATCTTGATAAAACGCTGACCGGCAATTTTGAACCGAATGCAAAATGGTTCTAACCACGTTATAAACATTTGATTTTTTTTACATGGTTATGATGTATCTCTAATACTCTCATAAAAGTTTCATATGATGATCAAACTGTATGAATTTTTAAAAATTTGAACAGTACTACTACCCTGTTAAAAGGCTTACCAGCAAACTTGAACAAAATGAAAAATTATCTAAACCATGTTAAAAACTTTTGAAACTTTTTGTGGATGGTCCTGATGTAACATTAATGTTTCTTTAAAATTTTTAGATGATGATTATTCTCAAATAATTTTTAAAAATTCAGTACTACATCCTGATAAAAGTCTCATGATCAATATATTGATTTGCTTTAGCAATAACAAAAAAGTTTAAATTTTTTGAAAATTTTACAGAATAGTGATAAGGAAGTTATTAATATCTCATAAAAATTTTGAATTATGATCACACTTCAGTGAATTTATAAAATTCTTACAAGGCACAATACCATTTATGTTCTTTTCTTTTTTATTTTTGAAATATAATATAGCAAACGGAGTTCAATGCTTACATAGATTTGATTGATCAATAAAAAAAAGTTGATTTTTTTAAAAAAATTTATATAATGGTACTGAATCAATTATTAATCTCTAAAAAAATTTAGATCATAATCACACTAAAGAAAATTTATAAAATTCTGACAATGTAACTGTCCTAATTATGTTCATTCTGTTTTTTATTTTTTAAAGATAACAAATGAAGTTAATTTTTTTGTAAATTTTTTATGTATGATACTAAACTAGTAAGGATAGTACTATAAAATTTTCAGCTTATTATCAAGCTTGTAAAATTCTGACAGTGTTTCTGTCAAAATTTTAAAATGTCTAAAATTTGGTTTTTCATCAAATTTTCATATGAGATGACTTTCCTAAGGGTTATTGGACCAAATCCGGTCAAATCCGCCCCTAAAAGTTTGAAAATCGGCAAAAAAACACAAAATTTCGCCGAGAAAACCGAAAGTTCGGGTAACTGTAGCAATTTCATATTTTTTTTAAAAAAAATTTCCGGCCGATACTTTAGATTTCGGGGTGGTCCGAAATCCAAAATTTCGGCGAAATTTAGCCGAATTTCGTCGAGATTTGGAACCTTAGTTCCATTCACATCACCCCACACGTCATTCAGTGACCTGTTCAGGCTCGGCGACTACAAAAGCTTTCCGTGACTAAGCTTTTCCCCCTTTATTCTATTTTTTAAATTTTGGCTATATGAAATTATAAATATAGCATCTTCTTGATCGTAAAACATGGAGAAGTACACATCATCTGCTGTGGTATGAGACCGTGCAGGTCCACGACAGTCGTGGTATCAAAGCACCATAGATGCTTGCTAGGATGGAGAAAGGGCCGGGCCGAATTTGAAATTTCCTGTATAGAGATCAAAATTTGAAAAAAAAAATAGGGCAAACGAAAAACAACAAAGCTTCCTTCCTATCAGCTAAACCCAGAGAAACTAGTCCGTGTATGTATGCTGCCTACAATCCTACATGGGCTTAAGAAGGACCACTAATGTTTGATCTGGATTGTTTGTTAAAAAAAAAAGGGACGTACATTGGGTGCATCTGCTTAGCCGGCCCATTCAGCCCATAAAATTCAGGATCGCATTAAATCGTCCTCTTTTTAACCTAAACTAACCCCAACATTCCCCAAGCATCAAAGACGTCGACAAGTCGTCTCGTGCCAATCCAAATCGCGAAATTCCCCAGAAAACCATGAAGCTTCGGTTGCGGTCCATGGACGCGGGCGGCGGCGCTGCCGAGACCCACCGCGTGCAGCTGCCGGACACGGCCGCGCTCTCCGATGTGAGGGCCTTACTCGCCGCCAAGCTCTCCGCGGCGCAGCCTGTCCCCGCCGAGTCCGTCCGCCTCTCCTCAACCGCTCCGAGGAGCTCATCTCCCCGACCCTCCGCCACCCTACCCGCCCTCGGGCTTGCATCCGGTGACCTCCTCTACTTCACGCTCTCCCCCTTCCCGTCCCGCCCCCCGCCTCCTCAGACCCGCCCCCGGAACCCTAATCCGGATGCCCTCTCGATCTCCAAAGTTGTTGGATGTTCCAAATCTCCTGGGATGCTAGAAGATCCTCATCGCTGCCGCGAACCCTACACGTGGAGCCTAGCTTGCCCGCCGCGTCTGATCCGCCGGATGTGGCGATGGCGGAGGCCGTCGACGCTACCAAGAGCTCGTCGAAATTCGTGATTGGGGTTCTGAAGCGGGAGATGGATGCGGAGTATGCGGGGGGAGCAGAGGGGACCGTCGTCCATCGCCTTGTTGTGGCCCTGCATGCAGCTCTGCTCGATACCGGCTTCCTCACCGTGAACCTGCTGGGGTCTCGCCTCGGGTCGCCGCGGGACTGGGCCTTGGGTGCTTCAGCCACACTGGCCATGAAGTATACCCTACCGGAGTTTGTTGCGATGCTACCTGAGGCTGAGGGGAAGGTGGCGGTACTGAACTACTCCTTGATGGCAAATTACGTGATGGTATATGGGTGCGTGCCTGGGGCACAATCAGAGGTGCGCCGGTTGTGCTTGGAGTTGCCAAAGCTTGCGTGTTTGCTGTATCTGGATAGCAATGAATTTGGTGGAGGGGAGGAGAGAGAGATTCTTGAGCTGTGGAGGGTGCTGAAGGATGAAGTGTGCCTGCCGCTGATGGTATCCTTGTGCAAACTGAATGGTTTGCCCTTGCCACCGTGCTTGATGGCACTGCCAGGTGATCTGAAGGCAAAGGTCTTGGAGTTTATTCCTGGGGTCGATCTTGCAAGGGTTGAGTGCACATGCAAGGAATTGAGGGATCTTGCCGCAGATGATAACCTTTGGAAGAGAAAATGTGAACTGGAGTTCAAAGCTCGTGGTGAGGGTTGTAAAGGGAGCAGAAACTGGAAGCAAAGGTTTGGGGCAGCTTGGGCTGTGAAGGCCGCTGGTAAGATGCGACAGAAGAGGCCCAGTCCAAGGTTTTGGAACTATGGCTGGGGCAACAATCCGCATAGCCCACTTGAGTTCCCAGTGATCGGTGGGGATTCAGACCGGCTCCCATTTATTGTGAATCACAGTTTTCTTGGGCGTTTTGGAAATCAGCGAAGGAACATCTCGCCCCGCTGTAATCTTGATGGTCACCATCATAACTTCCTTGGTTGAAATAATGTGTTTTGCTAGTATCTTAAAAGAGTATTTTGGTTTCTCTTGTGCATATTTATAAGTTGTACACTTATGTATGTGCGCAACGCTTTTATCCTCATAAACCTTTTTATATTTTAGATCCTTTGTGTTGTGGTGATATCGTTGTATTCCATCATCAAATACTAAAGTACCTTTTCTCTATTCTCAGATTAGTGATTTAGCTAAAGTCATTGGTTGAATATGTAGAGGTGTACAGTTAAGATAATAGCTTTAGACTTGGGTATCACTTGTGCACATTTGTGTTAAATGTGTTGTCATGAACTCTCAGAGCTTAATTTAACTTATGCATGTTCTCCATATATGTTTTGATTTCAATATTGAGATTGCAAGTGCCTCTTGTTACTATGAGGCATAAAATGGTACCATCTAGAGTTTAGTGAAATACTTAAAGTTATGGTTTTTTCAGTAGCAACAGTGAAGTATAAACTGATATCAAGTTGGTGTGAAACTGAAATACTTGGAAGTTGGATACTTACTGGTGGAGCCAATGGTGTTTGTCTGAAAGTAATACATCTGATCGCGCAAAGCTACATCCTTAAACAGAATGGCTAATAGGTTTCCTTTTGAACTATCAAGTGTAGAAATGATCACTTTTTTAGCCCTGCGAGTGGTATTTTTTTGCAAATCTGGCCCCTTATAACGCAATTGCAAAAACAGCCCCATCCCGACCACGAGCGTGGTGCGTTCGCAAGGGGACCAAGTTTGTCAAAAAAAATTTGCTATGGGGCTAGAAAAGTGATCAATTCTCAAGTGGACTGCTGGCCCCAAAATGAACAAATGAAATATAGAACACTGGCCATAGAATCTATTTCAGGTCAGGTAAAGGTTGGGATTTAGCTTTGTTCTTCATTTCATACAACTAAGTGTACCCCCGATCATGGTTTTCCAAGATTGTTCATGATATAAACCTGGCAACCATGAAATTGTTACTCGTTATACATATTTTCTGTTACCATGGCCAGTTAGTTGTTTGTATCGCTGAAACTGAGGTGCCTTGTTTTCAACTGTACTGTAGTTACGATAGATCATATCATTGAGACAGGAAGTCTTCTCTGAACAAGTGACTGGGTGAAGGAAGCATGACGGTAAATAATATTTTCGGCAACAATACGTTACGGTAATTAGTTGGTGGTTGTTTTGGTTGAGTGCAGGGTTAACCCAGAAGGGACCCACATGTAAGCGTGCGTTGGAAGCGGTCTTTAAAAGGGAGTCAGTTGTCTCCATTCACCTGTTCTTCCTCTGCTTCTCTTTTATGGTGTTTGCCGAATGATTTAGTCTCACGTCTCAGTGCTACCGAGGCCAGGGGACATCACACCATTCTTTAAGAATATGTGATCTGTTATTGTTTTTATGAAACTTACTGTAATATTTTGGTCTGTAATGCCCTTCTGCGTGATTGTATCACTAGAATGATTTTAGAAAGTTAGAGCTTAATAGTATTGGGTTGAGTTTGCTATTATAGACCATTTCTTTGAATTGCTTCAGGTAAAATTCAAGAGATTTTGTGTTGATTGAGGATATTGCAGGTTGTGGGATCTAACACAGTTATCTCTAACACATTGACAGTCTCCACTTAGACGCTGCAGATTTATTCTTGATATACCTTCGATTCTCTCAGCATAATGTTTATTTAGCTGAACTTTGAGGTGTTTCTGAATCCTGACTACCAGTGCATAGCTGGATGTTTTCTTTGTGCAACCCAGTCATATCGAACTCGATGCTGTGTGCCCTTCATAATTTGCGCAAATTTGTAAAGCAATTTTTGGTTGATGTTTCCGTACTGCGCTTTTTTCTGTGGTCTATGGTGGGTCGAGTGAACCTTGGAGCTCTTGCTCCTCCATTGGAGGCCTGGAGTTAGGGGGACCAAAGACTGCTCAATTTTCTTAAAGTGAGCTTTACATTGACCACAGGGAGAAAGATAACTTTTTTGGTGTAGGCGTGCATCTTCTCCGCTTTGCCTACACATGTTCTATTGACTATTGGCCTGGTTTATCTTTGATGTTACATTTTTAAACCATGAAATATCTGTCATGAGATTTAACTTTTTGATCACTTATCTATGGACTGTGGTTGTGAGCCACAGTTACTAGTACTCAATTGGTAGCTGTACGGATCTTCTCGGAGCCCGAGAAAGGCTTCAACTTTCTGTGAGGGGAGTTCTTTGCTTGTAGTTTGGTGCACTGAAAAGATTGTGGGGAGGACTGGAGAGCATGGGTAGAAAGAGTTTACAAATCCAAATGGGTAAGTACCGCAGTGTTTTACTGCCAGGAGATCTCAATACTATGATGGTTGATCTTAATTCTGATTTGTAGACTTCTTGTTGGATAGTGTGATATCTTCTGCTTAGAGTAGCAGTTGCACAGTATGCCTAAAAAACTTCACTAGCTGTGGCTGCTTTACAAAAAGTACCTGTGTTTGTTTCCAGTGCCAAATCATTGTTTATGTGCATCATTTTTTTCCTATAGCGTATCATGCTGTGTGAACGAAAACTTTTATCAGCTTAGGCTGCTTTGTGGATAAGTGTTCTTTGTTTCATTGCTAAATCTTAGTTTTATTTTTTTCTTCTCTTATCATACCTTTGTGTCAAATGGAAATGCATTGCTAAGGAACGTCTAACTCGACTTCAAACCTGAAGTGTTGTCGTGTTCTTTGCCCTGCATGTGTTTTGCGTCTTCAGGTTGCATTAACATCGAAATCAAAGGAAGACTATTGCAGAAGACCGCATCTCTGTCCAATTCAGCTCTATCTATTCACATCGGTTATCTTGGGAACAAGAGTACTGTGAAAGCTGGATGGTACTGCGCAAGCGACAGACCTCTACGGGATTCCAGAGAGTGAGAACAAGAATCCAATTCGCTGCCATTACACGTCTGCCCCTGGCAGGATGCCCCTGCTGCAGGTCTTCACTTTGACTGTATTATTCCACCTCCTGCCCCCTACCAAGCTTCCACCATCCGCTGCTGCTCAACAAATTATACAGAAGCATCAGCGAAAGGTAGTGGCGATGGACGCCAGATTCCAAAATGACTTCCAAGTGAAACAGGACACCGCTGAACTGCATCGTGGACACTTGGATGCGTATACTGAGGTGTAATAAAATAAGACACTGAAGCTGGTGGAAGCAGCAGTGGCGGCCCTCTATCTTTTATTTTCCCTCCTTGCCACATGTCCGCATGCTGCCACTACATGGTGAACACTATTCATTCTACCATAGGCTGGTGACTGGTGGTAACTACACTACAGCACTTCTGATCAAAAGAAAAGGAGCAGGGAAAGCAGCAGCCTTCACCTCCTTGCTGGTAACAAGAGGTCTTCCTTCCACTCCATTGCAAGTCTATATGTTACTATGCCATGCTCTCTACCGGGAAGTAGTTATTTAGGGTCTGGGGCAGTGCTTGGTGTCTTATTTCATCTGTTCTATACCAACAATGCGCTTACGTACGATATTTTCTTCGAAGATAGTGCATTGCTTTCCTCCTTTCATGAGTACTCACTGTCTTTTTTAAGACAGTACATGAGCATTTTTTTGAGAAATTACAGTACATGAGCATTATTAGCCTATTAAGTGGCATCAGCTTTTCACTGAACGATTTCTGTGCCGCATCCAAGTGTTTTTGACTTATCACATCTCTCTCAATCTTCACATTAAAGAAAGGGGAGAAGTTTCAACGTTTCCGGACCCTTGTCCTTGCATCTTGTCTGAATTTAGCTTCTGAATTTCCCGGTGATTCTTAAATTGTCGTGCTAGAAGCTATGCACTAGTGACAACCGAGTCTGAAGTGTCGACAGCTTGTGTAAATCCTGGATTTCTACAATTCGACTCCTCTTTGATGTAGTATCATTTATAGTTCCGGCATCAATTCTGGATGGTAGGAGGGACAGTACTCACTGTTGAGTCCTGAGTAATCAGTCACCTTTGCCACTAGTAACACAAGCTAACTTTTTGGCTTTTCTTGATCATAGACCCTAAATTGCCTCCATGGTTCCTCTTATGATTTATCGAAGCTTGTACTTTCTTAGCTGTTGCTCTCTTTCCTGTTCTGTGGATCTGATTCTACAGTTCTGTTATTTTCATTCAGTGTGGGAGTGTGCAACAACTAGCTAACTTTTTTGGCATTGCTACCTGTACACTTGCACCCACCCCAGTGAACACTCATCGTGATTCCCGAGTCCTCATGTTGGAGACATAGGTTCCATAATAGACGAATACAAATGAGAAAATAACAGAGGACCTGAGGGTCTGATCTGTGCGGGTAATTATTCATTAGTAGCCACATCAACTTGAATCAGCATGGGCATCTAGGTAATGCCACTTAATGGTGAAGTAGTTTCAGGTCTTACACAAGAATTGGTTTGTGTCTCAAAGGTATCATAAGCCTCCAAGAGGAGTTCATGTACAATCTTGTAAAAAGAATTGCATTGGTCCATAAACTTAAGACTTGTAAGCTAGGATTCTAAGAAATTTTGGAGAAGTAAGATATAGGTGCAATTTTGAGAGGATTTAAAGTTTAAACGACATATATGGATCTGGTTCATTCATTAACCATTAATCTTATTCTGGGTTGGCCCATATAATGGATGGCTGTAGCATCTGATCCTTGGGTTGGTCTTGATTTTTGCAGTACCAACTGTAATTGATCTTAATGCAGAACTCTTTATTCTGATCTCTGGATATCCAGCTGGTGCATGGTTGTTAGCAGTACAGACAATTCTATTCCGGGACTCTGGTTTCCACCTTTGCCCCTGTGTTTGTCTATTGCATTAGGCTTAACTTTTCACTTTGGACAATCTTTATGTAAGGCTGCAAGTGTTAGTTGTTCCTTGTTGAGCCTTGCAAGAAATTGACTGCCCAGCTCCCGATCTATCCCACCCTTTAAGTAAAGCTCCTTCACTTGGCAAAGCTGGCAATTTAGAAGGTCACACATTCCTAAATGATTGCAACATTACACTGAGATCAAGTATCAAGCACAAGGTTGGTGGCTTTGTTTCTTCAGCATATATGTTCATGGGAGGATCTGTCTAGTACACTAGCGAGCTAGCTACCTTCACTTTGCAACATGATGGTCATCATGTGATTGTGATTTAACATTGTTTCTTGGCAGATGTATTCCACTCCCTGCACTGCTCCTAGAAACAACGAAGAACAGTGCTTCGTGGCCAGAGCTAACCTGCTTGCTTCTCTAGACCATGCCATGGATTTCGATGAGCCTGTCCTTTTTTCTATGCACAATGTAGGCATGCAAGATGGGGTTCAGTTTTACAATCCTACCAGTGGTATGTTTGCCCTCAGATTTTATTTTCAAGAATAATGACATTCTGTTGATCTGTAAAGTCTTTGATTATTAGCACTTCCGTGTTCCCAACTATCCCCAGATACTCAGATAAGTAGAAATATGAGCGTTGAGAAGTGTTTAAAGGGCAGTAAAAGGAAGGGCTCAGGCGAGGGCAGTTCATCAATGAATTCTCAAGTAAGAAGTCAAAGGTTCCCTTTGAATAGTTTCCTCATTTGAACTACTTCTCATCGTCAATGTATTACAGCAGGAGGAAACTGGTGCAATGCCTCAAAGAGAAGTCAGCATTGAGCGTGCAAATGAAAAGACATGTGATGCTGATGCCGATCGAGAGGACTACGTGCATGTCCGGGCAAAGCGCGGCCAAGCGACCAACAGCCACAGCCTTGCAGAAAGAGTGATTAGCCTCTCGAGCAACATAGTTAAAAATCCTGCAATTTGTAACTTCCTTGCTCATCGTACATTGTCCATCCGAAATGCAGTTTCGAAGGGAAAAGATCAATGAAAGGATGAAGCTTCTCCAAGACCTTGTCCCGGGTTGCAACAAGGTATCGATGCCAGCAAGTAGAAATTTACTCGTAGTAATGTAGTGCTGGTGTACTCTAACAAAGACGAACGCTTATGACAAGCAGATAACAGGCAAGGCCATGATGCTTGATGAGATTATAAACTACGTGCAATCTCTTCAGCGGCAGGTTGAGGTAAGTGTACTAGTTAGTTCTGCAAATTTCTCAATGACTTCTCTAGACCAATGACTGAAGCTTCAAGTGCCTTTTTCCGTTGGATTGGGCAGTTTCTCTCGATGAAGCTCTCAGCAATCAGTCCCGAGCTGAACTGTGATATTGACCTACAAGATGTAAGATAGCAAAGCCAAACGCTGAAGGACAACGGCTGGCATATGTTTACTGTTACAATTGCTCGTAGATTGATCTTTCGTTTTCTTTGCCGTGCAGATCCTTTACTCACAAGACGCTCGCGCTGCATTTCCGGGATACAGCCCACGATTGAGCAATGTTCATCCTAGTCTGTACAGACTGTCTCAGCAAGGCCTCGCGCGCCCAGAATTATTTGGGAGCATCCCAGATCCAGAAAATGTTCATATGGCAACAACAACTCAGTTATCTGCATTTCCTCAGGTTGGCATTTGGATACTCTTGAACAGATATTCACCAAATAACTGAACATTCCATATCCATTAGAACAACTAAGAGAGATCAATGTATTTTTTTTCCCCAACAGAGAGGTATCGTTTGGGACGAGGAACTTCACAGCATTGCTCCGGTCGCTTTCGCTTCGGACGCCGGCACCAGTAGCTTAGAGAATTCCGGTACGTTTCGGGCTTCTCTCCATTGCTACCCTGCTCGGCTGCTTGCAGCTTGGTGCCTTGGTCTATTTGCATTTCTACTGCAGTTTGTGTTGAACAGTAATATGTTTGGTGCTCTTAATTTTTATGTTGCAGACTCGATGAAAGTGGAATAGTTAGTCAGCAGATGATGGTGAACAATTTACACATCTGAAAGTCTGTTCATCTGTTTGACTGCGACTGGGGTTACACACTCTTGCAACGGTTGCACAGTTTTCCTTGAGGTGACCGGGTTAACTGTTGTTGAGGAGAATTCTGAAGTGTGTTAATGTACAGTTTGACAAATCGAAAGGGTTGAAAAGTTTGCGATCTGGTATAATGTACTATTTCTGCCTGCAATTAGTGATATAACTGGGTTTCATGCAGGTTTACATTATCGATTTGATCTTGAAAATCGCCCTGGCCGGTACCCATTTTAGTCGAAAACCGTTTTCGAAATCAAACTTTTTAGAAAAAAAATCTGATTTTCCTCCGTAATTGACTGACCAATTGAACTCTTTTGGCAGCCGATTTTTGTTGATTTTCACCGATTTTCGACTGGTCTATGAAACATATTTTTTTTTTGAATTTTTCGAATTGAATCGATTTACCGACCCGTTTAAAATGTCGAGCTAGCTCGATACGGTTGATATCGCGATATTGTTAACCTTGGTTTCATGACTCCTGGTTCGATCTAAGTATGCTTGTGTATATAGTCGAAATTTAAAAAACTTAACTACGTATATTTTAAAATAGAATTTCAAATGAGAGACCTTAAACAATTTTTCGAGTTTACCGGTAACTTCTTTCTCGTAAATATTTATCCTCCGTATAAAGGATGTTAAAGTCTCAATTCTTATTGTAGTAGTATCATAAATGATCGTGATCGTATATACGATCTTAATCAAGCGGTATCATAGAAAATAGTGATCTTGGTCTTACTCAAGCACTACTACATTTGAAATCACTACTTTCAAGGTACATCCTTGCCATCATCTATTGTCTCGAGGTGCAATTTGATTTCAAGCATATCCAGCACAAGTATAGCGATTCGCCAACCATTTGATAATCCAACCAGTATAGTCTTGATCATTATTGAAAAAGTTTTGGTTTGCCACTAATCGTGACCGTATTTGTCACGGGGCATCTCACTAAGACAACTCAATGGTAAAAACGAAATTCACTAGATTATTAGAAAGACGAAATTTTCCCGAGATTATGCGTGTTATTTCTCGATAAGTAGTGTCAGTTTAATAGGTAGGACTAGAGTCTCCGGAAGAGAGAAAGGAGCTCGCACGTTAAAACGAGGCACAATATTTGAAAGTTGAAACACATCGTTTTTAACAGTAAAAAAAAACAAGCGCAATGTAAAAACGATAAGAAAATCTGCTCAGCCTCCTCCCATGGCGATCTCCACCTGCCCCCTTCTCCTCCCTGCTCCCACCTCTCGCCACCACCATCTCCACCACCACCTCCACCCCTCCCCGTCCCCTCTCCGCCTCTGCCCCTCGCCTCCGATTCGTCCCCTCCGCGCCGCCCGCCGCCGCCACCCCGACGTCGTCGTCGTCGTCCCGGACGCCCGCCCGTGGGTCGGCGACCTCTCAGGAGCCGCTTCCTACAGGGACGGCAGTGAGGAAGATGAAGAAGACGATGCAGAGGAGGACGAGGACCGCAGCCTTGACCTCCTGGCCCAGTTCCTGCACGCCGTGTTCAGGAAGGCCTCCCGCCGCGCGCGCCGCGCCGCCAGGTCCGTGCTGCCGCCTTCCGTGCCGGCTGAGCTGGTCCGTTCACTGTTTGCTTGTCTCCTTGATTTTGATATTTTTGTTCGAAATTAGCAGCATGGAGATCTCCCGGAATTGGGTGTGATCTGGTGTTGCGGTGTTTACAGGTGAAATTCTCGGTCAATGGTGTGCTAGTTCTGACGTTCCTGTGGATCCTGAAGGGGCTTCTTGAGGTGAGAAATTCATTCATATGCTAGGCTGCTTGATGGCTTTTTCCAAAATTGTGAGCTAATACTCTACCGCTGGTTCAGTGCTTGTGTGATGCCCATGATATGAACAATTTGTTATGTTTTGTGTATGGTAATGGGATAGTATTTTGGTGTGTGCTTCTAAAGGGCATGTTAATTCAGGGAACAAATAGGTGCTGCCTTGGTTGCCATTTGCTTAGGCAGTGAGGAAGACAGCTTGTTCTTATTGATGAAGCATTCTTTACTTGTCTGCTCGGAAAACATTTTGAGAAATGCTGACATTTAGTAACATTGGTTTCTGAAATTGGTGTAGATAGCTAGTTTGATGAACACGGATGGGACCCTGCATGGATGATATATGATACTATGGAACTGGATGGTTGTTATTTGTGCTAACTATCACATGGTTGGAGTTGTATAGCGTTCAATTAATTGGATATAGGCGAGATTGTCACTTTGAGGTTTGATGGATGGTTTTTTATTTGAACCAGTGGGGTGCTCCAGTTTCTAAAACCGAAAATAGGTTCAGCCATTCAGTACATGAATATATAATTAAGTGTGTTCCTCATTTAGAGGGTTTGCAAAAGGATTGAGATAGCTCCAGCTCTTAGTACAAATATAGCATAGATCACAATAAACTTAAGCAGAATTATCCCAAGTAGAAAAATGCATCACTCAGGTCAGCTGCATCCTTCAAGCTATCAGGTAGGATCATTGGATGCCATGGCAGGATGATATTGTTGTGCAGATATTGCCACAGACTTGACTTTGACTTAGTTTATAACAGACTGGTAAATAAGGTGAAAATGTCGTTGCTAAATGTGAGGTTTGGCTTATGGTGTATGTAATCAAGCAATGCCGCCCTTGAAATTTATAGAATAAATTAGTGGGGGATATTCTCATTTCTATATACCATATGGTGCAAGTTCACATTTTTATTTTCTTGCATACGAAGCCACTCTGGCACTCTCCATCTTGTATTTTTGAAGTTCTAATTTTTATTTTCTAACTTGATTATTCTTGCTGGTGCCTTATTTCAAACAACTCCATCTTGCAATTAACATCTGTTTTCGCTGTTTTGATGGGTCTACCTCTAATAGCTGAATTATTAGTTATGTATTATTTTTCCTTTTTAGCCACCAAAGCTATCTATGCTGGTATAATTCTGTTATGTGTCATACCGGTAAACCCAACTTTAACTCGTTGATAGTATAGATTAGAGATCCTGTGGAGGCTGGTACATCTGTACTTATCCCAGCCCTAGTAGCCACTAGCCATTCTCAGTAAAATTCCAGTATAAGTCTTTATTCTGTCCTGTCGAACCGCAATGTGATCGCGAAAACCAGTTCGCGGTTCAAACACGAACTGATTCACGAAGCTTCACAGATCGAGCCTTTCACTGGGTTTGCAGAAAATTTAATGTCAAATTGTAGTTAATCTGTGCCATAGTTACCGGATCTGTTGTAAACACCTGTGAATCGCGAACTGGATTCGTCGAACCTGAACCGGTTTAGGGTATAGGGTTTGTGTTCATAGTGGAAATTGGAAGAAAAAGTGGCGAACCGCAAACCCGAATCCCATACCGCTACTCGGACAAACCAGTCTCTGGTAACTATGATCTGTGCACTTGACACACCAATTAAGGTTACAACTGCAGAAAAAGAAGTCAGGAAAAATCCAGCAGTTGCATTCATTGGTATATGGCCAGTTTTTTTGCAAGATATTAATTAGGGTCACATTGGTCAGCTTCTGGGAGGTACCTCCTGACTGCATTTATATGATCAGCTAAACGGTTCCACATAATGTACTTGTCCATTTGTCATATACCTCTCAAAGCTTTAATTCTTACATGAACTGCACATCCAACTTTTCTTTTGGGAGAGAGACGCCTATTCCATACTTAGTTGAGATTTATCAGTGTCGTGAATGCCTCCAAAGTTATCATTGTCCGAATTGCTAGAATGAGGTTCTTTGAGGAGCACATGAGAAACAGAACTTGCATTCTGTTGCATTGATGCTTGCCGCAAATCAAATTTTATTCCTTTTTTTCAGTACCTTGCTCTTATTTTCTATGCGCAGGTGGTCTGCACATTTGGAAGCATGGTGTTTGCGAGCATTCTTCTTGTTCGAGGAATATGGTCTGGAGTGACTTACATCAGAGAAAACCGATACAGCTATATTCACCAGCTCAACAACGATGACAACCGATGGAGCAGAGTACAGACTGCTGGTTGATTGTTTGCTTTCTTTCTCTACAAACACACACTTTGTATCAAAGGGCCCATGAATGAATCCAAGTTCACTGTTGAGATAACATGCTCCCAGTTCAGTGCAAACTGCCAATGATTGTTGTTGCTATACAGCCCAGCTGCATGAGAATGAAAAGAAAACCCATGTACCTGTACAAATAACTGATTCCTTTCTTCCTCTGGGCGTATACAGGAGGGATGGTTGAAGTCAACAGGATTCATGTGTGTGGAAAACAACTAATTGGTGCTGAAGAACGTTACTAGCAGCCATGTTTCCTGGTTGGCTTCTATGTATGGCCCCATACCAGTCGATGTATAAAAACTCATGTTTGTTGTATGAAAGATGGTGCAAAATACTTTTGGTTAAGAGCACAGAGTACTTCCATTTTATTTGGATTTCTCGGAGAAATATGAACTGGCATTGGATATACAATTTGATTGTTCTTAGATGCAATGAACTCGACAGAGAAGTCCCACTTCTGGATTGGATTTCAGAATCATGCTGGGGAGATGTGTATCGGACAACTGTCTTTCTTTCTTTCTTTCTTTTTTTGACAAAGACAACTGTCTTTTGATCTGCAACAAATTGTTCATTTGTCGCTTTTCTTGTGACTTCTGGTCGTTCATTTGGGATTTTTGTGATTGCTGCTCTTTTCATGCTTGCAGTGCAGTTGATTTGTTTGTTCTTAGTTGCCTGATGTTATACTGCAAGTTGCAAGTAAAAAATATTTGGTCTGTTGCCTCGTTTTACCAACTTGCCATTCCTTTTTTCGGTATTACTAGTTCTTGGTTTGTTATTAAAAAAAATCAACTGGATTCTTGGTCAGCAAAAAAAAGCGGCAAATTAGTCCACTTGTCAGTTTCGCACGGTAGACACGCAAAAGCATAAAAAGTGTGGCGATACTTTCGCACTATAGAGAAGCAAAACAATGGAAAGTATATTGAATGGCCATACTATGGCATGCCATAGCCGAGTGTGGCACGTCGCAACTAATTAGCTGCACTTGGGAGTTAGGACGCTTAACTAAAACAACCTTTATCGGCTTTACTGAATTTTAATCTTGTCACTGAACTTAAAGGCGAGATAGGTTGTATATCTTAAATCGCATGTAGATGATACGAAGACATTAAAATACAGCCTAAGATACGGTGCATTGGGACTTAGGAATGCCCTTAGCAACCAACGTTTGTCCTGTGGTGTACGTAACTACGAGCAATTACATGTTGCCATCAGTATTCATGGTAATTTCTTAACCACCCACCGTTGGCCGTCCCATAGCGCTACTACTGGTTTTCGCCGACTCATGCAGGGCTACGGTGTATGTAGCTATGAGTAATTACATATTGCCATCAGCATTTATGGCAATTCCTTGACCACCCACCGTTGGTCGTCCCATAGCGTCCCTCCTGGTCTTTGCCGACCCATGCAAGGCCTTTAATCGAGAGAGCGATGTTGTTGAGATATAATCGGACTCTTAGTGGTTGAGATACAATTGTACTCTTGATTTTGGTGGATGAATTCCGAAACTAATCTTAAGGGGTTTTGTGTATAAGTATAGCACCGATTGTACAAGAGAATCAATCTAAATAATCAGTAAATAGAAAATAGTTGGAATCTTCTATATCTTATGTTCATCTATTCTGTGATTATTTTTCAGGTATTCTCAATATTTTTTGTTTGTACTGGAATTGGTCCACGGCAACCAATTTATTATTCAACCTCGACGACGTGGCACAAACTCGGTGTCACAGCCGCTGGGAGGCCCGTGTTCCACGTTTCACCTTACATTCTACTGCTAGTCTACTACAGCCAACATTTACGTTTTAATTGACCGATATTATTAATCTATGGTACGTACGCATTGGCTACATTTACGTCTAATCTGACCCATCCAGATAGTTTTCCTGTGGCTGATTTCGATGTTCGGGGCCGAACGGAACTACGGAAGCAGGCCGCACATCGTCCTAGGCTCCTAGCTAGGATCGGTGCAGTGATTTTCACGGTCAATGTTGCGCAGAGTGAAGGCAGGTGCTGAGTGCTGACAGGAGTACAGGACTGAGAATTGTTCGTTCTCTTCTCTACCTTATTCACCGTTAATAAGCCCGGCTTTTGATGCGATGTTTCTTCGCGTGCATCTGTTGTTCATAACGCAAGAATCTAGATTTCTAGACGTGGAAGGCTGGAAGCTAGGAGGGGATTAGGTATCAGCTCAAAAAAAGAGAGTATTTGCAGATCAAAACCAGCTTACGAAAACGGCATCTAGTTTGTAAGGTTACATGTATCTACAGGGGAATAAACACATGGATTTAAAGTGGCGCATCAGCGGTCATTATGTATGTTGTCATCAGATAGATCACACAGATATTCGATTCGCGCTGTCACATGTCATGAAGTAATGCTAGTAATTCTTGCTTGGTTAGCAGTAGACACTCGTATGAACTGCAACCTGTTTGCCATAGCAACTTAGCACCAATGGGCACTACTAAGTAGTACTGCCTACGATTACAAAAAGAGTCTTTTTGGAGTACGTGCAGTTAAATTTTTTAAACTAGGACTATCGATGTATTTTCAATATTTAGATTGAATATATGAAAAATAGTGTGTATATATATATATATATATATATAGGAAGTTGAAATGGGGCATCATGGTGCCCGGGCACCATGATTTCAAATACGCGAATTCAAGCCATATTCGAGTATATTTTTCAAAAATTTCAGTTTTAAGGTATATACCTATCTATAACAATTCAAATGAAACACATACCTTTGAAAAAGCATACTCGAATTCAAAGATTTTGAACAAGTTTGGATCACATGCTTTGTTGATTTATATATAAAATCAGCACATACCTACAACCAAACTATCATCAAAAAGGGAAACTCTAGTTTGAATTTCAGTTCAAACTTGTTTGAACTAGTTAGTAAATTGGTTAAACTCAGCATCATAGAAATTTTAAAAAGTATCGTATGAAAATACATAGGGAAAATACCCGTTTTGGATCACGGAGCCTGGGCACCATGGTGTCCCAGATAATTATACTATATATATATAGGAAAATGATTACATACTCCTGGGTGTACGTACTTTCACCTCTAGTATACCGTTTAAATGATATATATATATATATATTGAAAAGAATAAAAATATTATTTTCTTAGGTTTTATAAATCTATTTAGTGATTAAAATTGCGTTGGCCGGAGAGAGTAGTTGGGTAGGAGTACAAGACAATACGCACTAGTTTATTGAACGGGTACTGTTTTGTCCCCAAAATATTAAAGTGGCCATCGAGTAATTTTGGTAGTGATTGTGTGGTACGGTGGGCGTGAAGTCGAACGTGGTTATGAATGAAGAGCACATGATTGGCCCTACCATTTTGACCATGCATGCACATGGTGATCTCGTCCTTAATTTTAAAAAGTATAACCATGTAGCTAGGATCGCATTACATGTAATATTATATGTATATGTATAAGTACTTGACTATAGTACATACCCCGATAATTAAAGAAGAAGAAATATTCGTGAAACCACTACTTGCAGTACACGGCTGAGGAATTTGACGAAATCTAGCAATGATACAGCATCCACGTTGAGTGTAAAGGAACAAATTTTCTTTTCTATATGAGAAGAGAACTTTGCCAAGGTCCACGGCTCCACACACTCCAAAGTCCAAATCTCCGATATGACACACTTCTCACATGACAATGAAGCAACTGATCGCAAGTAGCCGTGGCACGGGCATCTCTCACTACTGTACTGCCACATCGCATCTCACCGAACCCCTAAAATACTTGTGTGTCCGGGGCCTCCGGGCTCTGATTAATGAAAGAACCCGGCCGCAGGTGGTGGGATCCGAAATCAAGGAGCTGGACGTGGTTTTCGGGGGGATTTTGCGCCTGTGACGCCGTGTTTCAAGACGCGCGCACGGCGAGCGAGATTACGATCGGCGAGCCTCTCGCGGTCGCAGCTGCTCAGGAATCAGGAGGGGGACCGTCACCGGGGCGAGAGATGCTGCCGCTGCACGTGAGTTGGCACGGGCGCACGGCACAGCTGTCGGGATGTGTGGACCGATTCGCGTGACAGCGTGTATTTTTGTGCTCTCTTCACGCCAAAATTCTGGCTCCTGTCTGTCCGTGTATGTCTTCTTTTTGAATCCGGGGTTTCATCTCTTTCCGCCATGCTGAGTACAACGCACTCGCACTCGCCAGCCGCACGAGGAATCGTTATCTTGCCCTCTGTCCCGTGATATAAAGTTGATGTTTGGTAAGACGGTAGCTTTTCTGATAAGTAGCTTTCGACCGTGATTCATTACTGAAGGGCTGAAATGATTGAGCTGAGGAGGTTTGATGTTTGGCAGTTTGGCTTTTTGATGTGAGGGTTGTGGGTAGGAAATAAGGTGAGAGAGGTGGGGTTTGGGATTTTATATTTGATAGGAGAGGGTGATTTTCTTCAACTATAGTGTCACACTCAGAACCCTAACCCATCCAAGCCGCAGGAAACTACCTCAGACTAGCTTTTGGGTTTTAGCTTCTTCTAGTACAAATGGGTTGCTGGCTCTTGGCTTCCGGCTGCCGAGGAGAAGTCGAAGCTGAAGCCATCCCAAACAAGACTAAAGATTCACACAGTCACGAAGCTGCTGACGTTGAGTAGGCTCCTATGCCGCTAGCAAGGTGGAGGTTCCTTAGCGCGTCATGAGCATTGGGCAGAGGGATGGCTAAGCAACTCAAACGAACCGTTCTATCTGACTTTCAAAGTTTTAAAATATTGACCGTTAATACATATTAAAAAATAAAATGACTACATAAAAATAAAATCACTGATTTTATCTTATAAATTAATATATAATTTTTATTATCTTTCTACTATATTATGATACAAATTCGCAATCAAATTGTTATGTTGAAGACCGTAAAAACTCAAAATAGATTTATATTGTTGGATGGAGGGACTAGTATTAATTCGAGTGCCATAAACTTCCTTCCTTACCTAAAGCAGCTCCACGCTCTTTCTTAGACTAATCATGTAGTGTGGTACTGTTGTGATATTCTATTCTATATATGTATCGCCACTTTTTTAAATGGACTTCTACGAGTTTCCTAATTAGGATTCAGAGTCCCAATATACTACTCTAAGATCTAAGTGGGGGTATAGGGGCACTTTGTACACACACAAAAAAATATCAACAGAGAGAAGATAGCCGTCGATCAATATTTTGTCTCTATTCTGATCTCGTATTTATGCGATCTTAATTGGTCAACAATGACCGTGATACATAATACATTATCAACACGAGAGTGATTCCAAGCGAAGGCTATTCACGCTTCAAAAGTTGATGCTTGATCTTTCTTGGTCAATTCAGTTAACCAATTTATTTGGTCTCTCCCAATTTTCTATTCTTCTAATCTAACCAATGTCTCACCTTGGGTTGGATAAGCATCGATTAACCCCCCCCCCCCAACAATCATTTCATGCCTTCGAACGATCGATGTTATTTCATGCCTTGGCATCCATCGGGTTCTTCGGCCATCGATTCATGCCTTAGAGTGATCGACGTCCGTGCATGCCTTGGCATGGCCACCAAAAAGATCTAGTCATCGGGCAGCGTCGTGGTGCCGCAAAATCGATGCACCGGCCATTGGTTCTCACCATGGCATGACAAACGTCATGTTGTGCCTTGCTCATGGTCATCGGCCGGTCAACAGGACACGTCGTGGTGAGATGTTGGATGTTGCCATCGTCGATCTGCTCGGATGGTCGAGCCTAGGGCACCATCGTCATTGTGTGCAGGATGTAGTTGAGCTTTGTAGTCCATGCGTCATGCACGTGTCTCGTTGGAACCGTCGCCGTCCTCGTGCCATGAGCATGGGTTGGCCATATCGCCATCTTCGGTTTCCTTGCTGTGTGTGGGGACCGAGACGTTGCCATCACACTCCAGTGAGGGAGAACACCAGGGGGTCACCGCCATGCACGGCCATATGAGTGACACCATGTCTCCGAGCCATGCCAAGCCGGAGAAAAGATGCCACCACCATCATGTGCGGAGCATGTGTGGGCCGCTATCGAATGCCATAGCTAGGAGAGCATCGGGCCAGGACAAAGTTGGGGCAAAATGCTAGGCCGCTGCTGTCTTACGTGGTGCATGTGCATGCGGGCTGTCGTTGTTGAGACCACCAAATGTGGTGGAGGACAATGAGGCACCATCACTGTGGGCGATGTGTGAGGTGGGCTGCCAATACCGTCGATGGAGATGACAAGAATGAGTGAGATTCGTCGTTGCCTGTTGAAGTCCTGATCGGGTTCAAAATCGAAATCAATCCGATTGGGTTTATTAACCCCAATGGGTTTCGGGCAAAAAGGCGGGTCTGATCTAGATTTGACCAGATCGGAGTTGGTCGGATCTGGATAAGAACGCGATAGGGGCCAAAACCACCAGATAGTGGAAGTTTTGTAGAAAACCCCTTGTAATCTCAAAGAATTACGAACATGTCCCTAATTAGGTCATGTGAAACAAAATTTTAGGTTTTATTTAAGTCTGGAAAGTTTATGATTATTATATTTAAGTCTTTTAGGATTTATTTAATTACCAAATTTTTTTTTGCTGTTTTAATTCATAGAAATTGATTCTTTGTCCATAAAATTAGCAAAAAAATCAAAAAATTGCTGGAAATTTGTAGGTTCATATTTATTATGTTAGTAAAATGAATTACTATTGACTTGCATGATTTAATGACGGTAGTCTCAGTGGTGGAGACAAAAAAATTTGGAGCCCAGGCAAGTCTAACTACGGCCAATAGATTGCTTGGGAAGACGCAGCAACTTTCATGGTGCTTGATAGTAGTCGGACTGCATTGGAGTTCTGCTGTTTGTTGCTGGTGAGCATGGGCAGTCGTCCACCCTGCCCAGGAGGTGGCTCCGCCCCTGGGTAGCCTTGTTGAGCTAACCATGGTCTGTCTACTTATTGATAGGCAATATGAAAGGTATGGAAGACATCATACAAAGCGGAGTTCCTAGTGCTGACTGTCAATTGCTGGAACTACATCCACTGGAAGATGGAGGCAAGGCTACATTTGACAACTAGGGAACCAGAGCATGTCCTTGAGAGAGACAACTGTACTACCACAAAGCAATGGGCATGGACCTTGATCTTCCTTAGAAATCACCTCTGTGCTGAAATGTGTCATGAACTTGCTTCTGTTAGAGACCCATATGATTTGTGGGAGGTTCTAAAGGAGAAGTTTGAGGTATTTAAAAAGGGGAGGCATGTGAAAGTTGAATTGATATGAAGATGGTAGATTACACGTCTGTTGCAACATACAATCTAAACCTCTCATGTGTAGTCAACATACTCAGTGTTGTGGGGTGACTATCACGGAAAATTAGATGGTCCAAAAAGACTCTTTGAAGTATTCCTCCAAATAATTGTATATGTAACTCCCCGGCACCCATGTGCCTTGAGTGTCGACATACCATGTCTTTACACTAGTATTTAACCATCATTCATAAAAAAATTCAACAGCATTATGAATGAATTTCTAGACACTAAACAACAACTACAAGATATTTCCAATGAGGAATGACATTGAATATAATATCAACAATGACATTTAGCCATACTATATCACAATTTCATCAAACATCAGTTTTAACATTTAGACGATATATCAACTACAAGGTATAAAATGAGGAATGACAATAGATAATAACAAAGCATGTACTCATACTATTTAAATAAGCCACAAACATAACTTAACCAAATATAATAAATCCTTACAAGTTGCACACACTAAATTATTCTGAGAATAAGTATGTCTATTTGTTCATTAGCTAAGCAAGATCTGAAGTGCCAAATAATAGCATGAAAGTGGAATAATAGCATGTGTTGTGTCTGTGCTACTCCCTTTCCCGGCATGTCGACCTCAAAGTACCTAAAAACATTAAGTAAACAAGCGTGAGTTCAAAACTCAGCCAAGTACATCATATAACAATATCAACACATAAAAATAACCATTGAATAAAATACATCATGTCATATTACCCCTACATATAGGAGAACTCATCAATTTAAATCTCTTTATTCACTTCAATCATGCAATGCATTATGCTTTTATGCTCAAATGCACCACCTTTTCTTTTTGCTTATACCGGTATAGTTGAGTGCAAACCTGTGATGTCACACTCTCATTCTCTTCTATCCTAGTGAAGGGGCCTACGAAGTAGATCTTACTCCCATCCATCCCGTGAAGGAGCCTACAATTAGGTCTCCCATCCATTCTGTGGATAGGACTACTTGATAGGTCTTACACAAGAGTGCTTCGGATTAATTATATAATCTTATATGACTTTCTCACCGACCTAGCTCAAAACTCTTTTCATAATATGAATGCAAATGATGCAACATTTTATTTCAATATCCTTTTTGCCATATAACAATATTATCAAGCGGTCATCCTCACAAGTATACATTATCACCATAACAAGATCTCGCACATAAACATGTCAACGAGCAACCATAATCATATATAAGAAAACATCAAGGTAGCAAGTTATCAAATTAAACCACAACTCATCTCAACCCCATTTTCCTTTGTACGATATACTTGCCTCTTTACTACGAGAAGTGAAGTGGCGTGACGATGAGGCCATTCCCAAAATCACACATTCTGCAATAAACATATATATCTATCTCAAAATCATGCACTAACAGTATAAACATCAAACATAGCGACATCGCACCTACGCACAACCCCGATTTTGCCTTCACACTCACTGGGCAGTTCACCCCTTTGCTGTCCTGGCGGTGTAAAGACCATAACTCCTATCTTAATAGTCTAAACAAGGAAAACCATATACTTTTTGAAAACTACAGAAGATTACCTGCCATTTTCTAGCTATCCATATTTTTAAATTAACTCGTCTAACCTTTCGAATTCAGCCCCGAAGACCGTTCTGTCATCTTACTGAACAGCAGGCTTCACAATTTCGTAACTATTTTTATACAACTCCAAATATAGCAAACCATAATATTTTTTGAAATCTACATAAAATTATCTAGCTTTCTCTAGTTGTGGAGATAATTTAATTCGGCCACTAAAAAGCCCTAATCTGCAGATTACCACGACTGCTTCCAGTAGCGACAGGTTTAGGGACAATGAGCTTCAACAAGCCATAACTTTTAAACCGCTACACCAAATTTTATGTTCTTATACTTTAATGAAACTTTAGATAATAATCTACATTTTTTTACAACAGATAGATCCTCTGGAACTGACCATAGGTTCCCCGAAACTCAATCTGAAGTTTGGATCTAGAACTGCCCGAAATCTGAACTCACCCCAAACACAGCCCGGAGATCAATCCAGCCCACACCTAGCCAGGAAAACAACCAAAACTCCATCCTACTACAATACCAGCACCACCAAAATTAGCCCAAGGGTTATACCTGCACCCAAAGACTCGATGGAGCAGTGGTGACGGCGTTTCCCCTTAGATCGCGTGTTCTTGGTTCCTCCACACGATCTGCCCTAGAATCTCCACGATCCTCACACCAAGGGTAGAAGTAATAACAACACGAGAGGAATGGCAGGTGGCTGCCCAAGGGAGGAGGAAGGAGTAGCTAGGGTTGGGGAGGGAATGGGCGGCTAGGAGAGGTGGAGGAGGAGGTGTGGCTGGATTGGGGAAAGGGGAGAGGCTACTGGGAGGAGGCAGGGGTGGGTGCGGCTAGGGGGTGGGAGAGCGGAGGGGGTGGCTAGGGTTTGGGGAAGTAACCCCTCCCCCTTCTGGCTCAAAAAATCAACCCAACCCATGGAGGAAAATCTCCCCATTCACTCTAATCTTTCTAAGATATTTCGGTATACTTTCTTATATGTTGGAGGAAAATAAATATAAAACACATAACTAAATTGTTGGCTCATTGCTTCAAGCAAAAAGAGATGGTGGTATCAAGTTGAGAAAGCCACGAAGTGGACAATCCCCTGGGATGAAGGATGATCCATTCAACAGATGCATGTTCAAAAGAAAGGGTCGTAGAGGACAAAAAATGTGTCAAAGGATAAGGAAACAATATAGAGCTCCATTAATTGACTACACTCCTGGAAGTGAGAATGATTATGGGGTCTATAGGGCTCAACTGATTGACATCTCTAATGAATAGATCACATATCAAAGTTTTACTTAAAACTTACAAGTCCCGTTGCATATTTACATATAACATTAGTTGAATTATATGTTAGGAAGGTGTTAAATTATAAAACACTAAATTTTGGTTATTTTATTAAAAGACAGTTAGTAAAGTTGAACTAAAATATAATGTTAGTTCATATCTATGAATAAAATTTGATTCTAGCTTACGCATAATGTTTACTTGCATAGTTCATGCTTGATGTTTACTAGCATAAATACTTTTACTATGTTTTAATAAATGCATTTCTTATCTCCTGCTTATAGAAAAAGCACAATGAGTAGAGAGAGAAAAGAAAATGTATCTTGTTGACAGTTGCACAACGAATACTATTCTGAGAGATAGAAAATATTTCCAAAAATTGAGCAAGATGACTGGCAATATTCTGACCATAGCTAGCAACTACAGTAACATTGTTGGATCTAGAAGAGCTTCAGTAGTGTTTACTGATGGGAACTAAAATAGTCATCGATGATGCATTATTACTTCTAGAATCAGCACACACTCTCTTGAGTTTTAAAGATATCCAAAATAATGGCTTTCATACGGAAACAGAAGAAGAGAATGGATCAGAATATCTTCTCTTAACAAATAAAGTGTGATATCAGAAAGAAAACCTTGAGAGGCTTCCTACTTATACCTCCGGATTATATTACACGTTTATTAACATGATGATGAATATGTTGCGATGAGTACATAACTCAGTGGACCAGATTGTATTAGAATGTGTAATGAACACTTAGGCCATCATGGGTACCATATGATACACCGATCATACAAAATTCTACTGGCCACAGGTTGAGGACCAACGAGATCCCTGATCTATCAAACTTTGTGTGTGAAGGTTATGCTAAAAGCGAGTTGATTACAAGACTCTCATACTAGAAGATAAGAGATGGGATACCTGATTTTCTAGATAGAATTTAGGGGTACATATTAGACCAATTGAGCCCATGTTTGGGCCATTCAAGTACTTTATGGAACTGATTGATGTGTCTACTAGGTAGATGATTGTGAGTCTACTTTTCACTAGAAGTCATGCATTTGTCAAGTTGATTTCATATATTATTGCACTAAGGGCTTAGATTCCGGATCATAAGATCCAATCCATAAGAATGGATAATGCTGGAGAGTTCAACTCAAAATCATTTAATAATTATTGTACCGTATTAGACATTAAAGTGAAACATTCTGTCCCACACGTTCATACTCAAAACAGACTTGCATAATCGTTAATTTAAAGGATCAGGGTGTTTGCTAGGCCTTTACTGATGAGCTATAAGTTATTGACTATGTGTTGAGGACATGCAGTTTTACATGCCAGTGTATTGATACAACTCCAGCCATCTGCTTAACATGAATATTCACCTTTCCAGATAGTATGTTAGAAAGAACCATGTATTTCCAATATGCGTAAATTTGGTTGTTCTGTGTATATGCAGATCTTACCACTTTAGCATACGTCAATGGGTTCCTACCGTAAAATTGGGAATTTACATGGGATTTTAATCTTCGTAGATGCTGAAATATCTTGAGCCCATGATAGAAAATCTCTTAAAAGCGAGATACGCTGACTGTATATTTAATGAAGACTTACTCTAGCATTAGGTGCAATTGATTTAAATGAAGTGCCAATTGATTTGAATAAAGAGTATACCACAAATTACGTGGATACTGAAGAAATATACTTGAGACAAGTATATGCTAATAGCAATTGCTTTGCCTCTTAGATTGCTTTCTATATTGGGAAGTTTGATGTCGACCTGAAGACTATTGCTGAATGCAAGAGTTATCCTAATTGGGATAAATGAAAGGATGCAAATAGGGCCGAACTAAACTCTCTAAATAAGAGGAATGCCTTTGGAGAAGTTATTAAGAGTCCTCGAGATACCATTTTCATTGGTCACAAATTGGTGTTTATGAGAAAGAAGAATGAAAAGATTGAAGTGGTGAGGTATAAAGTGAGATTAGTAATACAAGGTTTCAAATTTCGGTTTCGGAATAAATTTCGCCCCGGGCCGGATAACGAAATTTCGGCGAAATTTTGAAATTTCGGAATTATTTCGGACAAAATTTGAATTTGAAAATTCAAATCCGGTCCAATCCGGAAAAAAACCGAAATTCGGCGAAAAAACCCGAAATTTCGGGCGAAATATCCGAAATTTCGGGTTTTTTGCACTGGCTGACAAGTGGTCTAAACGTTATCGAATTTTTTTAAAATTTGTTTTGGAGGTTCCTGACACAATGCTGATGTTCTCACAAAAATTTCAGATGATTATCACACCTGAGGAATTTTGAAAAATTCGGAGAGTGGTACTGTCCTCATAAAACACTGACCGACAAGTTTGATCGGAATGAAAAATGGTACAAATCAAGTTATAAACTGTTGAATTTTTTTTTTCATGGTTATGATCCATAACTAATGTTATAATAAAAATTTCAGCTTATTATCACATGTTAGGAATTTTTAAAAATTCAGAGAGTGGCGCTGTCCTGATAGAACACTGACCGACAAGTTTGATCCGAATGGAAAATGATACAAATGAAGTTAGAAACTGTTGAAATTTTTTGTGCATGGTTATGATGTATCTATAATGCTCTCATAAAATTTTCAGATGATGATAAAACTGTATGAATTTTTAAAAATTCGAACAGTACTACTGCCATGTTAAAAGGCTTACCGGCAAACTTGAACAAAATGAAAAATTATGTAAACCATATTTTTTTTTGAAAATTTTAAAGAATGGTGATAAGGAAGTTATTAATATTCCATAAAAATTTTGATTAACGATCACACTCCAGTGAATTTATAAAATTCTTACAAGGCACAGTACCATTTATGTTCTTTTCTTTTTGATTTTTGAAATATAATATAACAAACGAAGTTCAATGCTTACATAGATTTGATTGACCAAACAAACAAAGTTTAAATTTTTTTAAAACTTTATATAATGTTAATGAGTCAATTATAAATCTCTCAAAAAAAATTAGATCATAATCACACTCAAGAAAATTTATAAAATTCTGACAATATAACTGTCCCAATTATGTTCATTCTGTTTTTGATTTTTTAAAGATAACAAATGAAGTTAAATTATTTTTAAATTTTTTATGTATGATCCTATTCTACTAGTTATAGTACCATAAAATTTTCAGATTATTATCATGCTTTTAAAATTTTATAAAAATCTGACGGTGTTTCTGCTAAAATTTTAAAATGTTTAAAAAATTAGGTTTTTCAACAAATTTTCATAGGATATGACTTTCCTAAGGGTTATTGGACCAAATCCAGTCAAATCCGGCCCTAAAACTTTCAAAACCGGGCAAAAAACACGAAATTTTGGCAAAATTTGGCGAAATTTCGCCCAAAAAACGAAATTTCGGATTTACTGTAGCAATTTCAATTTGTTTTGATTTTTTTTTTCGGCCGGTACTTGAGATCTCGGGGTGGTCCGAAATCCAAAATTTCGGCGAAATTTCGCCGAAATTCGCCGAAATTTTGAACCTTGCAAGGGTTCACTAAGAGATTCATCATCGATTACGATAAAACTTATTCTCGTGGTATGGATGATACTACATTTCGTTACCTGATATCTATGGTAGCAAGCATAAGTCTAAATATGAAACTCATGGATGTTGTGACTGCATACGTGTCACTTGATTTGAAAATCTATATGAAGATTCCTGAGGGACTGAAGATCCCACGTATGAGCGAGAATGATAATCGCAACATGTATAGTGTGAAATTGCAAAGATCATTATACAAATTAAAGTAGTCTGGTCATATGTGGTACAACCTGAATTCCTTCTGATGAAATGATATCTCAACAACAATGTATATCCTTTTGTGTTCATAAAGAAATTCGTGACAATATTTTGTGTCATCTTAGTGCATGAAGATGATTTAAACATCACTAAAACCAATGAGGACATCATCGAAGCTAACTCATACTTAAAGACAAAGTTCGAGATGAAAGATTTGGATGAAACAAAATTTTATTTCTGATTACAGATTGAGAATCTATCTGGCAGCATATTCTTGTACTAAACTAACTACACCAAGAGGATATTATGCAATTTTGCTCGAGATGAAGCAAAACCACTTAATACATCCATAGTCATTAGGATATTGGATATAGAGAAAGATTCATATGGTCTAGATGAAAAGGTGCGGATGTGTTGGGGTCAGAGACTTCATATTTGAGTACTATTGGTGCACTTATATACCTTGCCAATTTTATCAAGCTTGACTGTGCTTTTGTAGTAAGATATTCATCTAAGTCCACGAAGAGTCTGTCACTTATTTGGACCCTCAATTATTCATGACTATACTTTATTAATGGGTCTACAATACATAAAGCCCATAATATATAGAATGAAGCCCACCTTTATCCAAAGGTTAAGTCTCATACCAGTTCAATCAAAGTGGTCGATAAACTTTGCTTCACATTGGTCATCCCCGATTAGTGAAATAATCACCTAACCAGTGATTGGTCAGGTACAAACGGTTATCCTCGCACATGTCTTTGTGTGGACAGTTATCTGACATGTATACATTACTACCCGAAAGTTATCTCTAAAAAAATACCCTTTGGCAAGAAGACACCATTTGACAGGAAGACACCTTTCGGTTACACGACGTCCATATGGAGAACAACTGTCATCTCTTCCATCGATATAAATAGGGGTCGATCCATGATGTTGGAGGCATCTAATATCTGATTCGCAACTAGAATAAGCAATAGAGATCTAAAAGCATTCATACTGTAATTTGTATACTCTGTAGAGCCGTTTGGCTAATAAAGAAGCAATCCTCATATATTATTTTTCTCATCTTGTTTACTAGAGCCGGCAATCATATTTTCATAAACTCGATTAAGGGACCCTAGGTCTTGGACATCGACAGAAAGGTATAGTGGATCTCAGACTCTTTTACCCAAAAGATCAAGATACCAAATAATGGTTACCCCGACATTGGCTATTTTTTTATCCCCATAATGCTATATCTCAGACTGGATATGTCTTTCTAAGCGAAAGAACTGTGATTTTTTTTAGAAATCCATGAAGCAGTCAATGGTTTCTATGTCTACTAACCATTCTGAGATAATTGCACTATATGAGGCGACTCGAGTGTATTTGGGTTAGAAAATTGATTCACCATATCCAAGACTCAATATGTAGAGGTGGATAAAATCCCCGTGATTATCTATGAGAATAATTCAGCGTGCATTGTAAAATTGAAGAGCGGTTATGTCAAGACGAACATGACAAAACATATATCTTTAAAGTATTTGTATTACCATGAGTAGCAAGAGATGGAGAATGTTGAAATACAAAAGATTTAGATTAGTGAAAAACTAGCTGATCTGTTCACCAAAACCTTACCAACTTTTACGTTTGAGAAACATGTGAGAGGCATATGTATGAAAATACTCGTAAAGTTGAAGTCTTCAGGGTGAGATATTTGAACTTTATATGTGATCATCGTTATGATGATATGTTGTACTCTTTCTTCTCTTAATTCAGTTTTGTCCCACTATGTTTTAACAATTGAAAGTGTTGTAATGTGGCATCATATGAAATGGCACGAGTCACGCGAGCTATGTACTCTTTTCTCTTGTCTATTTTTCACACTTGGTTTTTGGAAGGGGTTTTAACGAGATATGAGTATAGCGTTGGAAAAGTGTCAAAGGTAGAGTGTTGTAGAATATTTTATTCCATATATATATGAACACTTTTGTAAACGGACTCCTATAAGTTTCCTAATTAGGACTCTGAGTCCCAACAGATTACTCTGGGATCTAGCTTTCTTCTCGAGCAAGAAAAGTTCCTTTCTCTTTCATATTTAAATAGGGGCATACGAACACTTTGTACACACATTAGAAAATATCAATAAAGAGAAGAGATATATAGATCTACATCTTGTATCTATGTTCTGATCTCATATTTATACTATTTTGATTGGTCAACAATGATGTTAATATATAATAGATACGACTATTTTCTTTAAAGAGTATTGACCTAGATAGTTGAGTTAAATTAGACATACAAGTCAATTGACTCGTTATTGACTTTTCAATTCAATGTATAAATATGTCAAAGAAAACCTCTAATATCATATTATATTTTCTTTAAAATTTGAAGCGATATATACATTTTAACTTTATTTCCAAAGAGCTAAAATATCAAGAAAAAAATCCATATAACATCGTAAACTTTACTCGAAAGTCCGTCTGGTACACCGAACTATGAAAGCAGACAATTGACACCCGAACTTTACAATCTGTTTCAAATAGACCCAGTTTTGCATAGTGGTATTGCCTACGTGACATGATGAGTGAACGGTTTTGCCATGTATAACAACATGTTGGACAAGTTTAGAGAAATGACGGGTGGAGCCTATAAGGGCTTCTCCTCCAAATTGAAATAGACAGGGAATGAGTTACAAGGATCGACAACCATGGAAGTATGGCTAGGAGCTCAGCAAGGGAGAAGCCCCTATGTGCCCCACCTGTCATTAACCTAACTAGACCAGTGTATCATCTTACATGGCAGAACCGCCCGCTCATTACGCTATACAGGCAATACCACTATACAAAATCGGGTCAAAATGTTATTTTAACCGAATTGTAAAGTTTGGGTGATCAAATGTCCGATTTCGTAGTTTTAAACGCTTGATAGACTTTCAATCGAGTCCAAAAATGTTATATATATTTTTTTCGAATATCAACGACCCAAAATCACAAAACATAAAACCACTGAGTAGAGAGGTAACCAACCAAACAACCGTATGAATTCAAGACACGCCGGCTATTAGGCATACCCCAAGACACAGACGTAACCAACCAAACAACCGTATGAATTCAAAATAGGCCGGCTATTAGGCATACCCAGGACACAGACCACGACACCGTTTTCAACCTCTTATTACATATACACCAACTACAAATGCTACAACAAAAGACCTATATGAAAACTTGTTTGAAGAGAGAGATCAGAAAATCCAGCGAAGCCAAGCCAGCGGCCGGCCAGCCAGCCAGCCAGCCAGCTACGCAGACAGGGCGGAGAGAGAGAGAGCGATCTTCCTCCCATAAAACAGAAGAATCTCGAAGCGTCGCCTCGTCCCAAACCCACACGCAAAACAGGCGCGCCGCACCGCGCGAGAGATCCCCAAGAACCACACGAGAAGGCCCCCGTTGCGGCATGGCTGCGGCTGCCGGCGTCGGGCAGCTCATTGCCGCCGCCGCGGCCACGCTTCTCGCGGCGCTCTTCGTTGCCGTCGTGTTGGGTCGACGCCGCCTGCGCCGGGCGCCGGTGGTGGAAGGGAGCCCCGCTCCAGAGGTTGGCTGCGGAGTCGCTGACGGCGAAGGGAGCACGGCGGGGGATGGCGGGACGGATGTCATCGTCGTTGGCGCCGGGGTCGCCGGATCTGCGCTCGCCTGCACGCTCGGCAAGGTGGCTACTTTTTGCCTTCTCGTTCGTTCCCGTGCTTCCGTTGGTTCGGCGGAAAGTTCTTGTTCCTTTTAGATTGGAACTCGTAGATTTTCTTCCTTTTAATTTGCGTATTTGTTGCTTGGCGTTAAGAACGAAGACCGAATTTTTATTGAAAGGAGAACACAAGATTGAATTGCTGTTCGGTAAGTTAGGATCAGGGACCAGAGAATCTAAGAACAGCCCCCCCTCGATTCAGCTTAGGAAGGCAACCGCTTTGTTAGTGTAGCGAGATTGTTAGCCACCTTTGCGTGCACAAATTTCTGTAACGGTTATTGATCAGGGTTAGATTCATGCAGGGAGTAATGGTGTCTGTTGCAATGTTCCGTTGGTGTTTTCTGCATGTTTGCGCTGTTTGGAGAAAGTGAAGTCCCTGTCGGCGTCCCTGTCTGTTGTGGACGTGGAGTTCATTTGGCTAGTAGCAGTTAGGATTCCCGTAATTTGCATGTCATGCGACTTGGAACGGAAATCTTTTCTCTTCCAATTAAAACAGTAGTACGATATTAGCCACCTTGTTTCAATGGATTAATCAATTATTGTTTTTTGCTGACCAAAACTCGCCTGGTCGGAGGAAAGAAGAGAAAGAAAGCGACAGCCGGCTAAAGATTAAACATGCAATGTATCTATATAAAAACGAAACCTTAATGCCAGGGTGTTAAGTAAAACTAAACATGTTTGGTTATAGCAAATTAGGTTCTTGTTAGATTGGCGTCGAACTTTAACCACTGGAACTAAAAAAACGAGTTCTCTAAACTCAAAAAAGTGTTTCTAACCAAGTATCTTAGGGCTGCCTAATATACTTCATAAATACGTAAATTTATTTTATAAAAAATCATGCCAGTGCTACCCTATAGGTTTTGTTGAAAATATTTTTTGAGAACACAGAAGAATTGCACGTCTTTGTAGTAAAGAAAGGAAATCAGTTGAGAGCTACAGCTAACAATTGTTGAAAATATTGTGCCTGCACAAATATAGATGGCAAAACTGTAACTACTCCTACTCTATTATCTTTTCTCATAAATGAGCAAACGGGAGAAAAGATTCATTTGTATTCTCTTCTTTCGTTTTCTATTCTTTTCCATGCTCTCTGTTTCTATCTGCTCCAACAGAGCATTGATGTGCTCTATCTTTCTCATAATTAATGAAGTGCTCAACTAATTCGATGACCCACTTTACTTTCATGACTCAACAACTCTGAGAATGATATGTCATTAATACAAAAATGCTGAATATCATGTTATTCAACTAGATTCTTTTGCTTTTGTTTCGAAGTACTCCCTCCGGTCACAAAGAGTTGTCGTTTTGGATGTTGACATGGTCTCTAAAACACAACTTTTACCACTAATTTCTATTATAATATATTTATAAAACCCAATAAGATTATAATATTATGAAAGTAATTTTCGAGACACATACGCACATATGATTTTCATGTATCTAATTTAACTATTTAAAAAGATATTGACAATCAAAGTTTTCGAAAGTTTGACTGCACCTATGTCCAAAACGACAACTATGTTTGACCGGAGGGAGTACTCCACAATAGAAGTGATTGCTGATAAAACAGAGTGAGCAAGAATGTTCCTTTCGTAAGTGTCGGAGACTGCCTGTACCCATATGCGTATTAATCATGCCTTCAAGAATTCTAATTTCTGTGTTGCTGTGCCCAGACTGAGGCTGATTGAACTCTTTCTTTTTCCTTTTCTTTTTCGTGAAAATTTTCATCCAAGCAGCCTCTGATAAGATAAAGATCTCCATGAAAATATAGAAAAGAACTATGGTTGCTCTATAGATCTCCAAGCAAAGTCGTAGTGTGTTAAACCTTCACCTTTGTTTTGTATCAAGTTCAGCCTATAGGACCGGTACATTAGATCTCGAACTGATCAAATGGAAGCATTGCTGTCTTATAAATATATTAGGCATGAAATTATGTGGCAAAAATGGTGTCTTTTATCTCATGATTGGTTGTTGTGGGTTGCAGTATTCCCTCAAAAACAATGTAGTGCAGCGATAACCTATTCCCATCTGGATTTTGATAATAGTCTTTTTCTTGTTTATTCATTCTTGCTCCGTAACAACAGATATAAATTGTAAAAATGCAATTCTGCAGCTCATTGTGATCAAGTGATGCATTGCAGTTGTCCTAGATTTTTTTATTGTATTCTTAGCTTTATTTGCTGGTGACATAGGATGGTCGTCGGGTGCATGTTATAGAGAGAGACCTAACACAGCCCGACAGAATTGTGGGTGAACTGTTACAGCCTGGAGGCTACTTGAAATTGATCGAATTGGGTCTTCAAGGTAAGCATGTGCTCTCTCTCTCTCTCAGAGTGTTTTTTCTAACAGTATTATAAGTACACTATACTAAATCTTTGACTCTATCCAGACTGTGTTGAAGAAATTGATGCTCAGCGCGTCCTTGGTTATGCATTATTCAAAGATGGGAAGAACACAAAGCTTTCTTATCCCTTGGAAAAGTTCCATTCAGATGTTGCTGGTAGGAGCTTTCACAATGGACGGTTTATACAGAGGATGCGTCAGAAAGCTGCATCGCTGCCTAAGTAATACAAATATCCATTTGAGATTATCTTTACTAAACTTGTTGGTATACTTCTTTGTATAATTTTCATCTAGTATTCTTCAATGTGATCATTTCATTTTGTTCTTAAGCTATGCCTCCAGAATGATATATTTTAAATTGCCCTACTGGATTGACATTTTTTATTATGTGGAAGTTCTTGATTTGGGTGTGCTATCTCCCATGCTCTTTCCTTTTTCCTTTTGTTTTCAATTTTATATGGGTTGCCTTTTCATGCATCTAATTGCTTATGAACCTGTGTGTGGCATAAGATTAATGTTTGGCATACCGTTGGATATTTCAGTGTCCAATTAGAGCAAGGAACAGTTACATCTTTGCTTGAAGAAAATGGTGCAGTCAAGGGTGTTCAATACAAGACCAAGTCAGGTGAAGAACTAAAAGCTTATGCACCCTTGACAATTGTATGTGACGGATGCTTTTCAAATCTACGGCGTGCCCTATGCTCTCCAAAGGTACAGTTTTCAGTTTTCACATTATACTTATTGCTGAATTTAGTTGTTCACTGGTACTAATGGACATATGTGCTTAGGTTGATGTGCCATCTTGTTTTGTTGGATTGGTCTTGGAGAATTGTCAACTTCCTTACCCGAATCATGGACATGTTATCTTGGCCAATCCTTCACCTATCCTATTTTACCCAATAAGCAGCACTGAGGTCCGCTGTCTGGTTGATGTCCCTGGTCAGAAGGTGCCTTCCATAGCAAGTGGTGAAATGGCAAATTATCTCAAGACCGTGGTTGCACCTCAGGTATTATATATATTTTTTATTTCAGTTGATCTTGTCCTAAGTATAATTTGCAGCTTTGCACTGTCTACTCGTTTGTAGCTAGATGTTAATGGAAAATTTTATGTTGTAACTTGTCAGATTCCTCCAGAAATCTATGATTCTTTCATAGCAGCAATTGATAAGGGAAGCATAAGAACAATGCCAAATAGGAGCATGCCAGCTGCCCCACATCCAACCCCCGGTGCACTTCTGATGGGGGATGCATTCAATATGCGACATCCTTTAACTGGTGGAGGAATGACTGTTGCATTATCTGACATCGTAGTCCTTCGTAATCTTCTCAAGCCTCTTCGCAATCTGCATGATGCCTCTTCCCTATGCAAATACCTTGAATCATTTTATACACTGCGGAAGGTCAGTCTTCTTGGGGCCATTCACCACCTATCTTTCTCACAGTGTAATATGGTTTCTTTAATATGATTGCTTTCTCTTTTCAGCCGATTGCTTCTACGATCAACACATTGGCTGGTGCTCTATACAAGGTCTTCAGTTCCTCACCTGACCAGGCTAGGAATGAGATGCGCCAAGCTTGCTTTGATTACTTAAGCCTTGGAGGGGTCTTTTCAAATGGGCCTATTGCTCTACTCTCTGGTCTTAATCCTCGGCCATTGAGTTTAGTTGCACACTTCTTTGCTGTCGCTATATATGGTGTTGGACGCCTGATGCTCCCCCTTCCTTCACCCAAACGAATGTGGATTGGAGCACGATTAATATCCGTAAGTCCCCAGTCATTTGTATCTTCAACTTCTTCAGAGACTGTTTTATTATGATACAAGGCAGTGCCATTTTGAGCATTTACATGGATGCTTTAATAGTAACATGCACACACGTGTCTGAAGCATGACAACGTAGAATGTGTCGGTCCTGTAGTAAAATTTATTCAAGACTGACCATTTAGCCTAATTCACAAGCCAGCTCATCGTGCAGAAGTTAGAGCTGCACACTGCTACCGTCCCCGAATGCATACACGTGTCTGCTGCATACAGGGTTCTTTTCTTTAGAATCCACACAGTACTTTTCCCATTTTATTACCTTATCTAATTCAGAGCTTTCACCGCAGGGCGCATGTGCTATCATCTTCCCAATCATCAAAGCTGAAGGTGTGAGGCAGATGTTCTTCCCTGCTACCGTCCCTGCCTATTACCGGGCTCCTCGTGCGGCTGAGTAAAGTCTCTTCTTCCTCGGTGCTGGCATGATGCAACTGATCTCTCACGTATGGCAGTTTTCCTGTGTTGGTAGTCGTTCGTCAGTGTTAGCCGGTCGTGTGTGCTGTCCAGATGGAATGAGAACCTGTATAGTCTCACGTGGGTGCTGATTCGAGTTGTTAAAATGTGCTGATTTGTTCCATTGGTACGCATGTCGATTCTTCCAGGCATGTTTTTGTGAGTTTGCAGGCATCGGCATAGAAGCTCGCGCTGAACCTACGCACCGCGAACGCGAAGTAGCTTTTCTTGAGACCATCAAACTTCTCCATCATATATTAGCTTTATACTTTTAAAAAATAAAGTTGCATAAATATTAAAGTATGAATAAAACGTAGATAGTAATTATTTATCTTTTCGTTTGCTTCAAGATCTGTGTAATTTGTATTGAGAGAAAAAGCGTAGAAGCACTTCTCAGAAAACAATAATCTGTAGTAGTAGCACTAACCTCCTGTCCTTGGACAGCCTATGGAAGCTCTGAATTCTGTCTCGGATGACACATATCCAGCTGCAAGATATTTTCATGCTATCCTGCATCGTCATCCTGTGTCATGAGTTGCTGATCATATCAGAGCTACCGAAAAGCAAAAAAAGACCCGTGTGGCTTTCGTATGGAGTTCTCTCAGTGGATTAAAAAAAAAAATCCACTAAGCATGCTCATTGGGTTTGGATTGGCATGCCTATGTGGAGTCGAAGAAAAACGACTTAACCTGTAGCAATTTGGCATACGTTTCTTTCGTTCGTACGTACCATGCGCTAGCGCCGTTGTTTGCTTGTTTTAGCCTGCTACAGCCTACAGCTACAGCTACAAGCAGAAACGTACTACACTACAATTGTTACTCCACATGCTAGGAGAGTTCAACACCTAATGTTAGGGCAAAGATATTAAGGTGCGCGATCGACGAGGAGTTGTACGCAGGCATAGAGCGATAACGTGAAGGTGTCATGGAAGACCATTGTACGTCGAATCATTACGCCTCAACACTGAAAAGATTGAAAATTATGCATTGGCTCATCAGTCGGTTGTACATTTGTAAGTCAGACATTGGCATGAACACGGCTTATTGGCAAAGTCAAACGAGATTAAGATTTGATCTTTCTGCTCCGAAATTTTTACTTGTTGATCACTGGCCTAGTTTCTACCACAAGATAGCACCACGCTTATTTACAATGGCAGAGCGTAAGAGAATATGAATGATTGAAGCTCTTCCCCCACGTTGTCGTCTTAATCTACCGCTACTGTCCATCCTTTCTTGTCATCGGCCAGGCCCATCTGAATGGATGTCAGAGTAGTGTACAGTTTCTGTGACACCGTGTGTTGGCCAGTTCTGAATTCATATCTGGATACCAAAAGAAATTGGAGATAAAAATCTCAGCACTGAAGAAACATCATATTGTCGTGCACGGATTCCACATTTTGACATATCAGTAGGAATTACTAGAAACTTATACACGGCGTGCCACGCCGTGGGCGCCGCTCTCCACGCGAGCAAATCGAGAAAACGCGCGATCGACGCTACACACACGAGCAAATCGAGAAAACGCGCGAAAAGGACCTAAAAAGGATTTTGTGTTTTCCGCAAAAGGGCTTAAACGTAATGTTAGAAAAACGCAACAAGGACCTAAATGCAATGTATATATTTTTTTTAAAAAGGACCTGAACGTTTTTTTCTTTTACGGAAAGGACCTAATCGTAATTCTTTTTTTGGTAAAAAGACCCGAGCGCAAGCCTTAAAAACGCATAAAGAACCTAGGCGTAATATATATTCTTTTTCAAAAAAAGGATTTAATCGTAATTTTTTTCCGAAAAAAGGACCTATATGTAAAAAAAATTCGGAAAAAGACTCGGATGTAAATTTTTTGGCCGGCTCGGCTCGAGCCGCGAGCTCGAGCCGACTTGCTCCACGGCTCAAATGCACCTCGTGGCCGGAACCTTGCAGGCTTTAGTAAAGATAGTATTAAGTGAAGTGAAGAATTGCGAGTTTACCTTTTCCCTTGGTAAGTAACGGTGGACACTGGAGCGACAACCACCGCTGTTCCGGTGCAGAATATTTCATCCGCACAGATCAGATCGTCCATGTTGACAAGGCGTTCTTCAACCTGCTTGATCAGACATACCAGAATTACGCAGTGTTTCAGATGGTGTCGCAATTGGCTTTATGTGTTATCATTGTACTCGTCACAACACAACAGTAGTGCACCGCCCTGCGTTAACCTGACCTTATAGCCGCAGTCCCTAGCGAGCTCGATGATGCTCTTGCGCGTGATCCCCGGCAGGATGGTTCCGATGGTCGCCGGCGTCGCGACGACGCCGTCCTTAACGATGAACACGTTGCATGACGATGCCTCCTCCAGGTACCTCTTGTGAACCGAGTCGAGGTACAGCACGTCCGTAAACCCTTTGCTCTTGGCGTCCATCTGCGCCTTGAGCACCTGAAAGCAGCAGTCAATCAGCAACACTCGACACAATGCACCGAGCATCCAGTCAAATTAAGGCTACATCAGAGCAGCTGGTGTGTCCATCGGTCAGATATTCATACCGGCGCGTAATTCGTGATCGTCTTGACTCCGCCGGTCCCGCCCGGCATCGCGCGGTGGATCTCGTCCTCGATGATCAGGTTTATCGGCGCTAGACCCTCCTGAAATCTCACAATTAAGAGTGCCGTACTCAGATTTCGCTGCAGATCATTCAAGGTATATAAGAGCAGGTTGCAGGTACTTGCACTTGCACCCCGAACACGCTGCTGACCTTGAAATATGTTCCTACAGGTGCAGCATAGATCATAAACATGTACTCGGGAGCCGGAGCCAAGCCGAGAATCGGCCCGCTCCCGATGAGCAGTGGCCTGATGTACAGGGCTCCCCTTCCTTGCGGTGGCACCTGAAACGCAAGCGGTGATTGCAGAAATTAGTCGATAACGTACGCGAGATTGGCATGCGGGCACGTAAAATCACGGTTGGATCACATCGGTTCGGCGTGGACGCTCGCGCGCGAGCGTAGGCTACGTACCCAGCGCCTGTTGGCCAGGACGGTCTGCTTGACGGCGTGGACGAACTGCTCGACCGACGGGGACGGCATGCACATGCGCTCCGCGCCGAGCTGCATCCGCCGCGCGTTCTCCTCCGGCCGGAACAGCATGTACCCCGCCCTGTCCGACCTCCGGTACGCCTTCAGCCCCTCAAACAGCCCCTAATTAATCGGTCAAAAACACGCAAGAAAAGTCGATCAACATCGTTATCATAGTGTAAAACTCACATACTCCTACGTACTAACGGAAGCCTGCAGTGGTTCCAGGACGGACCTGGCCATAGTTGAGGACGCCGGAGGATGGGCTGAGCTCGATGTTGCCGTACCGGCTGAGCTCGCCGCGGGAGAAGCCGCCCTCGCTCAGCGAGCACCGCATGACGTACATGTAATCGGTCGGGGTCAGCCCGAAGCCGATGTTGTCCCAGTCGATGTCACCACCGCTTTCCTCGTCGGACCTGCACGCACACGCATATCGCGGTCGTCAAAGGCAAAAGCATTAAGGAGCTAGCAGCGAACGTAAAAAAAAACAATGGCGAACCGGATGGAACAGTACATAAACGAGGACGACAACAAACTTTAAAGGCATATTCTTTAAAAAAACAAACTTTAAGGGCAAAAGGAAAAAATATTGAAACATGGGCAAATGGCGGCATCGATCACCGAAAGAAAGAACTGAATCTGCATGTCACCTGTCGACGGAGTCCAGCTGCGGCAGCGACGACCTCCACCGAGACGGGAGAAGAGAGCTGCCGCCTCCGGCCTGCATGTTGAGAAGGCGCCTACCGTGAGTTTTGATCGATCTCATTCTCATCATGGCAGGGCTAAACATCTCGGACACGGGCAATGTTTCTTTCGAACCGAAACAAGAAGGAAACCAATAAAAACACCATCATGCAGGGGAGGGAGGGAGACGGAGAGTGAGATCTGAACAATAAACACGAAAAGCGCGCACGCACCGTCGCGAGCGCCCCGCGGAGGCTGCCGCTTCCCCCCAAGACCCTCGCCCAGGCATGGCCGTTGCAAGCCCATGAGAGGACGCACTTCGCGGACGACAACATAGCCATGCACGCACCGCGTGGCCCACTAGATCGATCTCGCACACCACTGCAACGGTCTCGGGAAGAGTTCTTCGGAAACACGAACCTTCACGGCCGGCAAGCAAATGGCTAATTGCCGAGCTGCCTAGGGACGCGATTTGGATGAGATCGAACACCAGTATGCAATAATCGTTCATAAAAAAAGCATCTATATATAAGTCGTGGATAACTTGGCAAGTGTTCAATTTGCAGTTCCGTATTCTAGTCTTGTAGTAGTGGTAGCGACGGTGCAGTGTTAACTGCCCTATGGGATAATGGGACAGTGTACTAAGCTAGAAGCGGCAACCTGTTCCTGGACGGAGACGAACGAGTGACGGGCGTGGATGGCGTACGTGGTAATTGACCTGTTGGCCCGCGCCACACGGAGGCCCCACAAGGCAGTGAGAGGGTGCAGCTGCGGCCTGCACGCTGCCTTCCACTGGTGCCGGAAGCTACTAGCAAGTCGTCGTCAAACGGCTCTGCCACGTGGCCGACGGTAATTAACAGCTCCTAATCCTTAGCGCCTTCGTGTAAATTAAAAAGCTCTTTTCTTCTCCACATTTTCTAGGGAAGAGATCCGTACATTGGCACTGTACTCCGTTCGGTTTCACTGGCTGAAGGTGTTTGATTCTCGTTGTCTTTTGTTTCTTTTTCTTATTCCAGAGGACGTTTGCCCCCAGCAACCACTACTGCTAGTAATTTTTCTATTTTATAAAAACGAAAACGAACATAGTAGATCAAATATAATACATCGATCGAATAGCAAGAACAATCACAGATACATACATGATATAGGGAGGCAAAACTCCCTCTATCTCTTTTATTAGATTGATTTTCTTATACAATAGGATGATATATTTATAGTAGAAACCCATAAGAAATAGATTTGGATTCGCTCGTAATGAGATAGAGTCCAAACATATTTAAACAACTACGACCTAGAGTCCTATCGTATCTCAACACCCCCTTAGGCGAATACCGCGTAATGCACATGTCTCATAAAAAAGCTCTTCCAAAAAACCCAATGGGAAAAGGATAGAGAAAAGAGTACATTGCACTCACACATTATGTTACACTAGTTGGCTCATTAAAAACCTTTATGTGAGAAAGCTTCAGGAAAACTCACAAAAAAGTACAACTTAATTATATTCTTCTAGATTTAAAGTAATATCTTTAGGATCGTGCCAAGGGTCATAGCTTAGGGATTTACTCCCTTTGAACTCTGCATATCTCTAAGTCGTCTCATTCCAATGTCACGAACATAACTTTGAAAACTAAATATTGGCAAAGATTTAGTAAATAAATCTACTAGATATTTACATGACTTAGTTTCTAAAATCTTCATCTCACCATTCTTACGGAGTTCGTGAGGATAGAAAAGTTTAGGGCAATATACTTCGTGATATTACTCTTTACATAACCCATTTGCATCTATGCAACATAAGCAACATTATCTTCATAGATAATTGTAGGGGTATCGACGATGTTAATGCCACATGACTTTTGGATATGGCTATTTACACGTCTTGACCAACACACTCACATGAGGCTTTATATAATGCTATAATCTTTGAGTGGTTAGTAGAAGTAGCTACCAAGGTTTGCTTAAAAGATCAACAAAAAAACGATTGTACCGCTACAGAGAAACACAAACCCAGTTTGAGATTTGGCATTATAGGAATCAAACAGATAGCCAGCATCAATATATCCTACTATGATCAGATCTTGGTCCTTCCGATAAAATAACCTAAGATCTTGAGTACCTTCGAGGATCCGAGCAAAGTCTTGACACTAGCCCAATGTCTACTGTTAGAGCTACATTGTGTCTAGCTAGCAAATTTACTATGAATGCAATATTAGATCTTGTGCAATTCGCAAGATACATAATTACTCCAATAGCGCTTAACTATGGGACTTCAAGTCCTAAGACTTTCTCATGTTCTATCCTTAGTCTGAAATGTTCTTTATCCACTTCAAGGGATTTTATTCAAAGGATAAGATTTATACATATTAAATTTTTTCAATACCTTTTTGGTATATGTAGTCTGATGTATAAGTGTCTTTGAGGTAAACTCACCAGTATTGTCCATTCGAATAGATTCGATCCTTTCTTCTACAAAGAAGGTTTTTAATTCAATAATTTGGACAATTAATTTAGCAAAAGTATGGTTCATAATAGATAAGAGACATATATGGGACCATATAGTAGAAGCATCTATAAATATCATAAGGTATCGGAAGGGGCTTGATAGGAGCTGAATAGGTCCACAAAAATCACCTTGAATTCTCTCCAGAAAATTTATTAATTTTCCCTAACTTTTAGATAAGAGTGTCTAATTATGAGCTTCCGTTTAGCACAATCAGGGCATAAGAAGTCTTCAGGTCTAGAGAAGTTTGTAGTTTTTATGCTGTGGTCAGTAGAATTATTGATGATTTTTTTAATCATATTCAACCCAGGATGACCCAGTCGATCATGCCAGATCTTAAATGTTTCTAGTTTTTAAGTATAGTTTTCATCACAACATAAACTTTTGGTTTTATATATGTATAATATAACTAGGAGGAGAAGGAAGGAAGTTTTCAACTACACGTTTATTATACCCATCAAAATTAGTCATGAGTAGGTATTCTATACCATCCTCATTTTTTGTCTTCATATAGAAACAATTCAGACGAATGTCTTTAAAACTTAGTAGAGTACGATTGGACTAAGGGTATAATAGGGTATTCTCTATTATTATACGAGTACTACAGGGAGAACTATAATGGCTCTTTCAGTGCTAACATTGAAGACATCGCTTCCGACGATGGTCATAATATTTTCAGTTTTCTTAGTCAAAGTCCAAAAATATTTAATTTCCCTATAAATTGAATTTATGGTGCAACTGTCTACAAGACAGATTTCCCCTTCTTGTATTAGATTATACTTTATTCTATATTAGAAGTATGATTTAACAATCAAATGATTGTTACAGCAGGAACATATTGCAAAATATAGAACAAAATAGTACAATAAATCAAATATCCTAGGAAATAACAATTTATTTAAATGAAAATCGCTTAATAAGAGCGTAGACCAACATTTTGGAACTAAGGTTAAATTAATAGAGAAGATTTTTAAGGAGACTCATAAGGAATACGTGATATCGACTAACAAAGTGAATGAATATTTAGGAGACTAATATATGTTTCCATATGAGTTGTGGGTATCCTTCTGGGACTACTCGAGCTTAGTAGGATCAATAACCATACCAACATGCTTCACAACGTTCGTGTCAACAATAGATTGAACGGTATAGTATACCTCAACTTTGTTCCCCTGAGTCTTATCGACTTTTTCAGTGGATTGCATGTAAAGGTCAGCCAAATACTTCAGGGTGCTGCAGTTCCACGATCAATGGCTAGTGCATCCATACCTAAAGCAAGATTATGCAGGGTTTGCAGTCTTGTTGGTTGAGTATTGCTTCTGGAAGCTTCCTAGCCCTTTACCTCTATTTTTCCACCAGGCCTACCTCTTCCCTTCTGTATTATGTCATTCTTCCATCTTCCCATTTCATGCCTTTGGCCCTTTCCACATCCAAGGCTATTAGCCTGCTAAGCATTTGCATGTGTTCCATTAGGGAAGGCGCGATGATTATTCATCATGCTTTTCTATTTCTAGCAAAATACAAATAAGCTCAAAGTACTTCTCGTACTTGGCATGACGATATTGTTGCTATAATATCCTCATTTCAGCATCGGTAACTTTCTGGTTATATAATGTTAATTTGGCGATAAGTTTGTGTATGGCAGAGTTGTATACTATCACGGTTTTATAATCCTGAAGGTGTAGAAGGATCCACTCGCGTTGTGCTTTTGACAACATGACGGATCTTTGTTGATCATAGTATTCTTTCAGAGAATTCCATAGTACGAGCGGATCCTCCTCCATCAAATACTCGGTCTTCAGGTCTGCGTGAAAATGGTGCCTTAGGAAATGCGGAGCTGCACACTTGCGGCTTCGGGAAAGAGCAGGGTTGCCAGTTTCAGGCATGGTATGAATAGCTCCAAGAGATAGATCTGTCAGGTTGATTTTGGCATCTATTGTCCAAGTCAGATAATTACTGTGATTCGGGGCAAGCTTAGTAAATTGTCTCTTTACGATGTCCGACATATCCTATATGCAAGTAAGATTGAATTTTACTATCGGTAAAATCAATATATTGCATGCTCACTCTTAAATTAGAATTATTTTTTGTCTATATCTATTCATTAGATAATTATCTAAAGTTTTCTAGAATTTTTCTAGTATTTTTCATAATTTATGCTAATTACCACGCAATTTAGGAATTTCTGAATAACAGAATAATAAATTCAGCATGAAAAAACATGGAATTATGCCATAAAAAATAAACCCATAAATATGAAGCTTCCAATGTGTGTGAAGCTTAAGGTTCAACAAATTTATGGAAGCCCATATATTGCATTTTTAGAATTTGTTAACTTTTTTTTTTGAAATTATTGGAAATTTTAAGGTTCAGAGTGTAAAATTACGTGACCGGCCAAAATAAACTATAACTTCGGGAGTTAAAACGAAAATTGTCGTTTTATTTCTTTTCCCCTTTTTTCTTCCAAAAAACCGATCGGGCCCATCTGCTTATGAGCCGTGCGCTCGAAGCAGCTTCAGCCCACATGGCGCATGACCCATGGTGGCTCATGTAGGCCGGGGCGGCTAGGGTTGAAAACCCTAGCTGTCACTGCCGTTCGTCTTCGTGGTGCGACAAGTGCGGCTTGGCTCGGCATGATGTGGCGGGCGTAGCGGCGTCTGGAGACGGGTTGGTGGGGTGCGTGGCGCATAGGCGCATGGTCACGACAGCGATCGCCTAGTGGGGGCACGGTGAGGCGGGGTTCTTGTTCACGCACTTGTTGTGGCTCAGCCAGTGGCTGGTGCCAGCATAGTGCAGGCACACCTATGGCTTGCGCGATCGGCGCTGCTGGCGCAAAGTCGAGCACGACATCTTCGGGCCCGCGTTGTTGTCGTAGTCGGCGTGACAGTGCTCGGGCATGGTGACACCGGGGCAGCGGGTGGCATGGCTCGATCTGTGTCGGGCGGCTGGCATGGCGGCACCTGTGAGCCGGGGGAGGTGTGGTTCGGCCGGGCGCTCGGTAGGCTGGGCGTGGCAACGGCCGATGGCAGGCGCACAATAAGGTGGCATCCGGCGGAGGCGCGGTGGCAAACGGCGTGCACGACTGCGGGCTGGCGCTGTCGGGGTGACACGACTTAATGGGTGGCGGGCGCGGCACGCCAAAGCAGTGGCCGGCGGCGGTGCACGAGCGTGGCTTCGGGCCAGCACCATTGGGGTAAAACGATGACAACCATCATATATCAAACACAATGCACCGATCGAATAACAAGAACAATCACGGAGAGCACATACGATGTAGAAAGACAAAATTATCTCTTTTATTAGATTGATTCTCTTGTACAATGATATCATATTTATATAAACCCATAATAAATATACTCGAATTCATCCATAACGAGATATAGTCCAAATACATTTGAACACTAGGACAGTCGAATCATATCTCAACACTTTTGAGCTGGCGATAATCCTTGATTGCTTATCCTGTTCGGTTTAATTTTCGTCTCGATCGAAAGCGAGGAGCTGTTCATCTTGTTATCCATGCAGGCCATGACTTGCTGTCTTTACGTGCGCCAAGGCGCGCGCGTTCTGAGTCGCCTCAAATGATCCAGATCGGCTGAACGAACAGATAGGCATTCATTATTAGGTGGATGGGATCGGCTGACTATATACGTACGTGTACAGCTGACAATATCCCCACAAAATCAACGAAATCCACTGTGTGTTAACGGCTACCTCACCTCAAATTTGCTAATCAACTATCGGTGATTTCTCCGCGGGAATCAGCCAAATTTTAAGCCATCTACCTGATTCGTGTTGTTAGTTTCCTTTGGGTTCATCGGGCTCCTAGCTAGCGATCTAGCCATATATTTTGGTAGCAAGGGCGGCGGCCCTTGCAGGAGGCGGTAAGCTAGCTGGAGGAGAAATCGGCAATCTATATATCTGTGGATGGCGATGACATTTTACATGATTGTAGCATAGACGAGCAAGCACTTTGCACAGTCCGTTCCGGCTTGCGTGGAGCGGTGCAGGCCAGGGCCATGACTATGTTGTCAGTAGTGCTACGTAACTAGCATTTTTGTGAAAAAAGTTTGTCAGTAGTGCTACGTAACTAGCATTTTCGTGAAAAAGATGTTTGTGGACACAAATTTCCTAGCTATGCTTCAAGAATTCCAAACTGGCCCGATGTAACCGCGTAAGTATAGTAGTTAACCAGTTTGGATATCTGAAAGATATAGTAACAGAGCTTGCTGGTTTAGAAAGCACCTGCTTAATTGTACGCAGTAGGAAAGTTCGATCCTAATTAAGCCACCATCTGATCAGAAGTTGTTTTAGAGAGAGAATAGTCAATGGATCCAATTTTAGGAGGGGTGTCCAAAGACTTGGGGAAAGGTACGGCTGGCCTCAACCAGACCGTCCATGGATGCTTCCCGAGCTCTCACAGCTTCTTGGCTGTTTCTTCCGTAGCAGACAACCAAAAGTGGACGTATGGTTCAAGTCATATTTGACATGTTCGGATCGATCTACTCGTGCATCACATCAGCCAAAACAAATACAACCAAAAAAGGAGGCATCGGCCGGGGCAGAGAACAATGCAAAGTTTCACACTCCTACAGTTACAGGCGCATGAGGTTAAACGTGGGGTGATGGCGAGGGAGCGGAGTATAGAGAACGCAGAGGACCTTGTAATGGAGATTGGAGAGTACAGATTGGCAGGAGAAAAATATAAGCCTGCAGTGCCCGCAGTTTCCGTGTTAAGACGCTGCAGCTTGACATGGACATGACGCCAACATGCATGGAGGAAGACTCGACAAGTCGTTTACGATGGTTTTACTTCACGATCTGGAATTTTCTTTCGCGAGTCTTCGGTACTCTGATTCTGAATTAAGTGTTGCCGGCTGCATGCCGTTGTTCTTTATCCGTGGGCCAGACCTGATTCCGGTGTTTCGGGTCAGATAGTAGCCATGTAAGCCCTCCAAATTGAACGTAGCCCATTAGGCTATCCGCGTATCCGGCCCACGCAAACTATACTCGAAACCCCCTGCCAAAGTGGCACCGTCCTCCTTAGGGATGAAAACGGGTCGGATATCTCCCGCCCGATCCGGGACCGGATCCGGTCGGGACCGGATCCGGGACAGGATTTTACTATCCGGTCGGATCCGGGACCGGATCCGGATACTTGAATCCGGATTCGGGATCGGATCCGGAGCATCCAATATCCGGTAAATACGGGACGGGATCCGGATATTCGGATTTTTCCTATTCGGATATCCGGATTTTTCCTATTCGGATATCGGATCGGATATTCGGATTTTCCTATTCGGATATCAGCAAGGCCCAGCCCATTTTCATCATTTTTTCCATTTCACCCATTTACGTTAATAATTAGTTGGTTCTATTGATCCTTAAGTAGCATATTCTTTCTACGATGTTTGTTGAATTTAATTGATATATAATTTGTTACTATAGTCATGTACTCGTATGGTTTTAATTCAATATATATTACTCTATATATGCGTGCATTATCCGTATATCTTTATCCGTTTTCGACCCGAATCCATCACATATCCGTTCCGTATCTGTATCCCGAATAACCCGAATCCGTATCCGTATCCGGTTAGCCCGTATCCGGTTCCGAATCCGGGAAAAAAATATGAGTTAGGATACGAGAAGAGCAATATCCGCCCGTATCCGACCCGTTTTCACCCCTGGTCCTCCTCCACCCGCTCATCCAGAGCGCGCTTCTCCTCCGGCTATCGCATACCGCCGGCTTACGGCCATGCAGGTTGTGATGCGGTTTGTACAGGTGTTCAGTAGCCGCACTCGGCCCAAGAATCCGTAGTTCGCCCCTGACGTTCAGAAATTGCCACGGTGCGCGGTGCGGCCTATCGGAAGCACATACTGCCTGTCGAGATCAGATTTTCAAATATTATCTCTCTGTGTTTAACCTGTACTAATTCAGTAAAAGTTAGAACACACAGTGAAAGCTGTGATTATAATATATTCATATCACGAATCAAATAATATTAATTAAACAAAAATGGTATTAGCCTTATGGCTAACTATTACAAATAAACAACCTCATGGCTTAAGTTCAAATAAATAACAGCGCAAATGAAATACCAGCGGCAGGATAAGTCTATTCATTTGTCCAACAGACAATCGACTAAGGTTTGCGCCCTAGCAATCCGGATCACCTTTATCGTAACCACAAGTAAAGAAATCGTAGTCACCTTCAGCTTTTGCACACTCCTCTGCCGAAAGTTAGGATATTGCAAGGATGAGCACAAAATGTAATACGCAAATCTTGAAAACATAATGCATTATAATTATATGCAAGGCTAAATAATTGAAGGTATAATATGGCTCTTTTAGCATATAGCAAAATTCAACTTTAAATACAACTAGTAATTCCATAAAGCATTATCTAACCAAAATGTAATAGTATAATATTTGAATTTGATATGACAACTATAACATGTTCTATCTACCTGACTGGCTCCATCTGTTAAACCATAACTCGAGAGCTCCATCAACTCACGGATTCCCAAACCATCATTTTTATTTAAAACAAAACCATAAAATCTACAATATGCAAGCGTACCTTGCCTGTCCTTAACCGTGGGCACGGCTACTTAAATAGTTTTAACTCTGCAGAGTGTGTACAGCTTTATCCATAAGATATGATCATCTCTTGTTGCCAAGCTATTAACGCACATCTTTTGGTGTGTCGACAAAGAGATCATGGTAAGGCCATTACAATGTACAATCCCTATATTAACCTCACCCGCTAAGGTTTCACCGCTGAAAAGGTTCAATCTGCCCAGTCGGAAGCCCCCTCTTGGGTCTACCTTCATCTGGCACCCACCAACTGGTGAAGCTAATAACGAGACGCACAGATTAATTAGCCAGGTCGTACCCATATAGACTTGTGGTTGTATAGTAGCGCTTCGGTCCATGATAACACACGCTTCGGTTCTTAATTGACTAGAACGGAACATTCACTTTCAAGGTATCATGTTTTCTGCACCCGCCAAACATCCATCCGTTCTGTTCTAAATCATTTTTTTCACTTTATTTCATTTAAATAACAGTAGCAACACCAATTGACATAACTTCACAAATAAGTTTAAACAATATTTGAAATGATTCCCATAATAGCATAATACCGAAACGTTTAAACTAAACTAAGCAATTCTACCGTCCCATGCTACTCTACTGGTTATCACCAAATAAAATAGCTAGTATCAACTAGGGTGACAAAGGTTTGACATAATCAATGCCAACGAGGGTATAACAAATTTTGGTATTTAACTAGACTTAAAGACGGAATTAAAGTAAATTGCGTAAAGTAAGCATTCATAATTTAAAATAACATAATCGTTTTATAAATTTGGGATCAACATGTTCAAGAAAGACTTGCCTTCGCTGCCTCCTGCTGGTTCTACCTCTATCCGATGATTCGGCTGAGCTTCGACTGCGTCGTCTACACGCAAAACGAGAACAAATACATAAAATAAATTAAAAAAATTTCAAAATTTAAAAGAATGGTACTGGAAGGTAGATCTTGAATTTAGATGAATTTTAAAATTTGAATTATTAGAATCGGAGCTCGAACGAAGGAGAATGGGCTCTTGAAAGATCCTTATATCAGAAATTCAGGGAAAAAAGAAAAAAGGGTGACACGTGGCATGATATGATTGGCTGAAATTTTGGAATTTTCGGAAAAAGATAAAAAGAAAAAAGGAATTTCGCTGATACGTGGGCCCCACGCGTCAGTGGGTCGGCCCACAGTGGACTGGGAGCACCGAGGGGACCAAGGGCGACGTGGCGGACTATGCTGAGGTGGGGGCAACACGTAGTGCTAGGGCCGATGTGGCACACCACATGGCGGCGGACGCGGCCGCCACGGGACATAGCCGATGCGAAGATGCGGCCTGATCGGGTCCGCCCGCGTGGAGCACATCCGACAGAGCAAGGGATCGGACTACTGAGATGTGGCGGGGCGGCAAGCTCAACGGCGGTACAGCGGCTGCGCGGTCACCAGAGCGGGGGAAGAAGGTGACGGCCTAGGCGAAACCTCAACGAATTGGGAGCAGGGCTTAGGGCAAAAGAGAGAGGGCGCCGCGAGCAACCCAACGGCGAAGGAGGTTCACCCACGTCGGAGAAGACCAACGGGAATGACGGCGCGAGTCGTTGGCTAGGGTTTGCAAGCGGCGGCGACTCTGTGCAGCAAACCTCGAGAGAGGTGGGGGAAAAGATGCGGCGCAATAAATAAGTGCGGAAACCGACGAGTTTGGCGCAGATACGGCGGCAACGGCCGCAAAAAAGGTGGCGGCGGGTGCGAAGGTTATTGGCGCGCGCGACGACGTGGAAACGAAAGCCCCGGCACGACAGGCGGCCCCAGCCGCCGTCAGCGACAGCGTCTGAGGCGGGCCAAGCTGGGCCGAGAAGCGGAGGCAGGCCGGTGTAGCGCGAGAAAAGAAACGGGCCGCGCTGGAGAGAAGAGATTGGGCCAAGCGGCGAGAAAACGGGCCGCGCAAGAAGTCGGCCGACGCAGAAAATAAGGAAAAAAATCATTTTAGAAAATTCCAGAAAATGCAAAAAGCCAAAATAAATAGCAAACAAGTTAGAAAAAATCTCATAAAATTGTCAAAAATACTTTTAAGCATTTGGAACCCAAATAAATTATTTTAAACTCATTTTAACTTGTAATTTTGATTCAAATGATTTGCTTGCACTTGAGAGCTCAATTTAAATTCACAAAAAAAATTAAAACTTAGGGAAAATTTTCAAATGCTAAAATTTGGAACGGTTACACTGCCGGCGAGCCGGTAACCGCTCTCCTTACGGGGGCACAGAAAAATCTGAGCTCTATGAATCCGAAATCGATGGAGCCTCTTTACCCTGCTTCCCCCCGTGATGGCCGACGAGGGCGTTCATTCCGGACGCATGAATATTTACTGCAAGAAGATGTGTTCACGCTGGACGAATTGAATGCGCTGGAAATTCGCCGCTCGATCCCGCCCTTCGCTCACGGGATCGCCACGGGTGGAATTGGGCCAAGTTTCGGGCGGCGGCCACCCATGATACCTTCACGCGCGTAGCACCACTCGGCACACCGTCGTCACGCTGGCATTTAAGCTCGGCCCATCGATCTCCTGCTGTGCAAGGGAACCCAGGTTGCGCGGCCGGCACCGGCCACCACCACTTGCTCCTCCGTTTTCGCTAATGGTGCCTCCGTTTCTCTTGAGTTATGTCATCCCACGATCTCCACGCTTCGATATCGATCGACCGAGAAGCTGCTTGCATGTACGTGCATGTGCAGAATCTTTTGGGCTATCTCGCTCCCATTCGAATTCCTTGGCCGCTCTAGCTAGATCTGCTCCGTCTTATCCCACGTGCACATGGTTGCGGGATAGCAAACAAATGGGATCGCATGCTGCTGGCATTATTAGTAAGTAGTTAGTGATAAGACGGACCCGTGCGCATGGGCTTATGCTCCATTATAGCACTTTGCACCTACATGGAGCATAGTTTTATTTGCATATTTGCTAGATAGAACTAAGGGCCGGTTTGCGGTTTGCGGTGCAGTGTGGGATTAGAGTTTAATCAATTATGTTTTTCTGTGGTAACTACTATATTTTCGTTTGTTATTCGGAAGTCAACAATATCCATTCATAATGTGATTTATGAAATGCCGGTAGCCAGATGAGAAAAGGTAGTATTTGAAAGCGGTTTCGCCAACGAGGTTATCATATTGCACTGCAATGCCAAACAGAGTATAAAAGGATCAGTGGTTGCAAACTTGCAATAGGGTGTAATTACTTGTGAAGCAACTAGCGTACTAGGCACGTTTTGGACCAAGGATCACACAATTGGCAGTCTAGGTTAAAGCGCAAACCGAACGCATAGCACTGTTAGTTTGTAGTTTTTTTTCCGCTGTGAAATACTCCCTCTGCTAGTAGTGAATATATATAGATCGTCGTGGGTTTGAAGCGATAAATTTTTTGAAATTTTGACTAAAAAATATATAGACTTGACCACACAAAAATAACTAATATTATCAAATTTGTTCTTAAAATATCTTCACAATATATTTTTAATCATATTTACTAGTATGTTATGATAATAAAACTTTGATGAACATATTGTGTTGGAGACCGTGGAAAAAATGTCTAGTATATAATGACTGATGGAGTATAGCTCTGTGTTTTCTTCCTTAATTAGAAATCCTTGCACTTTCTGATTGGCTCATGGTCGTGGCGCGCAGATCGATGCATGAATGCACGGATGCACAAACGTACCGATGCTACCGAGCAATTAGCACCCGATCCGTCTCCGTGTCACCATGTGCTGTCCTCTGTCTTGTGGATGCATTATGCGCAGACAGGTACTGAAATTAGTTTGTTTTTACAAAATTCCTCTGTTCAAACACTTGAAAGAGCAAGCAATTATTCCTTTTTTTTTTGCTTGTTCTCTCGTGTTCGTGGAAAGCAGGCCGGCCGTCGGCAAGTTAAGAACATTGTCGTCAGGCAGATTCGAATTCCGGAATCGCACATATTCCAATATCTCATCTGATCTGATGTGCAGGCAGAAAGCAACCCCAGGATAATGTGTAGAAGCGAGACGGAAATCCACAGCTAGATCTCCCGGCATGTATTCGTCTGCTACTCTGCTGCAATGCAAACCGCCGGTTTGCGCCCTCAAATCAATCGTGACACGACGGTACAGTAGCGAGCAGTTCAACTCGGAAACAATCTTTCGATCGCCGGCACAGTTCATCTCGTCTCGTGCATGTCAAGGCCGGTACGTGGAATTTATCGGATTTTGATTGTACGTCCGAATAAATCGTTGCGTATATACAAGATAGGTAAGAATAGTCACCAGCAATCGGATCTATCCGAACCCTATCTTGGTCCAGTGCAGGGGGGAAGTGGCCCTAGTCACTGTTGACATGGATTCCATAAAAATTTCATTTATACCCATAGAAGCATCCTATGTGAAACAAGCCGGGGGCGCTGGATAAGGCTTTAAGAGCATGTTTCGATGGCTACCGAATTTTACCACACCTTATTGTTTAATTGGTTGGCAAACGTGTCCGTGACAAGTGGGCCGGGGTGATAAGAACTGTGGTCATGAGCCGAATGATGGCCAGCAAAAGTCAAATTTGCCTAACTTTGGTTTGGTAAAATATGGTAGTGAACCAAACACCAACTAAATAATATCAAACACGAAAAACGTACAAAAATAGTGATGGTTTGTAATCACATCATTCAATTAATTTTGAGGTAAAACTTGGTATATTTTGTGCACGTTAGATCAAGATCTAATGGATCTTCTTTCTTTTTTTCCCTAGCGTTCCATCGTTTGGCCAACAAGCTAACATGCACCTCACCGATGAGTATACTATCACTCCTCTCTCCTCACTCACTACCCTCATAGGCGTTCCTACCTCCGTCTCCCTCTCAACGTTCCGAGTGCCGCCCTCACTAGACTCCAACATGCCGCCCTTGTTCTCCCTTCCGACGGCCTCATCCAGTGGCGAAATTAGAAAAAATTGAGAGCTTAGACAAGTCTAGCTAGAGTCTGTTTGGTTTGCATCTTGCACGTGCCAGTCTAGCTGGCTGGCCGGGACGCTACCGGCAGCACCTGCCTGATCCCGACGATCAAAATCGGGCATCGGGCTCAACACCATTAGCGCAAGCTAATCTATTCCGTAATGTTGTCTTATTATTATTTGCTGTCAACACTCTCACTGATCTGTCTTCTGGCAATTGATGTCAATGAAGCAAGAAAAAATCACAAGGGCGTGACGCTAGAACAAATGTGAAGGAAGAAGCACGAAACGAATCGTAAGGGCATGGTGCAAGAAAAAAAGGAATAAGAACAAGAAAACACAGCACCCGAGAGGCATCGATCTAAATCAGATAGAAAAGATATGAATCATGTTGCTGTGCGCGAGCATGTGGCGTGCATCCTATGGCCTTGTGTTTGCACCAAAATTTAGCAAGACATGATCAAATCGTCAGGCTAAGGATAAAGGGATATTTTAATCGATATCGAATAAAGAAATGAAAGGTTAAAGATGGAATTATGACCGATATTAATCTAAACTTGAAGATTTCTGTCTGAGTAGAGGCTGATACGGATCATAGTAGACAACGTATCGGAGAAGGATATGATCAGCTGATGTGCTATAAAAGATAGTCAATGGCAACCGAGAAGACAACAACATAACCAATCAAACAACTCACATTACTTTTTATTTACTTTCTAGTCAATTAGGAGTAGTCTTATAGCTTAGAATCTTTTCTGTAATCTGATCTTGATTAAAAAAGTTGCGTATTGCCGATTGTTGATATTCAACGGTTACGTCAGGTTTGATTTTCTCCGATCTTGTTGTACATCGCCTTCTTTGGAAAAGATCTACCTTTTATCATCTATTCAGCTCTAATCGGTTATTTAGACTTATCGGTACCCTATATTTAATCGGCTTTTTAGCCTTTTAGATATTTGCCAATTGCTACAATAGATCACTTTGAGCATATTTTTTCATCTATCTTACCGATTGCAAGATCAAATCAGTTGACACACCTTAGACCCTTTGAACCTGGTGTTCTTCGTGTGTTGTAGTCAATAGATCCTTCGTTACATCTTTTAGCACTAACACCTTGCCTTGCCCGACGGCTTCCATTATGCAGCCATGGCCAGGCCCCTGCACCTGTCCCCGTTGGACCACCGCGGCACCGCCAGCTGCTCTGATAAGGCATGGCGCTAAGATCCCGCCAGTCGCCAGCAACTGCTACCGCTATGGTTTGCTGGTTTAGGTCTTCTGTCTGTTGAGGTATTGAGGAAGCACACCAATGGGATTGAGGAATCTATCGATCGAGTCGAGCCTACCGCGTAAGCCGTGAGGCTACGTGAGGAGTAGAGAAGGCATGGTTACGGAATTGCCGTATTGGGTTGAGACCTTTGGCCCATGCGACGTTGTCATAGCAACGTCCCAATTGCCCAAAAGAGAGGCCCAACTGCTCGGGAAAGCTTCCATGCCATGGCATCTGACGGTGGTAGGACATGACAGGGTCTCTACGCTCGTCGTCGGTGAGTTCAGATAGGTACCTAGGGTCACTGTGTGGTGGCTCCACCCCTTACCCCACCCACCACTATCGTGACCCCGTCATCGGCTATTGGCTATCGGGGTATCTACGTCTTTGGGAACTGAAACCCTAACTGAAGCATAAATATCGATGTATGCTCTAAGTTAAGGCTCAAAATTGGACTAATTTTCAGGTAAAAATCACGTGACTGACAAGTAGCAAATCTGATTGCTAATTTGTCCTTGCTGCTTGAACGTTCAAAGACAGTTCGGTGCAAAAACTTCTAGCACTGTAATGAATGTACGTACTGCAATTTTCTCCCGGCCGGTAGCACTATCATCATATCATGTCTTGCGTGATTGAAGCGTTTGGCAAGATTAGTACTCCAGTTGCTTCACGGTTGGCTAATTAAGGTCGCACGACTTGTGGTGGCCAATGATTGCTCGAGGCTTGTTACCCGCGCCTCGGGCACGTCATGTGGGCTGGCGAACGACGACAGAGGGATGCATGATCCCTCGATCTCGCGACAGCTGCACTCGTCGTGTTGTTCTCTTTACAGCTCGTCTTTGTCCTCCTTTTATACTCATCGGTCGATCGTGTCTTATTACAACACGTTACAAAGCGTGATCCGTATCGGTCTTAATCCGGATAGTTTTTCTTTAAAATCTTTACCGTTACCAAATATCTTCAAATCCTTTCAAATCATTCGTTGGTTACTATATGTTGACTTTATCTTACCGATTTTGACCTCAAAACCAAATTTTGGTGCAAACAAAATCTTACATATCATATTACCTGCACAGTTTATTTTGACGTACATGCCCGGCCCGGCCACCCGCCACCCTACCAATCTGCCTGCTGCCCTGTGATTTGAAATTTTGAGATCCCCTGAGTTCGATCGAATACCACCATGGCAGGCGTCGCTGTCCAGATCGATTCACAACAGTCGCAGGCTCGCAGCATCTGTACTGTGCACTGTCCCTATTGCATTGGCTAAGCAGGCTGCAGCCGAATCTACGGACAAGACGCACAGTCTTTCAAGAAAAGCGGCTGGCAGCTTAGCTATAGCATAACGCCTGAGCAACCTGTAGCATGGCCCATGCATGTCAGGCCCGGCCGGCAGATGGACGACTCGGATCTGACGGCGCTTATACGCCCATCCGTGGCCGTGCGTACAGACTAGAGAGAGAGACGGCTGCTCGTGCGTGTTCAATGATGATGATGGTTAGGACTTACGAAACTCAAGGTTGAAAAACAAGGTTTGTTTTTAGTGGGCGGATCGATGATCAGATGCGAACAGCCGGGCTGGCTGGTCGCGCGGTGCCATGCCATGCGCCGGGCGGGGAAGCACGCGACGCGTCGAGGCGCGGGGGCGCCACGTTTAACCGTCGGGAGGAAGGGCGCGCGGCACATGCGCTCGGTGTGACCGGCATTTACTCGTTAGACAATTTTCCTCTTCGTTTCATCGCGTTCACGGGAAACCGGCCGGCTTTCTCATGCAGTTTGGCTGCCCAAGCTCCGTCTGCTGTGCTGTGCTAGTCCAAGGTAGGTTGGTGAGGTGAGACGGTAAGCCCCGTGTGTGCGATTAAGGCCAGCCAGCTTCCTCGGATGGATGGACTAGCTAGTATGTTGCACGATATTCTACTCAGTACGCAATATATTTTTGAGTCTTGACTATGGTAAGAGATAACATATTCTACTCCGTATAGAACTACGACGAGAGAAATTAAAACTCTCTCTAGCACTAGAAGCATCTCTGGTGATATCAAAACCCCAGAGACTGGTCTAAACTTAATTATATGAGTACGATAGCAAAGTGCCGTTGTTAGCACCAACGCACGCATGGCACATCATTGACAGTTCGGCACTGAATACACGTATTATTATCTCAAGAGTTAAGAAAAACAGAGATTTTTCAAATTAATGAATGTTTGTGCGTTGCAACGGATAGTCAAAACAGCGCCCCACTGCTGCATTGGATCAAGTGATGATTTTTCTAACCTCTTTTGTTTCATTTTTCTCAAATCTAGCATACTCTCACTGGAATTTGCAAATCTAGCCACATCCACCGTACTCTCATGCTCTTTGGCCGCAGGAGCTAGCCTCTCGACCCTGGCTGCCCCGGCAACCCGCTTGCCCCATGCTCGCCCGCCTCCCGCGCACTGCTGCCATGGCAGTGCGTGCTCCCGCGCCCATCTGATCCCGCTTTCTCCCACGCTCCCGGTGCGCAGCACGCCAGCTCCCACGGACGAGGAGCGCAGGAGCACGACGGAGGGGCTAGATTTGCAAATTCCGATGTGAGAGGGCTAGATTTGAAAAAAAGAAGCAAAAGAGCTAGAAAAATCATCACTTTGCATCCGAAGAACTGCCGATTCTTATACCACCAACAACAACAAAGTCCTTTATACCGGTAAAAGGTTAACCTTGATCATGGTTAATTCCTTGAGATTCATACGATTTCTTTGTATTAATGAAAGTTCTTTTTGTTTACTAGCCGAATGTACATGTTTTGCTACAGATAAGAATAATATTATCTAGCATGTTAAGCTGTTGCCGCTGGCCAGTATCGTGCTCTCGGCTCCACCGTAGTGTATGATCGAGCTCCATCTCGGTCCACATCATACATCTGCTATCGAGCTTAGCTTACCCTACTGTTTGCACTAGAATTTGGCAAGTCTAGTCAAAATCAACAAGAAAGTCAAACATGAGGAAACTAACAGAAGATTTGGAAAGATTTGAAGATATTTGGTAACGGCAAGATCTCTGAAGATAAACTATCCGAAACGAAGGCCGATACGGATCAGGTTTTGAAACATATTGTAATAGGACACGATCGGCCGACGGGTATAAAAGAAGGGCCAAAGCAAGCTGCGAAAAGAACAACACAATCAAACACACCAATCTACATTACTTTTTCCTGTCGACTAGGAGTAGTTTATGTAATTTAGTCGATCTTCTTCAAATTACGCCCCAGGTTTGATTTATTCTGATTTTGTTGCGCATCGCCTTCTTCAGAATCGATCTGCCTTTATCCTATGATTAGCCTTAATCGGCTAGTTAGACTTACCCTGTTACTTTGATCTTAATCGGCTTCAAGCTGATTGAGTCTAAGCCGATCGATCGTTACGATCGACTTTTAGTGAATTTTATATTTTTACCTTGTCGATTACAGGTCAAATCGACTGGCACGCTCTAAACTAGGTGTTCGTCTGGTGTGCTGTTGTCAGAAACCCTACTTCAAGTTTTTGACACTAACACACTCTTGGCACGCCCGGTGGGACCAATGTCTTCATCAGGGAAGTCGATTCCGCCATCCGATCTCAACGCAGAAGCTATAATCGTCCCAACAATGGACGATTTGACGCCAGAACAACGTAAAGAAATCGAAGATCGGAAGACAGCGCTAGAAGAGATGATGCTAAGCTGTTATCAGAAGACTAGACATGGCGTCACTCACAAATCCGCCCTACCGACGGTCAACGCCCTGGGGGATGCAGGTGTCACAGAACCGGTAAGCCGATATATGCCTGCTCAAGCCGAATTATCGGCTATGATTAATCAGTCTGTGCACCACGCCTTAATTAACCAATCATTGGCTCTTGTCACTACGCTTAAGCCGATGATAGCAAATATTGTTAAAACTATAGCCCAGGAATTGGCCTTGTCCGGTAGTCTGCTTGACCCATTACAAGCTCTGCCAAATTACCCTGTTTTTTCAGTAGCTCAAAACACGCAGAGCACGATAGCCGATCCTGCTCTACCATGATGCCTACTCGGCCCACCATCATATTGCCTAGAGATCCTCGGCCAAGTGGAGTGAACCATCACCATGCCTACACCGCCGCCACCAAATTAGATGCATCAACAAATTTGCCACTGTCGGCCCCGTTCTATACTTTTCCGCAATCGGTTTCACAGCCGATTGGGTCTGAGAGATACCCACATGATTCTACGCTGCCTAGAAATCCAGGTCCACATAGGGTAGTAACTTATTCAGAACCGTTCGTCCCAGTACCAGAACCCTAAGTCATACATAATAGGTACGATCAATACACTCGTCTTCCATCGGCTCAGCTTAATTGGCAATCCGAGTTCGCACTCGGAGGGCAGAATGCCAACTATGACCAACATTATCAAGGGCCTACCATGCCAGTGGCCGATAATGCGAACTGGGCCGATCAAATCTCTGTTGTCCTGAGGGACCAGTTCGGCATGCAGCCAAAAGGAAAGGTTATCGGCTACAGAAAGCCGTATCCTATGGCATGCCTTACCCCTACAATTTCAAAGTCCCAGATTTTGCAAAATTCTCTGGTGACGACCTAATTACTACCCTAGAGCACATCGGACGCTTTATCGTGCAATGCGGCGAAGCATCTCAGTTCGATGGGCTGAAAATAAGACTGTTCCCGTTATTATTGTCCGGGGCAGCTTTTACTTGGTTCACTTGTTTGCCTCCAAATTCGGTCCACTTATGGAATGATTTGGAAAGTCGATTTCATGAATATTTTTTCTCGGGCAATTTAGAACTCAGGATCTCCGACCTAAGCTCTGTTCGTCAGAAATTTGGAGAATCGGTGACTGATTATATTAAAAGATTCAGAGAAATCATAAACCGATGTTTTAGTGTCACATTGCTCGATAACCAACTCGCTGATTTGGCTTCTCAAGGGTTAATTCCACCACTTAGAGAGAAGTTTGGAGGGCAAGAGTTCACCGACCTAAATCATCTGCTTCATCGCGTGTCGACTCAAGAAATCCGATTCCCAGATAATAAAGCGTTTAAAGATAGATTTAAAAATAATAATAATAAAGAGAAGGATAAAGCCAAAGTTAACATAGTCGACTATTGTCCGAGAGATTCTTCAGAAGATGATGAAGCAGAAATAAATATAGCCGAATGGATAAAGGGGTCCAAAAAATCCTTAGTCTGTTCTTGGCTCAAGCCGACTAGGAATAAGTCGGAAGTCAAATACGCTTTTGACGTCTCCAAATATGATCGTATTTCTTATTTGTTGTTGCAAGAAAAAATAATACGGTTGCCCGAAGGACACGTCATACCATCGGCTGACAAGATCAAGAAACACAGGTATTGCAAGTGGCACCATTCTTTTTCCCATAATACTAATGATTGCAATATTTTCCGTCAACAGATCCAGTCGGCTATCGAGGATGGTCAGTTAAAATTCGCTGATGAACCGAATATGCAAGTTGATGCTGATCCATTCTCTATTAACATGGTTCAATGTTCGGGTAAAGGGAAGAAGCCGACGCTTGATGAGCCAAAAAAGGATCGGCAAGTTGACATTCGGTCAACTTCAAATGGTAGCCAGACATTGAAGATCACAATCGGCTCATTACAAATAGAAGCTGATAATGAAGGGAAGAATTCAAGAACCATTAAACCCAAAGGAAGTCCTAAGGTGGGTAAATGGTATAAAGCCGAAAAATCACTATCAAGACAACCAACAAGAAGGTCGATACCAACATTTTCTCAGTTGATGGAGAAGTATGAAAGAATGAATAATCGATCACGATATCCTACTCGCCAGTCGGATAATTTATATCACACCGAAAACGTAGAAAGAGCACATAGAAGGTGTCCTTTTTGGCAGTTTTGTTGGGAAAGGGGAGTAGCGTTTCCATCTCCGTATACATGCTAGATGGAGCATTATCCCCAAGACGATTTGTCTAGACAATCGGCTAGAGATAGGCTGTCTGGACCGATTCGAGATCATGACAAAAGTTTCAGAAGGCCTGTTCGTGAAAGAATATCTGAACCAAATCAGGCACCAGACCAGGTCGAAACACAAAGGCCTAGTTCAGATCGGAAAAATTTGGCTGGCCAGATACGAAAGCCAGTAGAGCCCAAACCTAGGTGGTGCCCATATGGTCTTAGCCGATCACAGCGCAGACGGCTTCAGAGACTAAGGACTCAAGAGATCTGAGAAGTCGACGCAGAAAAACAGAGGGATGAGACTTTTAATGAGCTTCGTCCGATCAAGGTTATTAAGAAAGAATGGAGAGAAAAGGAACAGATCGAGGAAGATTTTGAGTCGGCGGATGATCTGGATTCTCCTATGATTAGGGACGATACACCCCCGATGGATATTAATATGGTTTTCACATTACCAGCCGAATTCAAAATCAAAACTGAGTCAGCTAAAGAGACTTCTGCTCAGTCATGTTCAGGTGTACAAAATGCAATCTTCGAGAAACCAAGGGATGATCATCGGCATATAAAACCATTGTATCTGAAAGGGTACATAAATGGCAAGCCGATATCAAGAATGCTGGTAGACGGTGGAGCTACAGTAAACCTAATGCCCTATACGACTTGCAAGAAATTTGGTAAGTCCGATGAAGACTTGATTAAAACTAATATGGCTTTAAACGACTTCACAGGCGATCCCACGGAGGCCAAAGGCATTATGGTTACAGAATTGACTGTCGGCAGTAAAACTTTGCCGACCGCATTCTTTATCATTGACACCAAAGGAAATTACAGTGTTCTGCTTGGAAGAGATTGGATTCACGCCAACTGATGCATCCCGTCGACTATGCATCAAGCTCTTGTCCAATGGAATGGAGGGGAAGTTGAAGTTGTCACAACCGACACATCGGCTCATATCGCCATGGCCAGTTCTGATGTGAATTGGCAACATGAAGAAGCTGGGTGTATATCGAGAAAAACGCTGGATGACCGCGACTTCATCTGCGTAAGTAAGTCAAGACTTATGCCGATCAGTGTCAAGCCGGGCACGTTTGATCGGACAAATGAAGTATTGCACCGATGGGGACAGGAAAAATAATGAAGGTATTACAAGATAAAATGCAAAGCTATCGGCAAATAACAGATAGCTATGAGGCTATAGAAGATTTTCAAGAGATTGAAAAGTTGGGCCAAGACTTCACATCTACTGATCTGCTTGAGGAAGTCGATATAGGTAGCGGTGATAGGAAACGGCCAACTTTTGTTAGCGCAAAATTAGATGTAAAATACATGGTTTTGCTAGGGAGTATCACGAGATTCATGGTTTAAGCCGATAGTTGGTAGAACATCGGCTACCTATTAAACCAGGATATCGGCCGTTTAAACAGTACCCTAGACGTTTTAATTCGGCCCTGTATAATATTATAAAAGAGGAAATAGAACGATTGTTGGAGGCAAAATTTATTAGGCCTTGTCGATACGCGGAATGGGTTTCCAACATTGTTCCAGTTATGAAGAAAAACGGAAAACTTCGAGTGTGTGTCGACTTTAGAGATTTGAATAAGATGACACCAAAAGATGAATACCCGATGCCAATAGCCGATATGCTTATCGATGCTGCATCAGGGAATAAAATCATAAGTTTTTTGGACAGAAATGCCAGATACAATCAGATATTCATGGCAGAAGCCGATATACCAAAAACAGCTTTTAGATGTCCTGGTGCCATAGGTTTATTCGAGTGGACGGTTATGACTTTTGGTTTAAAGAACGCTGGGGCAACATACCAGCGAGCCATGAATATGATTTTTCATAACTTAATCGGTCATATTGTCGAAATATATATCGATGATGTCGTAGTGAAGTCTGCAGATGATTTGTGACATCTGGCCGATTTGGAAAAGGTTTTTCAGAACATAAGATCGCATGGCTTGAAGATGAATCCTTTCAAATGTGTATTTGGCGTGTCGGCTGGGCAGTTTTTGGGGTTCATGGTGCATGAAAGAGGTATTGAAGTAAATCAAGCAAGGGTGAAAGCCATAGTTGAAACAATGCCGCCAATATGCAAAAATGAGTTACAAAAGTTGATCGGCAAGATTAACTATCTTCGAAGATTTATCTCAAACCTTTCCGGTCGGATTCGTGCTTTTACCCCACTGTTAAAATTAAAGGATAGTCAAGAATTCGTGTGGGGAATCGATCAGCAAAAGGCTTTTGATGACGTCAAAGAATATCTAGCTAATCCTCCGATTTTTGCCGCACCACAAAAAGGGATTCCTTTCAGGTTATATATATCGGCCGAGGAGGAAACTATCGGATCTGTTTTGGCACAAGAGGTCAATGGTAAGGAACGGGTTATCTTTTATTTAAACCGACACCTACTTGATGCTAAAGTCAGGTACCCTTTCATTGAGAAATTGTGCTTGTCTTTATATTTTTCATGTACAAAGCTAAGACATTATATTTTAGCATTGGCTTGTAAGGTGGTCTGCAAAACTGATGTTATAAAATATATGTTGTCAGCTCCAATTTTGCGAGGTCGACTTGGCAAATGGGCTTATGCCTTGGTAGAGTTCGACCTAATTTACGAATCGGCTAAAGCGGTTAAAGGACAAGTTCTGGCCGACTTTATAACAGGACATGATACTGCTGCCGATTTGATATTCGTAGTCCCTTGTCAATTATTTTTTGACGGATCGGTGTGCAGAGAAGGTGATGGAATCAGTATTGTGCTCATATCACCCAAATGACATAATTTTGAATTTGCATTTCGACTAAATAGTCGATGTTCAAACAACCAGGTAGAGTTTGAGGCATTACTCAAAGGCTTGCAATTGTTAGAAAACATCAGAGTAAATGCGGTTGAGGCATACGAGGATTCAATGTTGATTGTACAGCAAATAAAAGGAGAATATCAATGCCGAGACGAAATACCGCTGAAATATTTGGAACAATGCTTCGAGATCATCGGTTCGTTTACATCATTTTCTATCGGTCATGTCTCTCGAGAATTGAACGATAGAGCTAATGTCTTAGCTCAACAGGCATCAGGTTACAAAGACTTTGGCCGATATCAGGTAACCGAATTTGTAGATAAATCTATCATGTGCATATATATTGTGGATTGGAGAACGCAAATAAAGAATTATCTGATCGACCCATCTAAGCCGACAGAACGCAAGATTAGGCAACAAGCTTTAAAGTACATTGTTATGGACGATACGTTGTATTATCGGACGATGGAAGGCTTGCTGTTGAGATGTCTTAGAGCCGAAGAAGCACGGGTAGCAATGGGCGAGGTACATGAAGGTATTTGCGGATCTCACCAATCGGCTCATAAGATGAAATGGATGCTTAGACGAACGGGTTATTTTTGGCCGACTTTGCTAGAAGATTATTTTAAATATTACAAAGGATGTCAGACTTGTCAGAAATTTGGCAATATACAACTAGCACCAGCATCGGCCTTGCACCCAATTATCAAGCCATGGCTGTTCAGAGGTTGGGGAATGATGTAATCGGCCAAATATTTCCTACTTCGAGTAAAGGCCACAAGTTTATTTTGGCTGAGACCGATTATTTTTCTAAATGGGTTGAAGCTATACCGCTTAAGAAAGTGACCAGTGTTGAAGCAATCGGTTTTGTTAATAAACATATTGTCCATCGGTTTGGAATGCCGCAAACAATCACGACCGATCAAGGTACGGTGTTCATGTCTAATGAATTTCAGAGTTACGCGACAAGTCTGGGAATTAAATTATTAAACTCATCCCCATATTACGCTCAGGCAAACGGACAAGCCGAGTCGTCCAACAAAACGTTAATTAAGTTGATCAAAAGGAAAATCGATGAAAAACCAAGGAATTGGCACTCAACCCTATCGGAGTCACTTTGGGCGTATCGGCTAACTTATCACGGAGCAACGAAGCTTTCACCTTACCAGTTGGTAAATGGTCAAGAAGCTGTTTTACCCGTGGAGATTAACATCGAGTCTATACGAGTGGCCAGGCAAAATAGTTTGTCGGCTCAGGAGTATAACAATTTGATGATCGATAACTTGGATGAGTTAGCAGAGTTGTGTTTGTCTACGCTTGATCGGCTTAAGAAGAATAAAGCCAGAGTTGCAAAAGCATATAATAAAAAGGTCATGCCTAAATCTTTTGATCAAGCCAATTTAGTGTGGAAAACGATTCTACCTGTTGGTTTGAAAGATAGCTGATTTGGAAAATGGTCACCTACGTGGGAAGGACCTTACAAGGTTGATCGGCTAGTCGGTGGAAATTCGTACATACTGGAAACGTTAGAGGGACATGTTTTGCCTAAAGCTATTAATGGGAAATACTATCCTAGCGCTTGGATTGGAGCCTAGCCGACTGCGAATTGCGTTGAAGGCCAAGTTAACACGGTGCTGTTAATCGGCTAGAAAGATTGCAGACTCTTGAAGGAGAAATAAAATTACAGGAAAGTAAATTAAAATCGGTTAAACAGCCGATCATAAAAAAGTTACAAGGTATTCAGATAAGTATTTCCAAAAATAGCCGACAAAGTTTTACATGTCATTAATACTGGATGCCAGAGCCTGGAAGAGTCGCACCCAAAGCCGACAGGGCACCTGCAGCCTTTGCGATCACACATCGAACCTCGTCAATGATGCGATCGTCTTCTTTTGCGCTCCCTGGCACTGGCACCACCTTGGCCATCTGTTTCTTCACGCCGACCACGACCATCGCAATGCCTAGCTTCTAGTCTTTGATGGCCAACGAAGTCTTCTCGAGGGTTTGTTGGCCTTCTATGATTAACTTTTCTGTCTTGGGCAACTCTTCCATGAGGGACTTCTTGGTCAATTCAAGCTGGCCGACAGAGTTCTTTGTGGTTTTGATCAGCTCAGTGTCGGTATCAAATTTCTGCTTCTTGGCCTTGGCATCGACGACGAGCTCATCCAGGATTTTCTGATCGGCTTCTTGAGCCTCGCGCTGCGCTATCCTTGCCTGAGCTGCCTCCACTTCAGACCTCCTCTCGTCCAAGTGGCAGACATTGAGGAGAGCTTCCATGGCCTCTGGAGGCAGATCGGCTTCTACTATGGCCATGGCATCTCTGATCCGTTGGTTGTTGGCCAAAATCTCCGACTGAGGCTGCATCACCAAGTCGAAGAGTTTGTTAAGCCATTCTTTCATACCCGGAGCGAAAGTGACGGCAGCAGATGCTTCTTTCGACACGTCGAGAATCTTCCTGATCTCTGCGTCATAGTCGTCGGTCGCCAGGATCTTTGGGTCGTCAAGATTGGCCAAGGAAAAGCCCAACAGATTTGTCGGGTCAGAGAGCTCCGGCAGGTCGGCGATTGGAGTTGTTGGAGTCGGCCGTGGTGGAGATAGTGGCTTAGAAGAAATCTTTGGAAGATCGGCCAAGATCTTCGCAACTTGAGCTGATTGTGTCGGCTAAAAGAAGTAAAATGAAGGGTAAGCCGACGTATTGAAAGAGATAAGTCACTTAACAAAAGGTACGATTATTTACCTCTGAAGTGGCCGACGCATGTGGCGAACTCTCGCCGCTTTGTTCTTGGGGTTTGGATCCCCATTTTTCAGGAACCTTGGTGTATTTTGTTTTCTTCTTTTCTGAAAATATAATCGGCTAACGGTCAGTTGGATAAAAATCAAAAGAAATAATGGCCGATTGCGTTATACTTACTTGGTTATTTTTTCTCAATGTCCGACAAAGACGAACTATGAATCCCCAGGGTACCTGAGGTGTACCCAGTAAGGCCAGTCGACTGAGTGGTCTTTTGACCTGGCCACTGCCCGATTGGCCGGAAGCACGTTTCTTGCCAGCGGCCTTAGCCTGCAAAAAGAAGATAAAAAGAGATTAGAAAATGTATCTGGCAAGACCAATGTGTAAAAGAAAAATTATTCGAGCCGATACCTTATCGATATCTACAAGACTTGTATTAGTATACCTCGCAGAGTTAGTCTCGTCGCTTGAATCGCTGTTAGTGTCTACTGTCGGCTCGGGAAGATTTGGAAAAACTCATTGATAATAGCCGACATTGACTTGTCAGAATAAAGTGCCTTTGCGATAGATAGCCACCAGGAAGAAAAGCGTTCTGACCGACGAGTGTTCAATATAAAATGCGGCAAGTCTTTGATTTGAAGCTCATCGACTATTTCAAGGACAAGGTTAGCTGCGACTGCATTACGGACTCTGGCTCTTGGTTGAAGCCGATCAAGTAGTGGCAGACTCGGAATAACCTGACCAAAGCCTAGCTGTCTAGCATAAACTGACAGACTGTAGAATTCATATGAAGGTTGAAAAGTCCGATTCCTTGTGTGAAGACCGACGTGCAAAATACTTGGCGAAATAAAAAGCTTGAACAGATCCAACGTATCTTGTGGCATTAGAGCACTATCGGCATCTAAGTGAAGGAAGGAAGGCCATGGGAAATCGGCTGTGCTTGTATAACTGATGAAATCATTCTGTTTGAATTCATTACTGTCAAGCTGAAGAAAGAATGATAAATATTTCTTAGAGCCGATAGGGGTTACTTTTGTCTCATTCCCAGAGCACATCATAAATCTCTCACCATATGATCGGCTAGCTGTGAACTGAGGCACCATGCCTTCTGGAGTATCTTCGCGAGGAAACGCCGTGTCTTCAGAAGGATTGAGCTCAAAAGATCGGCTAAACAAGCAATACAACCATATCTGAATAAACCAGAGTGGTCCCCCAATGTTGCCGACAGTGAAACCCGTAAAACTAATGAAAAGCCGACATCTTATTATGTGCATCATCTGATAAACTGCCCCTAGAAGTATTTTTCCAAGTGTTGGCCAACGACCTTCTATCAATTGCTCTGCTATGGTTTGATATACCTGAGTTGGTCCCAAGGAAGCACCGCAGAACAAAAATCTGTCTAACCAGAGATTAAAAAAAGCAACTCGTTCTTCATCCGATACCAGCCCATTAACCTTATTATTGTTTCTGATATATTTAGCCCATCCTTCACCTTTGGATCTGATAAGCTTGTACTTAGGCTTGGCGCTATAAGCCGACACTTGATCCCCATCAGGTCTTAAACAACACAGTTGGGCTACGTCCAGCAGAGTTGGGCCGACAAGACCGGTGCGGAATACGAAGGCATTGAAGGTGTCCGACCAGAAATAGCAAGCCGTGGCCACTAAGGGCTCATTGGCCTCTGGATCGGCTAAGGAAAGGGGGAGACATTCGGCTATGCCAATTTTTTCCCATTCAGCCCTCTTTTGGGCTGCTACGCGAATGTACCACGATCTCCATCCCTTAAGCGTCGTCGGCAATGCCCTAAAACTCTTACTCCAACCCTCTATATTATATCCCGCAGCCGATAGAGGTAGACGAGGAATCTCTTCATTTATTTATGAATCGGCTTCTAGGTTTCCTACTGGACCTAGATAGAATTGGTCATTGCTGTTTGGGATCGGGATGAATACCTAAGAGGGATCCATTGAGATGGTTCTGACAAGAAGCCGATTGGAAGCAGTGAGCACTGGAGCTTGAAGACCAGAAGCCGATGCAGACAACTAGAGAGCTCGTGCGCATGAGGAATGAGTCTGTGGGGGCCACATATTTGTAGCACGGTGAAAATTTGAAGCGGCGGGAAACGAATCTCAAAAGACACGAGCAATTAAAGCGCACTACCTGCGTGTCAGAGAATTACGACGCAAATAAAGCAGCGGTTACTGGGTGAAGATTAACAGTTAGCCGATGAGAAAGAAACCGACAGTTGTAATTTTTGAAAGATGACAAGTCATCTCTCAAAAATAGGGGGCATATGTTTGCACCAGAATTTGGCAAGTCTAGTCAAAATCGGCAAGAAAGTCAAACATGCGAAAACTAACAGAAGATTTGGAAAGATTTGAAGATATTTGGTAACGGCAAGATCTCTGAAGATAAATATTCGAAACGAAGGCCGATACGGATCAGGTTTTGAAACGTGTTGTAATAGGACACGATCGGCCGACGGGTATAAAAGAAGGGCCAAAGCAAGCTGCAAAAAGAACAACACAATCAAACACACCAATCTACATTACTTTTTCCTGTCGACTAGGAGTAGTTTCTGTAATTTAGTCTTCTTGTAATTCGATCTTGATCAATAAAGTTGTGCATCGCCGATTGTTGATCTTCTTCAAATTACGCCCCAGGTTTGATTTATTCTGATTTTGTTGCGCATCGCCTTCTTCAGAATCGATCTGCCTTTATCCTCTGATTAGCCTTAATCGGCTAGTTAGACTTACCCTGTTACTTTGATCTTAATCGGCTTCAAGCTGATTGAGTCTAAGCCGATCGATCGTTACGATCGGCTTTTAGTGAATTTTATATTTTTACCTTGTCGATTACAGGTCAAATCGACAGGCACGCTCTGAACCAAGTGTTCGTCTGGTGTGCTGTTATCAGAAACCCTACTTCACGTTTTTGACGCCAACACCTACGCTTTTGACTTCGCTACCGGTGTTTGCTTCGCACATTTGCTGCACACCTTGAAGAGAGAGATGAGAAGTTATTGGTATAAGTAATATATATTTTTAGTTAATTTGTTTTTTGATAAGGAAATTATTTGTTTTTAGATATTTTTAGGGGTGGAAGAGGGATTCGAGAGCTATGTGGAGATTGGGAAGATGAAAAACGTCATTCACCACCACTAGATTTTTTAAAGAGAGTAAAGATTTTTCCGTAGTTATCCAAACTTCAATTTTGAAATAAGCTGTATTGCATCGACATTCTTCCACGTTTTTTTTTTCCGTTGCTTCTAAGTTTTACACCTGCAGTTTCGAATACCTCCACCACCGGTCAGTCAGTTATTATCAGAGAACGGTTCCAGATTCTTTCCATCGATCCATCGTTGAATCGGGACAAGTACGTGGACCGGTGGACGACCTCGGACGGTTACTGTAGCCCGATGCCGGACAGCCGACTTCAACATAACTGCCAGAGCGCGCCACGGCGATGCCATTAGAAAACTCGGCCAATTTGCCCCGAGATGGTCGATCATGGCCGTCTAGCTAGTACGTACGTGAACGTCCCTGATCAACGAAAAGATCATATTCGTTCCCTTGCATCGCCTCGCCTGGGCCTAATTGGCGTGCTAGCCGCCCAAACTACCACGCCCCGATCCTCCTCCTACGTGTCACGACTTGCTCATGTTCATGTGTCCTCGCTCACACAATCCGTACGTATACCGATAGATCAACCGAGAACAACTGACTTCAATTTCGACCACCTGATAATTACTCAACGATCGAAAATAATTAAAACGACAGCTGATGAGTGGTGTGATCACGCAGAAACCGCCATTAGTTATCCGGCAATATGACGAGGTTCTAGAGAGTAGACAATTAGTTAAGCCGAGTGACGTGTGAAAATGGTCCTTGGTTAATCAGCGTGCAACAGATGGTTAAGCAAGAGCACAAGAGAGGCTCGATCGATCACTCTCCCATTAATTAATCAGAAAAGGCGAAAGCAATAGCAACGCAATTTGAAGTCTGAGCCCCGACACGCACAATCATTGAAACATATATCCATATAAAAAAAAGTATACACATGTACACGAGTAACAGCAGCTAAATCTAATAGTACGTAGTAACGTACTACTCAACTCCCCTCTGATAATTAACTTGTGAAACAAAAAAAAAAGAAGCTAACTAAAAGGAGAGGAGGGAGACACAGTTGCATGCATGCCAAGGTGTTTCTATACATGATTTTTTAAAATTTGTATAAATATTAAAGCATAAATAAAAAATAGATGATTATTACTTATCATTTCGATTGTTTTAAAATTTGTGAAGGTTGTATTAAAAGAAAATGTATATATAGAAGCCGCTAAAAATATATACATTGGTCGAGTACTACTAGCTACTGCTATTTGACTAACCTATCTATCGATCGAGTCTATGATTGATTGATTAGCTAATGGGAACTAAACTCCCAAACCAAGAGATAACAAAAGGAGGAGCACTGCATGTCCATGTCCTGGACAGGATCATAGGTTACTTGTAACGTGAGGTATTAGCTATGGCGGCTACTACTCATAGCTAGCTAGCTTAGCTATAGTACTACTACTAGTAGTGCTCTGGTTGGTGCATGCTGATATGATGCGCGCGGGCGTACGTGCGTGCAAATCAGCAGGCGGCGGAGTGGGTGAAGGGGTTGAAGAAGTGGTGGGTGGTCTGGCCGGGGCCGGCCTTGGGCCTGTCTGGGTCGACCTTGGCGGCGGCGGCGGAGGCGGAGGCGGGGCCTCCAAGGCGCTCGCAGGACGGGCAGATGGTGAGTGTGGCGGCCGGCAGCTGCATGTAAAACGGCGGCGACGGCACGGCGGCGGCGGAGTGGGACGGCGTGGCGTGTTGGGCGGACGGTGGCGGCGGCGGGGCGAACTTGAGGGCACGGAGGTCCTGCAGCTCGCGCTGCAGGCGGCGGTTCTCCGCGGTGAGCGTCTCGCAGCAGCGCTTCAGGAACTCGAGGTCCACCTCCGTCTGCTTCAGCTTCGTCCTGCATGCATGCGTAGCCAAATCGTTAACCACCATCAGAATTGCAAACAATTCTCATGCATGCATGAACGTGAAAAATTAAGGTGAAACCGTGAAGGTTGTTGAGATGGAGTAGTAAGGAGTATTTACTAGATTACTAGTGTTGAGGAAGGATGCACTACTATGGTATATGTTTTTTTAGAATAACAGAAGGACAATAAACCCTCACTACTATGGTATTTTTGTGTGCAAGTTGCATAATACTAACCTTGCTCTTCTGTTCTGGAACCAGACCTCCACCTGCCTTGGCCTGAGGTTTAGTTGCTTGGCTAAAGCGATTTTCTGCTTCTGCTCAAAGCCAAAAAGGACACACAAATAAGAAAGGCTGTTCAGTAACTCATCTCGATCAACAAATGAACAAATTTATATACTTGCGCCTTTACATCTATTTATGTGCATACATAGATGTAATTTAACTATTTAAGTAGGTAAGTGCAGCTATCTGCAGCTGCAGCAAGTCAATCGAACGTGTGTAGTACGCGCGTACGTACCGGGTTGAGGGTGCTGTGCTCCTTGAAGCGGTCCTCAAGGAGCGCGGACTGCTCCTTGGTCAGCCTCAGCTTCTTGCGGGTGCTGCCGTCGTCGTCGTCCTCGGCGCCAGCGGCGGCGCCCCCCCGCGCCGTCGCCGTCGACGACACCCTCTCGCCCTGGTCCGCCTCCTCCACGCGCTCCCTCTTCACCGCCCCCACCGACAGCGACGACACGCTGTGGGCGCCGCCTCCCCCGCCGGACGCGGTCGCCGTCACGGTCGCGTCGTCCGGCATGCTCAGGGTCAGCGACGGCTCCAGCGGGTACTGCGTCGACGTCGGCGGCTCCGCCCCCCTGCGCGCCCGGCTATTACTATGGTGCGCCGCCGCCGACGAGCCAGAGGTGACGCCGCCTCCGCCGAGGGACAGGCCCAGCGCCAGGCCGGGGTCACTCAGGTGGACGTCCTCCTGAGCCATGTATACAATGGTTTCTTGACACAAGAAGCTACAAGCCTACAAGCTGCCTATGCCTAGCTACCACTTTAATCCGCTAGCTCTCGTGCCGAGGCTCTCTCTTGAAAGGTGCAAGTGGTGCGCGTTCGCGTCTGTGTTGTTGCGGGGGAGGAGGAGGAGGAGAGGGCAGGACTGAAGGAAGGAATGAGTGAGGGGAATGAATTGGTTGAGGGGGTGAGAATATTTGAGGAGGCGGAGGTGGGGAGCCAACGCGGGGGGACAAGCGGATGCACACCCACATCACACATACGCACTAACGCACACGCACGCGACACTTGCAGAGGTTTGACAAGCCCAGGGAGGCCGAGGGTCCAAACCGCCGTGCTGCGCTGTGTCTCTCTCCGCCCGTGTTCCGGTATTTTTCTCTCCGCTCTGAACATCCATCGCTACTGCTAAAAAGTTGGGTTTTTTTCTATCGGCATGATTAGGGGTGAGGTGTTAGACGACCACGTGAACGCGTATGTGTAAAGGGCCGGGCAATATTAGAAGCGCACACATCATTCTCACCCCCCTTCTGCGCTTGTACTTTGCGCCATCCTCTCCTTCCTCCCTGTGCAAGCATGTAGTCTATTGAAACAATGTGAGGTGACATGCAAATCTAAAGTATTGCTTTTCACTTTTTTTCAACGGCGGGCACGTTCTAGCGCAGTTACGTACGTACGTACGTGCGTGCGTGTGTACGCAGGAGTACATGTATGTTCATGTGTTGGTTGTATATTCATATGATTACGATTTAATAATTGTTAGGCATTTTGCGCAAATGATTGTGGTATGTTCTAGCCCTTATTGGGGGAGAAGAAGCGCAGGGTGGGTGCGCCATTTGTGATTTGTGGCAACATTACTCATCATACACCCACACAACCACCTGTGTATGTGCTCATTTACTAGGTGTGCGGTTGGCTTCTTCCCAATCCCAGGTCACTTTCCTTCCTCTCCATCTAGCACTATTGATAGCTTTTTTTGCAAGCTTGCTAGCTATTCCCCCGGCTTCTCCCAAGTTCCAAGTAGGTCTTTGGCTTCTTGGCATCTCGCCCTCTCTTTCCACACCACCTCCTTGCTTTCCACATAGGACATGAATACGCCCCTGGAAAGGTTTGTGTGGTGTGGGCCAGGGCCTGTTAGCTCATCTCAAGACATCTTTTTAACCATTTGCTTGGATGGAGTTCCAATTGCATCTATCTCATTCTCGTCACTTCCTTGCTAATCAGGGCACCAGGCAGGGATGTAACTTCTTGCTCAATTATACTACTACTACTACTACTACTACTACTACTATTTGTTGGCTGGTTTACAATCCTTTTGCGTTGTACATCATCACATGGTCTGCCATGGAGTAAACAGGGGAATTGGAGGGACGAAACAGAGAGGAAGAGGAATATGACTTCTGTCATTCTGTGTATTTCATTCGACTATGTGTGACGGGGGCATGCAGCTACCATGCCGGTTAAGCACGACTCCTTTTTTGTTGAACAAGGAGCGTGAACATTTTTATTTTTTTTATTTGTAGTGCAACAAATTCTTGCAATTCTAGGTACAAATTAAGATATGTATTTCTAGTGTACTTTTAAGTGCCATAACTAGTTTAAAATGCTAATTAAGCATAACAAACATTGTGGTGTACGTCCCAATTACCTATTCCTTCTTATTACAAAAGGAGAGTCATGTTGGCCACTGTCGTATTTGAATGCTTTCAATCAGCTACGAAAAGAGACACGGGCACATCTTTCACAAGACACTTGATTTTCAACATTTAAATTATTGTTTCCTCTCGCACCTTCTAACAGCATTGACAATCCACTTTAGGCCCTATTTTGGGCGCAGAGTTCCATTTGAGTTTCGTAGTATAAGAAGCATTCACTCTCACTAGACGTAAGGTTTCTCACCGACTACAATAATTATTCTAAATTTAGCAGCTAGCACAACCTCTTCGTCATCGTGCGGTACGTGCATTCGTTGCATATCATACAAAGTAGGATACGTATGCAGCCAGCTAGCATACGTACCAAACATGATTGCACCATGATCAGAGGAGTGTGGTACACCACCGGGTTGATTGGCCAGATTGTCTTTGCATGATTGAAACTTGAACGACACTGGTGACTGTAGAGCGGGGCCCAGCATCCTTCAAGGCTAGCTACACATGAGACGTTGGCCTTTCTTTCTCCCCTCCTCCATGCACATGGATGCAAAGCATGGGGGAGGTGAGTTGCCATTGTTACATGCAATGGTGCCTTTGGCATGGGGATTATGTAGCTAGGCCTGGCCCTCCCGTTGCTTTGGCACCAAGAGGTGGATTGGCAATGAATGCATTGGCAAGAGAAGGACACGCCAACTAATGGCGGCAGACGGGGTGTGCTTAACTGCACCATGGCCCTCAATGTCTAGCTCACGAGGGGAAAAAGAAGGAAGCTTTGGCTTACGAGGTCCCATTGCACTTATATGTATATATAGCCTCTGTTCGAATGAAATTGTAAAAATAGATTTGTTTTTTATCGCGGAAACAACGACAGGCAATACGTGTTGCCTGACACGCTACCCTAGCTCAGCAGGTAGCCAGGACCACGACAGCCAACCTACCGAACATGCTGGGCTCAGCAAGCCCTGCTGTGCTGTTCGTGCTCAGCAGTACCCCCTCCTACCGAGTTCAGGCACTACGACAGGTATCTGTCAAGCTTGGCAAGAGGAGGTACCGTGGTTGCTCGATAGTATGGTATCTGTAGGGGAGCGCGGTGGCTGACACATGTCGCATACTAGTGCTTCCGCGGTTAAGAAGGGGACTGGATTTACAATTTCATTTGAAATAAAACCAAAATTTTAAAATATACATACAAAGAGACTACATACACACAGCCTTAAAAAATATGTCGTGGGCCCTAATTAGCATGCTAGATATTGGCGCCTCACAGACAGTGCAACCAGTTGGCGATTTTGTCCCCTCACTTTTGACAGTAACGTTGGTGTCGCCTACTCCTGCAATAGTCCAATAAATCTAGTTGGCTATCCTGGGAGGCTAGCTAGGGAGGGAGGGGATGAGTTGTGTATCGTTGCTGTTACTTTGTACCATGAAATGGGCTTCTTTCAATGATCAGCCTCATGACTACCAACCGCCCCCGGTTCACCAAACTGTACTGTTGTAGTTATTTGTCAAATCCTAAACTGTGGGAATGGATGATATGATGTCCACTGCCAACTGCACAATCCGTCTCCAAATGCGTGGGTTCAGTTAGCAATTAGCATGGATCACGTACATTAGGAGTTAACTATTCCAATGCATGACTTGAGGCACATATATCATGCCATGTTTTCAAGACGAATGAGCGGTATAGAACCTCACACATGCACATCATCCACGAGATAGCAAGACCGTTGGATCACGCTAAAAACATGGCTAAACACATGCATGCACTAATTCGACGGAAGAGAGGATTGGACGGCGACTAAACCAAAATAGTTGCTACAGTGATTTAGTTGGAAAGAAACGTTGCCATGTTATTGTCGCAATTTGATACCATAATCAAATTGAGCATGGAGCAAACCAAGAGATTGGCGAAGCTTTGACTTTTCTAGTCCTATTATGTATGTTTTTTTTGTAAATTTAGCTCCTATCTAAATATTTTATAAAAATAAGCTTATCTCCAACCGTGATAAGTGTCTGTCCTTGAAAAAATCCCCACTGCCGAGCTCGTGGAAGATATTGATGCTATTTTTGTTTAATTAGCCATTAATTAGTCACTAATTAATCTCTAACTAAATCACTAATTATCATTACTTAGTCACTTAATTAAGCGATCTTCTGCAGTAGTACATCTCGGCAGGGGACATGCCTTTTTCGTCGCAAGATACCTCCCCGGTGGACGAGCGGAGTAGGCGAACGATGCTTCTTCTACGGTCGAAGAGAGTGCTATTTTTATTTTAGATAAAAGCTAGATTTACAAAAAAAAACTTATTTAATGGGCCTAGAAAATCCAAAAGCTTTGAGTTGGCTTAAAATTCGTGTAAAAGTCTAACTTGAGCAATAAGAAAGTAATTAAGACGTATGAAAACATGTGGTCGTGTATGGCGAATGGTACGTGGTGCACGAGAATACCATGAGATGGGAGAACTTGGCACATGGGTATCATGTCACGCCTTGACAAAATATTTCACTGGGCTAAATATTTTTTTCAGAGGTAACGCTAGCTAAGTGTTGTTTTTATGATGGCAGAAAAGTTAAATTTTGCCAAACTGAATTTGGAGTCTGGCACTTGTTAAATATCTTATTCGGTTGATATGTCGCCGGAACTACTACATAAAAAAATGCCTTCGTGTCTGCCTCCAGTTTTTCGCTAGAACTCCGGCCGATAAGTTGTCACCATTAACTATGTAACCAGTACAGCCGCACGCACATTTGACGGCTATCCCTCTTCCACCTCACTACATATGAAGAGGAATTGCGTGCTACAGCTTCCTTAAATAGGTAAAAGTACATTTTATTTGTAGAAACGCAGAGAAGATTAGTACCGCTTAATTGGCATGTTAGGTTTGGTCATGACAAGAACCTTTGATCTTTAGGGATCAAATCGTGGACGACTTTGAATTTGGAAATTAGTTACCATTCCATTTGGTAAACTTTTCCTTGTCTTTCACCTTTTAAGATTCTATGCCACAGGTAAAAGAAATCTTATCAAATCTTCTGGAGATTCGTCACTGTCGTTATTGAAGTAGGCGTGGAACAACGACAATTACAGGTGAAGATGATTGCTCTGACAAATGCCCATTGTCTTGTAGTTCATTAAGGAGGGCACCACAGAATATCCGAATTTGCAAAGTGAGACAATACCGCAGCCTAATTTCGCAAAAGTACATACGGAAATTAGTTACCCGAAATACAAAACGAAAAAAATCTTTTTTAGACTAATTTCTGTATGGTGCATATTATGCATTTTTTAAAGGTTACTACAATTACGTAAGGAGTACATAAGAAATACTCCAGTCTCGTAAGTCGTAACACGATGTGTTTTAGACTAAATTTTATGTACTTTTCAGATTTGATCGTGTAATAACACGCTCTACGCACGGAACTACGAGTCTAAGAAAATGAAGATAGAGTTCCATTCATGTCCTATTTGAAACTAAAATTCCACACATGAATTTTGGAGGAGAATAGTACTTTTATAATATTATAATTTTATTAGATTTTATAAATATAATATAATATAATATAATATAAATTAGTGATTAAAATTGTGTTTTAAGACCATATGGATGTCTAAGAAGACAAATATTTTTGACTGAAGAAAGTACAGTGCTCTATGAATTGATTGATCATTGAATTGTATAATCGGGCCTTGATCATGTCTCATTTCTTAAAATATTCCAATTAAATACACGTTGGATTAGAGGAATTTTATTGGAATGCTTTAGGTTGTAGTTCAAATTTAAATTAAATCTTAAAATCTCTCAAAGAATTACCACTCATTTAAATCTAAACAGGGTCTAAGTGTTGTGGCCTGTGACTACCCGTAATTAATTTAATCAGAGTAGACCCTTCCTTCCATCCACCCCCTTTCCTTAGTTAATCACCACCACAGGCGTCTCGTCGTCTCACCCCGTGTGGAGATACAGGTATGCATTGACTTGGAAGCCCACCCGACAAAAGCCATATCTAATGACATGATTAGCGAATAACCGCCTCGCGATCGCGCGGGAAAAAAGCGGTTAAAAGCAAGCAAGCGCCCAACGCTTCACGTGCGCGTGGCGCCCGCGTGGCAGCGGGTGGTTGGCTCCACGTCAGCGTCACCAATCACCAGTGGTCGCCCCAGGTCAGCAGCACGGCCTGGGGTCTCAAAGTCAAAGCCCCGTACGCACAGGCGCAGCAACAGCAGGCGGACAGGTTTATCTGATGGAAACCCATGTCTAAACTCTAAAGTAGTCTAGGAATGGCCTTTTCTTCTTTTTGAAGGAGTGAATGCTAAGCATGGTCCCAAATATCGTCATTTTTATCTGTATTATCACGGTTCGATAAACAAAACTGCTCGATAAATCGGTCCAATTTAAAACTAAAAATAAAAAATTAGAGAATTTTTTTGCGACGTAAACCGGTGAAAAATCGTTGAAAATCGTCGATTTTCGATAAAAATCGCTAAAAAAAATGACCGTCAGAACATTTCACCAGTTTGGTCGATTTTCAGTGCAAATCGGTGAAAATTGTTGATTTTTGATTTTTTTTTTTTTACGAAGTTTGATCACTGATTTAAAAAAATATGACTTTGAACTTGTTCGATTTCTACCGGTTTTCAAGCAATTTTTTCTAAAAATCAAAAATCGGTTTTCAGTGAAAAATCGCCGAATCGATTTTTGAAACCGTCGTGCCAAGTACGTTCCGGTCCTACAATACTGAGGGAAAAAAATACACCAGCCCTTTTAACTTTCAAGAGCCAGAGGAACTTTTTTTAGAGAGAGTTAAGAGTAAGTACAGGAATTTTGCCAGATCAGCTTGTAGTGTCTAAACAAATTTCAATATTAACAACTTAATTATTGGGGCTAGGAGGAGTTATTTTGTTCTCTACCAAATTTTAAGGTTTCAAACATAACTTAAAAATGCTGATGATTGCCTATATATTTTGATACTTGAAGTATTATTGCATCAATCACCGCTATAAAAAGTGCAGCAGTCCACTACGACCTTATCTCACAAGCTGAATTGCAGAGCATCCACAAATCATTTAACCATCGTTTGAAATGTGGGAATTTTATTATAAAACCTCGGCCTGTTAATGTAAAAGCCTGTGTGATCTATGTAGAGCAGTGGTGAGATTAGTCTCACATTACTTGTATAAGGTGAGTTGTAGTAGTATATAATATCTGTTGGGTCCAAACATAGCACTTCTGCGTTAACCCTTTTACACGAAGCGGGGATGAAAGTGCAAACGGGGTGCTATGCATGCACAGGTCCGTCCCATAGGTGGGATGGGCATTAAGCGAAATTTGGGCTAGAGTGTTACAGATGGTATCAGAACATCAACATTTGCTACAAGAGCCCTTGTGGGAAAGGAGCGCGAGCATATGACGCATGGCACGTGTGGGCCCGGAGTGGCCACACAACATGGCATATGTGCCTACACTGGAAGCACGGTCGTGTACCAAGGGGTGGTTTGGGGTTTCGAGGGGAAGTTCTGGGTATCTGTCGTGTATACGATGTGCTACCGAGGGCGTCAATCCTGGGGGTGAGTGTAATACCCTGGTCCGTCAATGTGAAAACCCTTTTACACGAAGCGAGGATGAAAGTGTAAGCATGGTGCTATACATGCACGGGTTCGCCCCATAGGTGGGCTGAGCATTAAGCGAAATTTAGGTCAGGGTGTTACATTTATAGAATTTTTGCGGGTATTATACTACTACATATACAAAGTTGTACAATTTTTGTGTCCAAAACAAGCTCTTAAGACATGAATCTTGTGAGGTGGCCATTAATTAGGTAATAGGATAAATTATTTTTAAAGATCAATAATATATTGTTTTCAAGTAATTACAAAAACCATGCAAGAAAACCAGCTCAATTATGCAAGATAATTTTCTTAAATCATAACTATCAGCAACTACTAACATCCATTTCATTCATTTGGAAAGGACCCAAATTTCCTCAATGAACCCATAGTACGAGCTCTTTATATCCTGATCTCTCGTGTAAAATGTGTACCCATTTAAGTCGTATCCTTTTCATATTACAACCGTAAATGCTGGTCCTTTTGCCAACCATGTCAGCGTATCATCTGAGGAGCTTGCAATGATCGGTTATCGCTCTTTCAACCATCTGTTGAACTGAAGGTTATGCTATTTGATGATCCAGTACTTCTGTCGCGACGAATTCTCTTGCCATAGCCAGTTCTTCAAACCTCCTATCGATGTTTCTCCATTGCGTGGAATCAGTAGGGTGTCTAATCATTCCATTGTTCTTACTCTCATCCGAGTGCCACCGAAGCAATTTTACCTCTTTTGGGTTCGCAAACAAACGCTTCAAACGAGGAATTATAAGTAGATACCACGCCACCGTAGCGGGAGGTCCTTTCTTCACCTCCATACCCTCGTCGTCACTATCTGATCTATCTTTACGCTTGTACCGGGATGCGTTGCACACCGAACATACATGCAAGTTTGCGTACTCTTTGCGGTAGATGATACAGTCATTCGGACAGGCATGTATTCTTTCTACTTCCATTCCCAAGGGACAAAGAATCTTTTTGGCTTTGTAGGTAGTTGTCGGCAACTCGTTTCCCTCTAGAAGCATATCCGCTAACAGACCTAACAACACCGTGAAACTTGTCGTACCAATCGTTGCTTGCCTTTAATTTCAGCAGTTCCAGCACAGATGACAACCTTATGTATTTGGACTTGCAACCCGGGAACAAAGGTTTCTCCGAGTCGTTCATCAAGCCCCAAAATTTTACATACTCCTGCTCATCACGGTTCCCTTTTGCATCCCGTAGCATATGATTGTAAGGCCCCCATTTTTTATAATGAATATCAAAAATGGATACCATGTGCATACAGTACTAGTCCCATGATCAGTAGCTAGTACGCACAAATACAAATTGATACCACAGTCATACACAAACTTTATTACACAGCGGAAGTAAGGTTACATAATATCTTTACAATACCAAAAGGTAAACACAGCAATGGAGACAATTTCTTGTAGTATGCCTTTTTAAACCCATTGTTCCACAGGCAACTGACAAGGGAAATCCTTAGAAAAATTCATCGTTAAATTCCTCGTATCCTGCATCAACGTATGAGTCGTCGGGGTAATCTGATTCTTCACCTAAAAACATCAACATAGGCAAGTTGAGTACTTACGTACTCGCAAGACTTTTGCAATTCCTAAAATACATGCAGGTCATTTCAATGGACGACTATTAAGGTTAATTTGCAGAAATCCAGTTTGGAATGTAAATACAGAATTGTAATAAAATTTTCTTAAAAGCAGATTAGTAAAAATGACAGTAAGTAAGTGCGAATAAATAAAAAATTCGAATCTGGGTAAAATGACCATAATCAAAACCAATTCTACTGACACACAGTAGAGTTCACCAACACACGGTAGAAACCACATTTTATGAAAATAAACAAAACTGCTAACTATGTGATGACTTTACCAAGTGTCCATTACCGCGGACGCGGCTAATCGATTAGTTTTACACTCTGCAGAGGTATACAACTTTCTCCACAAGACATGACAGACTCTTTGATAGCACACTTCCTTTGGTGTGCCGCAGAGAGTCATGTTATAACTGTTACATTATTTAATCCTGACTTTGCACCAGCACGGTGACGATAAACCCATTCTGTGGTGTAAGAACTCAGAGCATAGAAATGATGGAACTACCCACAGTATGGCGTACACCGTTATATTGGTAGACGTTTATTCCATGATCGCCTCGGTGTGGTCGTCCCGTCGAGCAATTCATTAAGAAACAGCTCGTACTACTCCGGCCTTCCAAGTGCAAAGCCAGTTTTAAACAACTTAATAAGTTAGAGCTGTCCCATACCAGCACTTGTGGTTGTATGATAATTCTTGGCCTGAAAACAACCCATATTTCGGTCCTTAACTCGACACGGACAATAATCTCCACCCTACACTACATGCCAAGACATGCACTCCCGGCTATTGCCAATAATTGCCCGCATCTAAACCATAGTTTTATTTTTATTTTTCCAATCAAAATACCAACCACAAAAATGGTCATACCCAATTAAATGTCATATCCAACATTTGTAATAATGGCAAGTTTTATGTTGCTTTAAGCATGGCTAAGCAAGATACTAAGTGTAAATGACCCAAATTGACATCAAATAATGTCTATGTTATTCTAGGGTTATCAAGGTTCACAATTCCATACTTATCAAGGAAGTTCTAAGTAGCTATGGGTACAACTACCAATACCCGTAATATAGCAGACTTTAATAAAAATAAAGTATGCAGTAAAACATTTAATGAAAACATTTATAAATCTGGGATCAATATGATCAAAGTGGATGCTTGCCTTGTTGATTTTCCTCGACGTCGAATTCCTGTTCGTCGAATGTGCCGGGTTCGTCGGGTTCTACACGTCGTATGGCAACACATAACAAATACCAAATTTCAATAGGGCCAAAAAGAAATCAGATGGAAATATTCAAATAAAATAACCTCACAAATTCATAAATGGTTACATGAATTATTTGTTCTTATTTGCAATTTAAAGATTTAATCTATTTGAATCATTATTGCATTATTTTACCACATATTTAACAACTTAAATTTTTCTTATAATGAATCCTAAGTATTTTTGCATATTCTAGTTCCTGAAGTTACAAGGAATCTAACAAAATTTATTTTACTAAATTTTGTGGTCATTTGCAAAATTTTCATGTATGACATATTTCTAACTCTTATTTTGAATTTAAATTCAAGATTCAAATAGAATTCAATTCTGAATTATTTTTGCATATTCTGAATCTACATGATTTTATATGAATTTATAAATTTATTTCACACAATTTGGATAGTTAGTTCAAGAGATATTCAAGTTTGAATACTTTAGGTTTTGAAAAATACTGAAAATTAGAAAATTGCCGAAAATGGAAGGTACGCTTTCACGGGGGAAAACACGCTTTCCCTTTTCAGGATATCACACGAGGCGCTGACACCGGGCCCATATGGCGTGGTCGACGCTGGGCTGGGCAATGGCGCGGTGACGGCGAGGTCGACGGCGGGCTCGCTGGCAATGACACGGCCAGCGAAGCGATCGACTAGTCTGGGCCCGCTAGTCGGCCGACGATCTCTCACTGGCGCGCGTCGGCCGATAGCTTCGGGCCCGCTTGGCGGTGACCAGCAGCGGGCGCGGCAAGGTCGAGCTTCGCCGGCGGCGAACCAAAGACCATGGCGGCGGAATCGGCTCCACCACAGGCACCAGTGGACCCGTGCGCACACGTGGGCAGTGGCGCAGTGGCCGGAGATGGCCGGGAAGGGTGGTTCCACCGGCGAGGGGCGATGGTGCTCACGGCTAACCGGCGTTCCTGCAAAATTAGGCTTCCCCGAGCTTGAAGATCGCCTCTACGAGCATCAGTGAGCCTCAGGGACCTCGTTTCTAGCTTTGGTTCGAAGAATGAGTAACTGGAGAGGGTTCTCACCGTGCACGGTGGCGGCGGAGGAAGAAATGGGGCACGGCGGCTCGCTGGGGCAGAGGGGCTCGATCCAACGACGTGGACGAGCTCCTGGTGACGCAAGGAAGCTTCGGTGCAACTGAATTGGGTTGGGATTGATCACGGTGGCGAGACGGCGGTTTTCCCCTTTTTCGGGTTTCGCCGGAGACAGGGAAGAAGAGTGGGCGAGGCGGCAAAATGGCGCAGCTAGGGCGAAGAGCAGCGGCTTGAGGCGACGCGCGATGCTTAAATATGGCGACGGAGTCGGTTGCAGCACAGGGCGACGAAAGACCGAGATGGCTCGGTCGGCTCTGCGCTGGCGCCGGCGAGAGAGAGCAGAGAGGGGGATGAACGCGCGAGAAAGGGGATGACACGCGGGGGCCAGATGGCAGCGGGAGCCGACATGCCTGGCTGGCTGACAAGCTGGGCCCACCGGTCAGCGAGACAAGAAAAGAATTCGGCCGAAGGCTCGGGACAGAATGGGACTGCTACGGTGGTTTCATCAGTCAAACCAACTCGAAATTTTATAAAACTTTTATCCTAGGTCGGAAAGGAAATTACCAGAGTTCTGTAAAATTTCACCATTTTATGGTATGTGTAGAACTTTAATTAATTCTGACAATACAGCTGTTGTTGTTCTGTCAATTCTGTTTTTCATTTAATTTATGATATAAATGAGTTTAATATTTTATAAAACTTTTTTTGAGAGCCTAAAATGGAATTTTACACCTTATGGAAAATTTAAAGATTTTATTTAATAATATTTTATTTTTATTAATTCTGACATTTCTATTTTCCAATTTATTTCTTCACTATTTTTGAATTTTTAAAATTAAAAAATGAATTATTAAATTTTTTATATTTTTACTGGGGGTTGTAACTATGCTGATGTCATCAGGGTAAAAATCTTGATCCAATATAGCTTCCTGAGATTTTTACAAAATTCTTTTACCATTTTACCCTGACTTTCTTTTCACATGATTTGCTTTGATTAAATATTATTTTAATTAATCCAGCTATTCCACCGACTTAATCTGGCTTTGAAGAGCCCTTAGATTTTTGTTATGACTTTGGTAAATTTTTGTTGACTTGGCATTTTTACTTTTTACTTTTATCATTTTGCAATATTCTTTAATTCACTTTCTTGTATTAAGGAAAAGCCAAAAGAATACCCAATAAATCCAAAAAATTCAAAAATTTCAAAAATAATACACAAAAGACTTTTTAATTTACTTTTCTTTATTTTATAATTTTGAGGCTGTTACACTGATCCAGATTGTCATCGTGAAACCTATCCTAATCGAAAGCACAGTCGATATCATCCAAAGTATCGTTGATTTCGTCAACGATGGTAGTACTACTTGGTCCTTGCATAATCTGGTCTTCACCGTGACAGGTCCAACATGTATACCCCCTTTTGAAACCCTGTAGAATCAAGTGTGCTTCGATCTACGCTGGGTTTCGAAACATCCTTAGATTCTCGCAGTCAATGCATAGACAAGGCATAAATTCCACTCCCTTGTTCAACATATCTTCCTCTGCAGCTCTTCTAAAAGCGGAGACATTATTAATGTACTCGGTGCTCGCACGGTTCTCAGCGTACATCTAGCTTCGGTCCATCTACGCTACATATGTAACAATAGGTGTTAAATAATGAATTAAGTACACTAGGAGTGCACATACGCACATATGCTACATATAGGTTACATTTCAACTTGCCGATTAACTTATATAGCTCCTAACATAAAAAAGAACGAATAGATATGTAAACATATGCATGTAAGCTACATTTAGACTCAACATCTTAAATTTTCTCTTCACATGGCTAGATACGTCTTTAGTGTAATGCAATTAGAACCAATTACTAATCTAGCACAAAAAAGAACAAATGGATCTACACCAAGCTATATCAAAACCATCTTCAATTCCCTCTTTACCAAGCTAGATGTATATACCTTCAATATAATGCTATTATAACCAATTATTAGCCTAGATCACCTTCCTTTAAGTAACTATCTACATATTGATTATAACACAATTAGAACCAATTACTACTTTACATCACAGAGAACAAATGGAGCTACACCAAGCTAGATCTAGAAACCAGCTTCATTTCCCTCTTTACCAAGCTAGATCTTAAATATGATACAAATTTGAACCAATTACTACTTTACATCACAGAGAACAAATGGATCTACACCAAGCTAGATTTAAAATATAATGCAAATTTGAAGCAATTACTAACCTTAAATGACCTAGAGCACAAGGATCTACAATTACACCTCCAAATCTAGGGTCTCTTTCCACTAGATCGTCTCTCAATCATAGCCACTTCAAAAATATCTAGGAAACCCTAAAAATACAGAGGAGGTCGAGACTCTTTGTTCTAATTTATCAGAATTGATCATCATAGATGGTTTATAGATAAAATCGTCTGTGATATTGCCCTCATCACAGTTGATTTTAGCCACAAACCGTTTGTGATGTTACTTTTTTCCAAAGCATTTTTTTACATCATTCGCATGAAATGTCACAAGCGGTATTCTTAGCTCAGTTGATAACAGGCTTGGCTTGTGTACGTGATGTGTCGGGTTCGAATTCAGTGAAAATATTTTTTTTTGTGTACCGCTTGGTAAGTGACGCAGTGGATCGGGACAGGCGTGCAGTTTCGAGAGAAATTTTTTTTGTCGTAATTGCACTTCTGCAACGAAGGTCGTAATTGCACTTCTAGGCGTTTCGTTTTCCCAACAAAGATCATAATTCCAGGCGTTTTGTTTCCCCAACGAAGGTCATGTCATTTCCCCAACAAAGGTCGTAATTGCACTTCTGCAACGATATATATATAAGGTAGCGCTGGTGCCCAAAATACTCGATCTATCGCATTCCACATCCTATGCCATGAGCAGTTCAAACTCCATCCCCTCCTCTGTCGGCTCCGCCGCCCCATGTGGGACTCCACTACCGTCGCCTCCGACGCCGGCTCCGCCACCGCCTTCACCTTCACCGCCGACTTACCCTCCGCCATCGCCACCGTATTCACCTCCTTGGCCTCCGAAGCCCCTGCGGCAATGGCTGCGATGCCACGACGCAATATCAATGAATTCACTGGCCGCGGCTTATGCGCTACATCGACGGTCTCCTCCGCTGGCCAGTATGTCGCCCGCCTTGGGCATCGCTCCCTCCACCTCAAGCGTCGTCAGAAAGAAGCGTCCGCCAACAGCAATCTCCGACGACATCGACAATAGCTTTGACTCGTCGGCGGGCTATCGTGATGGCTGGGAGCTGGAGGATGACCCGGACAGAGCAGGTTTGAGTAACGACCCCGACGACGACTCCGGCGACGACGAGGACCAGACTAGCTAGGCTTTCCCATCAAGAACTTTTGTAGGGAAATTTTTGTATATTGTGATGCATGCAAGAATTAAGCTAGTTCTTATATGAAATGCATGTTCTGTTTAACTGTTCCATAGGATTCACTGACAGAATTGATCATCACAGACGGTTTGTGGATAAAACAGTCTGTGATATTGCCCTCATCACAGACGGTTTTATCCCCAAACTGTCTGTGAAGTTCTCCCCGTCATCACAGACGGTTTTAGGCTCAAACCGTCTGTGATGTTATCTGCCTCATCACAGACGGTTTGTGGTTAAAACCGTCTGTGATGTCGCGCTTATCACAGACGGTTTTAACCACAAACCGTCTGAGATGTGTCCGAGTCTCTTCCCAGACGGTTTTCATAAAAAACAGTCAATGATGACGTGTCTAATATAACTCCTTTTGTAGTAGTGGATATCACTAGGGACCAGCTACAACCACAATTTTAGCCTCGCCAAATTGAGGTTATTAGGTTTCACCATCAGATTATATCTGAATAAGACCAATAGACGACCATCAGATTTTTGTTGCAAATGGAAAAATAACCTATTGGTAGAAAACATGTGGAGCATTTAGAATAGTACAAAACAAGTCCACACAGAGATTAGGTATATATGACATATTTGTTCAGCCTAGCCTTGTGCTGCAGCAACAAATGGAGGAAAACCTCAGCCAACGATGCTGTCTGCTGCATAAGCTTGTTAAGGAACCTCGCTATCGAATAGTCCGGAGTTCCCGAACAGATCTGAAGTGGAGAACAGAAAGAGAGAGAGACACGTGTTTAGGGAGAGCGAAAGCGGAAATTCTTTATTGCTAATGAATTCTGGTACATAGGGGACCCCTCCTCCTTTATAAGCGCTCTCTAGGGTTTTGGCTAAGGGACCACATGGGCCTTCAATGGGCTATTAGGGTTTCTTAACACTTCCCTTGGGCCCTTTGCATGAGATGTATATGCCTCAAAACTCGAGAAAAACCCGATGGGAAAAATACTTGGAGAAAGAGTACATAGCATACGCTTACTATGTTGCACGAATTGTCTCGTTAAAACCTTACGCAAGAAAACTTCATGAAAAACTTGCTAAGGAAAAAGAGAACAATTCTCTAACTTTAATTGCTAATCTTCGAGATTTATGTTGGGTATTCATAATTCATGTTCGGATTCATGAGGAGTATGTGACATATCTCCCCGAAATCTGCACTTCTCTAAGTCTCATCATCCCAATTCCTTTCACGCACCTTTCAAAGGTAGATTTGGGAGTGATTTAGTGAACAAATCGCAAGATTTTCACATGACTTAGTATGCAATATCTTGATCTCGTTCCTCTTATGCAATTCGTGAGCATAGAAGAACTTGGGGTTGATATGCTTCGTGAGATTGCTCTTCACATAACCCATCTGTGCTTGGGCAACACAAGCTGCATTATCTTCATAAATTATCGTGGGAGTTTGCTCAATGTTCAAACCAAATGACTTCTGGATGTGGTGAACCATTCTTCCGAGCCATGCACATTCACGAGATGCTTCATACAAAGCAATGATTTCCGAGTGGTTTGTCGACGTCGAGACAAGAGTCTGCTTAGATGACTTCCAAGAAATTGCTGTTCCTCCACATAGGAAAACATAGCCGCTTGGGACTTACCAAGATATGGTCCGATAGGTACCCGATCGGGTAGCCAACCAAATTCAATTCATTGTTTCTTCTAAGAGAATGATCGAGGTCTTTGCTTCCTTGGAGGTAACGGAAGATGTCCTTGATCCCTTTCCAATGCCTTTTGATGGGTTACAGCATGCAGAGCTAGCAAATTCACAGTGACGCAATGTCCGGTCTAGTGCTATTCGCAAGGTACATAAGCGCTCCAATTGCACTCGAGATATGGGAATTCTGCTCCCGGGACTTCTTCCCCTCTTCTCTAGGTGCAGTATGGGTCTAGGTGCGCTTGGAGTGACCTTGAGCCATTGGAGTCTTCGCAGGATATGCTTTTCAAATCCAAATCTTTCCAACACTTTCGTGTGTAGGTTGATTGGTGTACCAAGATTCCTCCTTGGACATGTTCAAGCTGCAAGCCTAAACAAAATTTGGTTTTACCCAAATCCTTCATTTCAAACTCAGACTTCAAGTATGAGCATGCCTCTTCAATTTCTTCATCCGTCCCAATGATGTTCAAGTCATCTACATAGACGGAGATTATCTGAGAATCCATTCGGGATCATTGTATAAACACACATGGACAATCTTCGCTGTTTGTGTAGCCTTTCTTGCAAAGAAAGTCACTCAAGCGATTGTACCACATTCTTCCTGACTGCTTTAGCCCATACAGTGATTTCTCCAATTTCACACTGTACAAGTTTCTATTTGCTCCATCTTGGTTGGGATAGGAATTCCTTAGGTACTTTCATGTATATCTCCGAATCCAAGTTTCCATCTGGTATCTTTGTGACAACATCCATTAGCTTCATTCTCAACTTCAAGTTGATCGCCATTGAGATCAAATATCTAAAGGTAATTCCTCCCATGGTGGAGAATAGGTTTCTTCATAATCAACTCCGGGACGTTGAGTGAAACCTTGAGCTACAAGCCTTGCTTTGTACCTTACAACCGTTGTTTTCATTCCTCTTAGAACAAAGACCCATTTGTGACCTCACGGGTTTATATGGGGATGTGTGCGGCATCTGCTCAAACACCTCTCTCTTGTTCGGAGAGACTAACTCGCAGTTGATTGCCTTTTCCATCTTCCCAATCTAGCCTTTTCTTGCACTCTGCGAGAGATGCAGCTCGGGATCGGGATCAATGATCGAGGCAATCTTCTTTGCAAGTATGCATCAACGTTGGTCGTTGCTCTATTCAGGATTCTCTGTTATTACAAAGTTTATGGCCATTTCTTCATGGGGTGCTTCATGCACTTCTACTTGCTCTTATTTGCTTTTCCCTATCGTAGGAGCAAGTTCCTTTAGCTTTTCATCGCCTATGTGTGCGCACACATTATTTCGTGACTTCTGCGATGGAAGATTCAAGTCTAGAATTGCCTTTTCCATTGGCTTCTTTCCAGTGCCATGTCTCAACTGGCTCCCCTTCTTTCCTTGGGAAATTTTCGTGATTGGTTGTGGTAAGTCCTCTGCTTGATTTTCTCCAGACGTCTCGGGTACTTTGGGTTTGAGGAGCAGATTACTGCGCTCTTTCTTTGAGGCCTCTGACAAGGTTGAGAGATACCTTCTATTTTCTTTGGTATTTCCACCCTCTCTGGTGCATTCCTTGCGGGTACATGCGACTTAACCACGCCCTTTAGATCACAAAATGATCAGGCGGTTCATTCGCTAAATTCGCAAATCAATTATCTTCGGACTTCTTGATTTGCTTCATTAGTACGGGGTCATGTGCGGGGATCCCGGTGGAATGCCATATGATTTCCGGCATTTTTCATCCAAAGGTTGATTTCTCCCTAATGACGGAAACGATCCTCGTCAAAGATGCAATCGTGAATCGGTCAGTATGCAAGTCTCGATCATGGGTTCCAAATACCGATTATGGATGCACTCTCATAACCAACGATATCCCGGACTTGCGGAGAGGGCCCATTGCGATCCGTGAGGGTGGTATAGGTACATATACCATACACCCAAATTTTCTAAGATGGGAGATCTTGGGATGATCCGTGCACAAGCCGCATAGGAGAATGGATGTTGTAGGCCGATGGTGCGAAATTGATAAGAGCTGCTGCGTGCAGATGCGTGTCCCCAACAAGTGTTGGGCAAGTTACAACTCTGCAAAAGCGGTCGGCAATAAACTTAATCCTCTTTATTAGTGCTTACGCTAGTCCATTCTGCGTATGGACGTGCGGTGACGGAGTGCTCAATCGCTATCCTGTTCTTTGTGCAATAATCATCAAATGCCTTTGAAGTAAATTCTCGGCATTGTCCATTCTAATGGACTTCACGTGATGATCGGGAAAGCATTCTTAATTCTTATGATCTGCGAGATCGACTTTGCAAAAGCATGGTTTCTTGTTGACAACAAGCATACATGCGACCATTTCGAGGAAGCATCGAGGAGCACCATAAAGTATCGAAACGGCCCGACAGGGCTGAATCGGACCATAAATATCCCCTGGATGCGTTCCAGAATGCAGGATTTCACTTTGCACTTTCATGACAGAGGGTCTAGTTATTAATTTCCGGTGGCACATGCGGGGCACACAAAATCTTCATGATTCGGGAAATTTTTAACATTAATGTCATGACCACGTGAGTTGTTCACTATATTCCTCATCATTCTAAGACCAGATGACCTAATCTACCATGCCATAAAGAAAATAACTCGAGCTTCTAAAAGCAGTCTTCAAGGAAGTATACACTTGGTGCATGAATATTCGTGTAGTACAACCTGATTCATATGAGGGACATTTTTCTAATACCATTTTTCCACATACCGCGTGCTTCACAATGCACAAGTATTCTTTGCCATTTTCTTCATTGGTTTCTACGTGAAAACCATTGGCGCGGATGTCTTTAAAGCTTAAGAGAGTGCGCGTTGATTCAGGATACAAAAGGGCTTCTTCAATTACCAAAGTTGTACCCATAGGCAATATAATAGTGGCTCTTCCTGAGCCGATTACATATGAGTCGCTTCCTGCGATCGTAGTAATCTTTCCAGCGTTCTTCGTGATCGACTGGAAATACTTAGACTCTCTTAAGATGGTATTTGTTGTGCCACTATCAACAATGCATATCTCTTCCATTTGGGCGCTACACGATTTCTAGATAAAAGAAATATAATTCTAATCAGATAGAGGCAAAAACAATCCAAATATTACTTGCAAAATTGAAGAATACTGGAATAAAGAATAAATTGCGTATTTATTCATGAAAGAAGTATGCTCTTCTAGAGCTTACAATCCTTTATTCAAAGAAAAAATGCTAACAACCATAATCTAAAAGAAATGCATTAAACAGAATCTGTAAAATATGCATTAATTTCTGCTTCTATATCATCTGCAGAAGTTTTCTCTTCATTTGCCATAATAATGGCTGCAGCATCGATGTCCAGGCTATTCTGTGAGGATGAGGCAAGTGGGGTGTCAACATCCATGACATCATCTTCACCGATGTTGGCGAAGTGCGCCTCTGCGGGGGCGTTTTCCTTTGCCTTCTTCTTAGCCTGATATGCGTTGATCGCTTCTTTGAATTCTCGACATATCTTCGACCAATGTCCCCAAGTGCCACACTTGAAGCACGTCTGGTTCTGCTGTCCATACGGCTTGGCGTGCGTCTTTTCTTTGTCATCCCTCTTCACAGGGGCTTTGGACTTTCCTTTGGCCTGGGGTCTCTCTTTTCCACCCTGCTTGCCCTTCTTTCTATGAGTGGGCTTTCTCACCTTGTAGCTGTTGGCATTGACTTCAGTGCCAGTGCCTCGTCCAGGTGGCTGCGAGACATAGTTCTTGCGTAGAACATCGTCTTGCGATTCCGCAACTTGCATTACATCAATCAGTTCGCTATACTCCTTGTATGCGTCCTGACGATAGCTGCGTGCACTCTGGATAGCATTAGGGTGGAAGGTAGAGAGAGTTTTCTCAATCTTCTCTTCATCAGTGATCTTCTTGCCACATAGAGAGATTGGTACAAATTTGCAAGGCGTAATTGTACTCGCCATCGCTCAAGTCGCAAACCTCAGCGCACCCAATCTTTGCGTGCTTGGGGCAAGATGGTGTACTTGAGCTTTTCGAACCGCTTCAAGTGCGGTCAAAGCTCAGTGCACTCTCCTCAGCCATATATTCATTCTTTAGAGTGGCCGAGAGGTGGTGCCTGAGAAAATGTAGAGCTTGATCGTTCTGCTCAGCGGTAGGTTTTGCGTCCTGCGAGGACCCTAGACCAATCGCTGAACGGAGCTTCTTGCCCCCAAGAACAATCTTTACGTCCGATGCCCAAGTGAGGTAGTTCTGACCGTGCGGGGCCAGTTCTTCAAACTCACGATTCACAATGCCAGACATCTGCATGATTTCAAAATTCTGGTTTAGATTACTGCGTGTAATCTGATAGAAAATGGTTGCAAAAGGCATAAAGTGCAGAAAAATAAATTCATATGCATTGCATTATATAAAATAAAGCAAAGGATTCAAAATTTCATAAAGAATATTCATAAATGCAGAGAATAAAGCTAGAAAAATTAAAAACAGAGCCAAATAAATCTTCTTGATTTTCTGGCAATTTTTTCAAAAAATTTCTGCAAATTTTCTGCTATTTTCCTTTTTTTTCTTTTCTTTCCCTTTTCTTTCTTTTCTTTTCTTCTTCTTTCGCGGGCGCCATGCCATCTGGGCCTTGCCCTTCCCGCTTGGCCCCTTGGCATTGGATCGCTTCTTTCCACGGGCCTTTTAGGCGGCCGCTCGCTTGGTCAAACAAAACCGGACCGGTGGCTAGGGTTTCCCCTTCCCACGCGGCAGCGCCGCCTCCCTCGCTTCGCTCCACCTCCCGCACGCGCCCGCTTCCCCACGTGCCTCCTTCTCCACGCGCTAGCGCCGCCACCCGTGCGTCGCTCCACCTTCCGCCCGCGCCCATGCCGAAAGTTTTCGAGACGACGGCGGTGGGCCAACCGCTGCGTGAAGCCGAGGCGGATGGCGCATGGCGAGCCGAGCCGGAGGCAAGCGGCGGTGGCGGCTGGTTGGGCGCCGGCGCTGCTGCAGCGCAAGGCGGCGCCAACCGGTGGTTGCCGAGCAAGGGGCGGCGTCGGTGGACTTCGAGCCGGCGAGACGCGGCTAGCCGGCGGAGGTGGCGGCGCGACCGGCAAGACCGTCGGCGATGCACGCGGTGGCCGTCTTCGTGCGGCGTCGCGTGGTGGCCGGCCGTCGCGGCGTGCGATGCGCTTCTTCTTGCTTGCGCGGAGTCGGCGGCCGAGCGCCGGCGGCGGCGCGCGTGCGAAGGCCATCGGCGGCGGGCGAGCCGAGCCGGGCGTCGGCGCGGCGCAGCGGGCCCGGCCGACGGCGGCAGCGGAGGTCGAGTCGGGCGGCTTCGCATGCTGGCCGAGGCGGGCACGCTTAACCGCGAGCGGCGGATCGAGCGCGCGCCCGGTGCGAAGCGGCGGCGGCCGAGCCGAGCCTTGCGGCGGCGCAGCGGGTCGGGGCCAACGGCGGCGACGCCGGCTGCGAGCGAACGCCGAGGCGGCCGTGCGCGCGCTGCCGAGGCGACGGCGGCGGCGTCGTGCGCGCCAATAGAGGCGGCGGCGCTGAGCGCCATCTTTTTTCTCTATGATGAGCAAAAAAAACATGTATCGTAACCGTGCTAGTAGTTTTCGAGCGATCGCTGTAACCGTGCCACGTGACGAAAGCGGTACAAAATTCGTAGGATAGATGCATGCGAAGAAAACGACAAGCGTTTAGATTCAATCTCCAAATCCTACCTCTTCTCACCTTTTCAATTCTGATCTCCGTAGAGCTTCGTGCTGATAACGTGTTAAGGAACCTCGCTATCGAATAGTCCGGGATTCCCGAACAGATCTGAAGTGGAGAACAGAAAGAGAGAGAGACACGTGTTTAGGGAGAGCGAAAGCGGAAATTCTTTATTGCTAATGAATTCTGGTACATAGGGGGGACCCCCCTCCTCCTTTTATAGCGCTCTCTAGGGTTTTGGCTAAGGGACCATATGAGCCTTCCAATGAGCTATTAAGGTTTCTTAACAAAGCTCTCGTTGTTGTGCCCTCCAAATCACCAGCTCTACGTGACATGCACCACATAGTCCCTATCCAAAATCCCAAGCAACCGAGACACCTCCCGAGCTAAGTAGCTAGTAGCTACTAGCTCGTACTAGCTTAATTTCCTTGTAATCAAAATGGTGCGATCCCATTATCACTATATATACGGAGAGAGAGACAATTGGCTAGCTAAGCACTAGATAGCCTTCCCTACTCGAACAGTTTCGGTCATGTTTTATTGTGCTCGGTCGAGGAGCTCCTTTTTTGTTATCTTTTGATGAGTTAGGGATAAAGATGCACTCTGGGATGGGGTTAAGCCGCTGTACGTGAATGCGTCATGATGCACCGACTTTGCTTTTCTCTCTCCTGAAAGTATGTGGACTAATTTTTTCGGTCGGTCAACCTAGTATATATAGTTTTCTTATTGTACAGAGTGCCTCTAAATGAGTTTTGTCACTTGTACAAAGTGCTACAGATGGATAATAGCTAAAAAGGAAATCGGATATACGGTATTATCTTTGTAAGTACTCGTGTATAAGTGCAAACACTCGTGGCTGTTTGGATTCAAATTCTCATGATTTAGTTAAACTAGTAAGGTGTCTGTGGGTTATATATATCATCTAACATGATATAGGGGAGGATTAGATTTTGTACCTTGATGCGCCGTGGATTTGGAGGTGTACCTCAATGTCACGATGGAGCGGATAGCAACATGGAGGTGTACACTGTTGAGGAAGAACCCTATCATCGGTGCATGCCAGAGCTAAGGGCAAGAGCGGGTCAGAGTAGTACATGGCGTGGTGCACCAGCGCGGAACACCTTGGCAACGGTGGCAACCAAGTAGTGAACCTCGACATTGCAGTTGGAGCACCTTGGGGACAACCAGATACGGGTTTCCTTGGTGGATCTGGAGTGGGACACCCTCCCCGCTGCACCTCGAGGATACCGTCGCCACATAGATTGGATTAGGGCCGCACCGACGTGCACAGAGAGGTCAGATCTGGCATACCGATGGGTGGAGCACCGATAGGAGGAGAAGGTACATGGTGGTACATACACTGATGCTAGGGAGGAAGAAGATAGTGGCAACGGGGTCGGGAGGGCCGTATCTGACAGCAGCAGGGTTAGGGAGGGTCGAATTAGCTGCCGGTGGTGGTGGGGAAGGCCGGATCCGGCGTTGGACATCGCGGTGGACCGGGTTTGCAGGTTACCGAGCATGGCGACGCATCCTTTGCTGGCTGGTGTTGAGGAGGAATTATCGTGACCTCACCGCTTGGGTCCACCACGCCGCCTAATCAGAACCCTCACCAACCGCCGCGGCACGTACTCCGTTGTCGGAGTTGATGAAGAAGCCACTGCACCCACTCGACGATTGTCGGATTGTGTGCACCGGCTGCTCCACCATCTAGATTAGGCAATAGAGAGTGCGATAGATGGGGAGACAGATGAGAGGATAAGGATGTGTGAGAGGATAAGAGAACGTGTGTGGGCCCTAGGTGTATTGTGCATGTTAGGAGAGGTGGGATGACAGACAAACTCTCTTTTATATTAGTAGAGATTTAAACTAAATCCTAATTTTTTTTAAAGAATTCTATTCGTCTAAACTTATCTTAAAAAAAGGCAGAAAATACGTACTCAAGCTGAGCAAGCTCCGAGGATGCTGCCTCCAAAATCATTATGTGCACGTATTGCTAAATGTTGTGCATTGTCACACTACACCCGTAGTGTTATCGTTTGGACTTTGGACAGTGTAGCAAACTTTTGGGAAATGTGGTATAAAGAGTCAGAGCGTACTCCGGCGCCGTAGTTGATGAAGAAGCCGCTACGCCCACTCAACGACTGTCGGATCATGTGTGCCGGCTTCTCCACCGTATGGATCAAGACGAGAGAGGGAACGAGACAGATTAGGAGATAGATGAGAGAGGATGAGGATATGTGAGAGGATAAGCGAATGAGCATAGGCCCTACATGTAGTAGGGGAGGGAGACGACGGACAAACTCTTCTTTTATATAAGTAGAGATTTAAACTAAATTGTAAATTTTTTCAAAGAATTCTCTTGGTGCAAACTTGTCTTAAAAAAAACTAGAAAATAACTACTCCTAGCTGAGGAAGCTTCGAGGATGCTGCCTCCAAAATCATTATGTGCACTTATTGCTAAATGTTGTGCATTGTCACGCTACATCCGTAGTGTTACCGTTTGGACAGTGTGGCAAATGTTGGGAAATATAGTTTCAAAGAATCCTGATCGACATTATGTGTATTGTCTCTAACATTCACTTATTTGGAAACAATTATTACTTCATTCGATCTTTTTTATATATCATTTTAGAATGCACGTAATCAATACCTTAAAACTTTGACCTTGTATATATAAAAGTACTTAGATTTGTCTCGTAAAAACTATATTAGTAGATCTGTCATCAAAAGTACTTCTATATCATTATTTTTTGATAACATGTTAGTAGAAAATGTAATGGTTAAATATATGTATAGAACACCATGTCACTGTCTACATCGATAATTAAAAAATAGAGGGAGTATTATATATCTAGCTAGGAGAATTACCTTATGCCTCCACATTTTTAGTGATTTTCACGCTTGCCACTTAGATTTCATTTCTGGCCTTTGGACACTTGTGATTTAGTCATATCCTCGACTTGTCCCTTCTACGGAGTTTTCTGCTAAATCTGCCGAAAAAACACAAGAGCCACAAGCTATTGATGTACTAGACTAGCTAGTGTCGCCACATCTGCATAATAGGGACATGCCTATTAGCCTCTTATCTAATTGATTATAGTTGCTACTATAATTTGTTAAAAGAAAACCTATTTGTTGCCCATGATGAGTGGAAATGGACCAATAGCATTGGCTTTGCACTCATCCTCATCACTTCACAATAGTTGACATTCGTTGGTGCAGGGAGAACATGGAATTGCGTCCGACTCACTTCATGAGATTTCCCATTGATCTGTGAAAAAAGCTGTACTTTTGCTCTCCTTTTCTTCTCACTCATCAAAAAGGAAAGAATAAATATGCATAATCAACTCCATTACTTTCGTCAGTTTCATCCTTGCGATATCAGTAGGTGAGCCCATGATAGCGATCATTAACCCTTTTTATTTAAGCTTTAGTAGAGCATGCCCATCCAATTATTAGTAACCAGCTGTCAAGACTCAAGATGCAAAGCTGATAACAACAAATACATCCAAACAAGATCAATTACGAAAGAGAAAACCCCAGTTCTTTCTGATAGATCATACAGATATCAATATGAAAAGGACAAAAGGTTATATGTAATCCTACCAGACATCCAAACTATAGTTGTGCCCACAGTTTATATTTCGGCGGTTACTGTTAAACGAAACACTCTACATAGCTGGGTACCAGTAGCAATTTGGTGTGGGCAGAACACAAAAACAAGGAGTCCACGTCATGGTGAGCACGTCATCTTTATGTTTGTACCATTCCTTTTGGGTCAACATCCAATCATGGCTAGGGATGGCAATGGCCCCCGATCCCCGTTTCCCCGCGGAGAATTCCCCTATTAGGGGACAGGGACGGGAGAATCTTCCCCTCGCGAGGGGTTTATCGGGGAAAATGTTGCCCCTGTCGGGGATCGCGGGGACGGGGACGTTCCACCATTCTCCGTCCCCGATCCCGTCCCCGTCCCCGCATTACCACTAATAGGTGAGAGCAAATGATCATTCTCAAAATAAAAAAGAATATATGTGAGGTCATTATTAATAAACATGTTAAATATGAATTACTCTAATGATTCACTCACATTTCAATCAAATATGCACCATTACTCGAGTGGTTTATTCATATAACATGTGATATTTTATATAGCATTTTCGGGGATTAATCCCCGTCGGGCCCCCGCAAACCCGTCGGGGAACGGGGACGGGGAGAATTAAGCCCCGTGTACGGGGACGGGGACGGGGACGAGGACGGGAAAGTTTTGCTTATCGGGGATCGGGGATGGGAGGGTGCTCCCCACGGGAATTTTACCCGTTGCCATCCCTAATCATGGCCACCTTGTGATAGTTATCACTATGTTCTCAAATGTTGGGCACTGGCTTTGTTGAGACCAAATTGCTTTGCTTACCGGTGTCTCATGTCACCAAATCTCTCTCTCTCAACTGGGGAGTGGGGAGGGGCAGGGGTTCAAATCCTTCGCATGGCATTTGGATCAAACCCCAATCAGCATGGCCAAACAATCTGCCATGGAGTCCACCTGCTTGTACTCTAGTATTCTGCAATCCAAGCCTCCATCTCAAGTTGTTCTCTTCTGTGTACTGCATCCATCCCTATTGTGCCATGTTGCCATCTTCTGTGGTCAACATGTTTATGATCTAATCCAAAGCCATCCACCCCCATGGATGGAGCAAAACCAAACCGCAGGGGAACCATTTGTGCCATCCAATGATGGGACACTTGCCCCGTCGAAGGTTTCATGTGGTGTCCCACTGAAAATTTTGCCAGGTCTTTGGCAATCATGGTGCGGGTCCGCCTTAAAAAAAATGTAATGACAAATCGTGAATTAGGGGCTGATCGATTAATTTGGTCTGACGTGGGACAATTCAGTTGTCAGGCTCAATTAGTCGGCTGTACTAATTCAACAATGTTGATCTCCAAAAAGAAAAATCAAGATGGCTTCATGGTCCAATTTCATATTGCAAGTCCCAATGTCCCATAAATGCGATACTAGTTTATGAATTCAATGATTAGTCGACGATAAAACATAGCGCCAATATGTGCAATAGTTGGCTTGTAAAGCTGGTACTATAACTATAGAAAGTTGATAGAGCAACGAATACTGAATCCAAATTCTTGCCAAGTTGATCACTGATCGAGCAAGTCGAATCAATTGCCAAACTGATCAGCAACCTACAACAGCTTGAGATGACGATGTAAGTGAGCTGCAGTGCTATTCTCGTGGGAATCTTCGACTAGTAGCTCAAATTGTCGCTGGTGCGGGCATGAACCGTGACCTCACCACTATATTCTCTTCTAGATCAGGTAGAAAATGGAATACTTTGTGTGCCTTTCATGATTCTTCCCCAATTGCACACCAATCATGCTGTATGCAAGTTCTTTCTATATCGCGCAAGATCCAAGTGTTATAACTGCCTAGGCATTTGCTGCATGTATTGTTGTTGCTTTACTTTGTCCATTCTCATGATTGGATCAGCTGATCTAGCTTCTCAACTAATCTACCTTGTTAATTAAGTTCATTATTGTTGTCATCAACCTAGCTTGGTTATCTAACCACTACACAGTATGTTTAGTATTGAACCTATACCGGTAATATATATCTTGTCTTGGTTGTGTTGCCTAACTTGTCCCTTTTCTTGATTTAGCAGGCTGATCTATCGTCCTTTCTTTAACTAAACTTTTGTTCTTACCATCTAAACATATTGATCGCTTTTTCTCCACCTGTGTTTCTCTAGAAAGCTTTGATCATCTAACCACGTTTCCCAGTGTGGTTCTTATCTAGTTCTATCCTAGTCGAAAGTTGTTGCCGACTATTCGGTTTCTCAAGCAAACAAAAGCCTGGCCTATGATAATTTCCAGCAAGAGAAATGTGTAATTGACACTTGACACAAAGGTGAATTACCTATCTCGATCACTGTGGAAATCTACTCATGTGTAAGAACTAATTCGCCAAATTTTTCCCAACTCAATAAGGATTCCATGTGATAAGGCATCAGGACAGATTTTCCATGTGCCTAAAGTGTTTAGATTACTTGTAGTGCTGCCGAAAATGCAGCCAAGGGCCCTGAGGAATCCTATGCTAATGAATAATTTTCAGACAGCATGATGAGCAGAAAGAAATTCTGATTTCTGATGTATCGGAGGAAAAGTAACAATTTAGTATCAGCCTGGCCTACAAAATATTCACTAAGGAAAGACTGAAAATACAGTTGTGGACTTTGCAAAAAGCAAAAAATATTCAGTTCATCTTGCAACAGTGGAGACTTCATTTCTGAATTTGCGGCATAAACATGCCCTAGATATGAATAAACCTACCAATTAGTTTTGTTGTTCAGAGATTCTTGGTGTCTTTAGGAAGTAAACAGGCAAATGATTGATAACAGCAACCTGAGATCATGTCCATATCTTTTGTTTGCTTTCTGTCTGGTTGAATTGGCCTATTTAAGAGGCTAAAGATAAACCACTCTTCCATTAGTGCAATAACAAATGAATAGGCCAATCATTTGGTCATGTAAAGTACTGATAATATATAAATGTGACATATGGCCTTCAGAAAGGGACTATGGATAACGCTCTTCTGTTTGTTTGGACTTAATTGTTAGGTCAGAAACGATGGCCAATAAACAATAGACGCAAAGCAACAATGCATAAGCCAGGGACAAGATCTCACAACATATTTTACGCGTTGTGTGATGCATCCACAAGTCAAATGTGAAGTGCATATCACAATTAGCAGCCTTTCGTTGCGTTTTTTAAAAAGGCTATTGTTTAACTAGTTATTATGAGGTGGATGAAGATCATTAGGTAAAGCGACAAAGTTCTCATTCACTGATTAGTATGAACCCGCTTGACTGCGTAATGTGTGAACAGAGAAACAAAGAGGCCGTAAGATAAAAAAGAAGTGACCTAGACCAAGGATAATTTTCTAAAAGCATTGATATGCATATCTTTTCGTGTTTCCTGAAACAAGTGATCAAACGCAATGTGGTCACTGCAAGAACGGACTAAGAACGAGTAAGACATGGAGAACAAAAAGAACTTGAGATGAGATCAAGATTTTACCTGCTTCCACATACAGCCAACATGCAGTTGGGAATTCTGAATGTTTCCCTCTCTGAAAAATCGAAGTCCACCAGACATCACATATGTGTCTATTCAAATACCAAGTTGGCCTGTTGCCTTCGTGCGTGCCAACCAAGCTAGATTTTCCTATCATACTTGTCATGTTTGATAATCTGTACTTACAAGGACAGATCAAAATATCGTGGAACGATAATGATTACTAGACAAGATTAATCAGGAACCACCAATTATCGGTGCTAATCATTTAGTTCTTATTTAATCCAACCCATCCCCGACTGAAAAATAAGCCTCTGAATCATCTCTGAATAATTCTGTCGTACAGTTACACCTCTTGGTACATAACAATCAATCTTATCATTTGCTGCAGGTTAGTCCCATAGACTAAGTAACAGCTGACCTAATCTTCAAGTACAAGTTTAAAGCGCACAACCGCAAGCGCGTGCGTCACACATAAAACCATATATGCCATCCCCGGGCTACGCCATGATCAAGCAGACAAAAAAGAAAAGGCAAGAGAAATGAGGAGGAAAGAAGCTAGGAAGCAGAAGGTCAGAGGCATCACCTCCACCATTCCATGGTGGCAGCACTGAAAGCAGAAAGGCTTCCGGCGCTATCATGATGCATTGGAAGACATGGAGATAACGATCTTAAACTCAATGAGCTAAATGACAGCACCTAACCGAAAAGAGACCCACAAAACTACGCACTTAGGGAGAAGATGTCAAAGGAGGAGATCCATGCGTCGTCGAACGGCGATTTGATCGGCGCACGATTGAAAATTCCGGCCTTGGGATGGGGATAAGGTTACAAGTAGCATCGTAGCTAGCAGGCTGATGGATGGTGATCAACCACTGTGTACTAGTTTGGTTAATTATCTTGCCGTGCCGGCTGACGTACGGTGCTTTTGCTTAGTTAGTTACGGGCTCAGGGTAGGTCATGCGCTTTTGTTTAAGCTGTGTCGGCCGGGAAGAGGAGTAGGAGACAAGGATATGAATAACAATTCAGATGCATGAGCAGTAACCAATTGAGACAACTGCTAAAAAAAAAGAGACTTGTGCTGTGTGTACCTAAACACTGTTGTTTGTTAAGGAACCTCGCTATCGAATAGTCCGGGGTTCCCGAACAGATCTGAATTGGAGAACAGAAATAGAGAGAGACACGTGTTTAGGGAGAGCAATAGCGGAAATTCTTTATTGCTAATGATTTCTGGTCCATAGGGGGGACCTCCCCTCCTCCTTTTATAGCGCTCACCTAGGGTTTAGGCTTAAGGGACCAGTATGGGCCTTCATGGGCCATCGGGGTTCCCAACACTCCTTGGGCCCTTTGCATGAGATGCATATGCCTCATTAAAACTCCGAAAAACCCAGGTGGGAAAAATACTTGGAGAAAGAGTACATAGCATACGCTTACTATGTTACACGAATTGCCTCGTTAAAACCTTATGCAAGAAAACTTCATGAAAAACTTGCTAAGGAAAAAGAGTACAATTCACCCAACCTCAATTGCTAATCTTCGAGATTCATGTTGGGTATTCATAATTCATCTTCGAGATTCATGTGGGAGTATGTGAAATATCTCCCCCTGAAATCTGCACTTCTCTAAGTCTCATCATCTCAATTCCTTTCACGCACCTTTCAAAGGTAGATGCTGGGAGTGATTTAGTGAACAAATCTGCAAGATTTTCACATGACTTAGTATGCAATATTTTGATCTCGTTCATCTTATGCAATTCGTGAGAATAGAAGAACTTGGGGTTGATATGCTTCGTGAGGTTACTCTTCACATAACCCATCTGTGCTTGGGCAACACAAGCTGCATTATCTTCATAAATTATTGTGGGAGTTTGCTCAATGTTCAAACCACATGACTTCTGGATGTGGTGAACCATTCTTCTGAGCCATGCACATTCACGTGATGCCTCATACAAAGCGATGATTTCCGAGTGGTTTGTCGACGTCGAGACGAGAGTCAGCTTAGACGACTTCCAAGAAATTGCTGTTCCTCCACATAGAAAAACATAGCCAATTTGGGACTTACCAGTATGCGGGTCTAATAAATACCCGGCATCTGCATAGCCAACCAAATTCAATTCATTGTTTCTTCTGAAAAACAGACCGAGGTCTTTGCTTCCTTGGAGGTAACGGAAGATGTCCTTGATCCCTTTCCAATGCCTTTTGGTGGGTTCGCACTGCATCGAAGCTAACAAATTCACGACGAACGCAATGTCCTACTGGTGCTATTCGCAAGGTACATGAGCGCTCCAACCGCACTCGATATGAGAATTCGCTCCCGTGACTTCCTCCCCTCTTCTTTAGGTGCAGATGGGTCTAGGTGCGCTTGGAGTGACCTTCCACCATTGGAGTCTTCGCAGGATATGCTTTTTCAAATCCAAATATTTCCAACACTTTCGTGTGTAGGTTGATTGATGTACCAAGATTCCTCTTTGGACATGTTCAAGTCGCAAGCCTAAACAAAACTTGGTTTTACCCAAATCCTTCATTTCAAATTCGGACTTCAAGTATGAGCATGCCTCTTCAATTTCTTCATCCGTCCCAATGATGTTCAAGTCATCTACATAGACGGAGATTATCTGTAATCCATTCGGGATCGCCAGATAAACACACATGGACAATCTTATTTGTTTGTGTAGCCTTTCTTGCAAAGAAAGTCACTCAGCGATTGTACCACATTCTTCCCGATCGCTTTAGCCTATACAGTGATTTCTCCAATTTCACATCTGCATGTGTTTCTATTTGCTCCGCCTTGGTTGGGATAGGAATTCCTTAGGTACTTTCATGTATATCTCCGAATCCAAGTTTCCATACAAGTATGTTGTGACAACATCCATTAGCTTCATTCTCAACTTCAAGTTGATCGCCATTGAGATCAAATATCTAAAGGTAATTCCTCCCATGACCGGAGAATAGGTTTCTTCATAATCAACTCCGTGACGTTGAGTGAAACCTTGAGCTACAAGCCTTGCTTTGTACCTTACAACCGTTGTTTTCATTCCTCTTCCAACAAAGACCCATTTGTGACCTACGGGTTTATATGGGAGGTGTGCGGCATACGGGCTCAAACACCTCTCTCTTGTTCGGAGAGACTAACTCAGCAGTGATTGCCTTTTCCATCTTCCCAATCTAGCCTTTTCTTGCACTCTGCGAGATGCGTGCTCGGGATCGGGATCAATGATCGAGGCAATCTTCTTTGCGAAGTATGCATCAACGTTGGTCGTTGCTCTATTCAGGATTCTCTGTTATTACAAAGTTTATGGCCATTTCTTCATGGGGTGCTTCATGCACTTCTACTTACTCTTCATCGCTTTTCCTATCGCAGAGCAAGTTCCTTTAGCTTTTCATCGCCTATGTGTGCGCACACATTATTTCCGTGGCTTCTCGCAGTGGAAGATTCAAGTCCAAATTGCCTTTCTGTTGGCTTCTTTCCGCTGCAGTCTCAACTGGCTCCCCTTCTTTCCTTGGGGCATTTTCGTGATTGGTTGTGGTAAGTCCTCTCGCCCAGTTTTCTCCAAACGTCTCCGAGTACTTTGGGTTTGAGGAGCCAGATTTCCTGCTCTTTTTCTTTGAGGCCTCTGAACAGGTTGAGGGATACCTTCTATTTTCTTTGGTATTTTCACCCTCTCTGGTGCATTCCTTGCGGGTACACGCGACTTAACCACGCCCTTCAGATCACAAAAATGATCGGGTAGTTCATTTGCTAAATTCTGCAAATCAATTATCTTCTGGACTTCTTGATTTGCTTCATTAGTTCGGGGGTCATGTGCGGGGATCCCAGTGGAATGCCATATGATTTCCGGTATTTTTCATCCAAAGGTTGATTTCTCCCTAATGACGGAAACAATCCTCGTCAAAGATGCAATCAATGAATCGGTTGTATGCAAGTCTCCGATCATGGGTTCCAAATACCGATTATGGATGCACTCTCATAACCAACGATATCCTGACTTCATGAGAGGGCCCATTGCGATCCACGAGAGGGTGGTATAGGTACATATACCATACACCCAAATTTTCTAAGATGGGAGATCTTGGGATGATCCGTGCACAAGTCGCATAGGAGAATGGATGTTGTAGGCCGACGGTCCGAAATTGATAAGAGTGCCGTGCGTGCAGATCTGCGTATCCCCAACAGTGTTGGGCAAGTTACAACTCGCAAAAGCGGTCCGGCAATGAACTTAATCCTCTTTATTAGTGCTTCGCTAGTCCATTCTGCGTATGGACGCGTGCGATGCGGAATGCTCAACTGCTATCCCTGTTGCCGTGCAATAATCATCAAATACCTTTGAAGTAAATTCTCCGGCATTGTCCATTCTAAAGGACTTCACGCGATGATCAAGGAAAGCATTCTTAATTCTTATGATCTGCGAGATCAGCTTTGCAAAAGCATGGTTTCTTGTTGACAATAAGCATACATGCGACCATTTCGAGGAAGCATCAATGAGCACCATAAAGTATCGAAACGGCCTCGACGGGGTGAATCGATCAGTAAATATCCCCTGGATGCGTTCCAGAATGCGAGATTTCACTTTGCACTTTCATGACAGAGGGTCTAGTTATTAATTTCGGTGGCACATGCAGGCACACAAAATCTTCATGATTCGGAAATTTTTAACATTAATGTCATGACCTCGTGAGTTGTTCACTATATTCCTCATCATTCTAAGACCAGGATGACCTAATCTACCATGCCATAAAGAAAATAACTCGAGCTTCTAAAAGCAGTCTTCAAGGAAGTATACACTTGGTGCATGAATATTCGTGTAGTACAACCCTGATTCATATGAGGGACATTTTTCTAATACCATTTTTCCACATACCGCGTGCTTCACAATGCACAAGCATTCTTTGCCATTTTCTTCATTGGTTTCACGTGAAAACCATTGGCGCGGATGTCTTTAAAGCTTAAGAAAGTGCGCGTTGATTCGTGGTACAAAAGGGCTTCTTCAATTACGAGTTGTACCCATAGGCAATATAATAGTGGCTCTTCCTGAGCCGATTACATATGAGTCGCTTCCTGCGATCGTAGTAATCTTTCCAGCGTTCTTCGTGATCGACTGAAAATACTTAGACTCTCTTAAGATGGTATTTGTTGTGCCACTATCAACAATGCATATCTCTTCCATTTGGGCGCTACACGATTTCTAGATAAAAGAGATATAATTCTAATCAGCTAGAGGCAAAAACAATCCAAATATTACTTGCAAAATTGAAGAATACTGGAATAAAGAATAAATTGCGTATTTATTCATGAAAGAAGTATGCTCTTCTAGAGCTTACAATCCATTATTAAAAAAAACTAACAACCATAATCTAAAGAAAATGCATTAAACAGAATCTATAAAATATGCATTAATTTCGCTTCTATGTCATCTGCAAGTTTTCTTCATTTGCCATAATAATGGTGCGAGATCGATGTCCGTGCTATTCGTGAGGATGAGGCAAGTGGGGTGTCTACATCCATGACATCATCGTCACCGATGTTGGCGAAGTGCGCCTCTGCGGGGGCGTTTTCCTTTGCCTTCTTCTTAGCCTGATATGCGTTTATCGCTTCCTTGGATTCTCGACATATCTTCGACCAATGTCCCCAAGTGCCACACTTGAAGCACGTCTGGTTCTGCTGTCCATACGGCTTGGCGTGCGTTTTTTCTTTGTCATCACTCTTCACAGGAGCTTTGGACTTTCCTTTGGCCTGTGGCCTCTCCTTTCCATCCTGCTTGCCCTTCTTTCTATGAGTGGGCTTTCTCACCTTGTAGCTGTTGGCATTGACTTCTGTGCCAGTGCCTCGTCCAGGTGGCTGCGAGACATAGTTCTTGCGTAGAACATCGTCTTGCGATTCCGCAACTTGCATTACATCAATCAGTTCGCTATACTCCTTGTATGCGTCGACAATAATGCGTGCGCACTGGATAGCATTAGGGTGGAAGATAGAGAGAGTTTTCTCAATCTTATCCTCATCGCTGATCTTCTTGCCACATAGGAGAGATTGGTACAAATTCGTGCAAGGCGTAATTGTACTCGCCATCGCCTTAAAGTCCGCAAATCTCAAGCGCATCCAATCTTGCGTGCTTGGGGCAAGATGGTGTACTTGAGCTTTTCAACCGCTCAAGTGCGGTCCAAAGCTCAAGTGCACTCTCCTCAACCATATATTCATTCTTTAGAGTGGTGAGAGGTGGTGCCGAGAAAATGCGAGCTTGATCGCTCGCCACTGTAGGTTTTGCGCCCCGCGAGGACCCTAGACCAATCGCGAGCGGAGCTTGCCCCAAGAACGATCTTCACGTCCGATGCCCAAGTGAGGTAGTTACGACCGTGCGGGGCCAGTTCTTCAAACTCACGATTCACAATGCCAGACATCTGCATGATTTCAAAATTCTGGTTTAGATTACTGCGTGTAATCTGATAGAAAATGGTTGCAAAAAGCATAATGTGCAGAAGAAATAAATTCATATGCATTGCATTATATAAAATAAAGCAAAGGATACAAAATTCATAAAGAAAATTCATAAAACAGAGAAATAGAGCAAGAAAATTAAAAACAGAGCCAAATAAATCTTCTTGATTTTCTGGCAATTTTTCAAAAATTTCTGCACTTTTTTTTCTTTTTTTTTTCTCTTTTCTTTCTCCTTTTCTTTCTTTTCTTTTTCTTTCTTCTCTCAGCCGAATCGGCCATCTGGGCCGTGCGCTTTGAACAGGCCCACTCGGGCCCTCTCGGCCTGCCTGGCCCAATAGAAGAACCCCGGCGGCTAGGGTTCCCATCCCCTAGCCGCCACATACTTTTGTTCCAAAGCAAATTCTTGCTTCTGTCGCATGGGGGCGTTCACCGGTGGCGGCGACGTCGGGTTGCTGCGTCTGGGCTGGGGCGAGGAGGCGGCCTCGGGCGCGGGAAGCGGCGGCGGCGTGGCCGAAGCGGAGGTGGGCCGGCGGCGAGGCGAAGTGCGGCCGGCCGAACGGCGGCCGTCGGCGCGGATGGTGGCACGGAGGCCGAGCCACTTCGGCGGCGGCGTGGCATGGCGTCGCTGCCGCAGAGGCGGATGCGAGGTGTGAGATGCTTGCGCATGCGGGCGTGGCTTCGTCTATCGGGCTTGAGCCGGCGGCCGAGGGTCGAGGCGCGCGGCGCGCGGGTGACGGCCGAGGCGCCGTCTTCGCGGTTGCAGCGCGCGCGCGCGGCTAAGCGAAGTGCGGTGTGGTTGCGGCGCGGGCCGACGGCCGAACCGTCGGCGACGTGTCCCGCGAGGCAGCGTTTTTCGCCAGCGGCCGTGGCGACATCGCGGCCATACACGCGTGGCGGAGCGCGCCATGAGGGCGGCGCGACTTCATGCGCGCCGGTGGTGTGGCGGCCGAGGGCGCCGGCGAGGGTGCCGACAAGTAGCAGCAGTTTCGCTATTGTCGCGAGCCGTAACGCCGAGGCGACGGGCGGCGGCCGTGCACGCTGCGATGACGACGACTCTTTTGGTGCGAAATCGAGGTGGCGGCGCTTCGAGCGCCATTCTATTGTTTCTCCCTTTTTTTCGGATGAACAGTAGATTCTTGTACCGTAGCTTCATGTCGTGTAGCTTCTTGCCACGTGACGGACAGTACTAGATGCGTAGGTTAGATGCATGCATAGAAACGACAAGCGTTTAGATTCAATCGCCGATTCTCACCTCTTCTCACCTTTTCAAAACTGATCTCCGGTAGAGCTTCGTGCTGATAACGTGTTAAGGAACCTCGCTATCGAATAGTCCGGGGTTCTCGAACAGATCTGAATTGGAGAACAGAAATAGAGAGAGACACGTGTTTAGGGAGAGCAATAGCGGAAATTCTTTATTGCTAATGATTTCTGGTCCATAGGGTGGACCTCCCCTCCTCCTTTTATAGCGCTCACCTAGGGTTTAAACTTAAGGGACCAGCATGAACTTTCATGGGTCATCAGGGTTTCCCAACATTGTTAATGGCCGGGTGATCGAGCACTGCAGACCTATCCATCCTCGGTTGAGGAGTCAATTCATGCATGATTGGATGCAGCGGCCTGATCGATTTGTCTGCGGTTTTGCTTTGGTCTGTTAGTTAGGCTATCGCTGGTAGGCTTGAGAGGCCTTTGAAGCCAAGAGAGTGCTAGGCTAGGGAGGCTTTAGATTCTGAGCCACCGCGGGTAGAGAAATCGGGAATTTTTTTCCTTTAATATTTTTTTTAATTTTTTTTTCAAAACTAGGCGTCGGGGCAAAAAAATTACAAAACTAGGCGCCGGTCGCCCATATATGGGGGCGATCGCCCCACATACCGGCGATTAGTACTACTTTAAACGCGCGATTTTTCCTCTGTCTGCGGTTAATTTCTAAAAAAATCATAACTTTTTCATATGATGTCGGATGGAGATAAACTTTATATGAAAATTGTAGCTCTCGACGGGATATACAACTTTTATATACAAACTTTTTCAATTTGAGTCAATTTAGATAGTCAAAAATGGGATAGAATGTTCAGATCTAAAAACGGATCTATTTTTAGATCTGAACATTCTATCCCATTTTTGGCTATCTAAATGGACTCAAATTGAAAAAGTTTGTATACAAAATTTGTAGATCCCGTCGAGAGCTACAATTTTCATATAAAGTTTATCTCTATCCGACATCATATGAAAAAGTTATGATTTTTTTTAGAAATTAACAGCAGACAGAGTAAAAATCGCGCGTTTAAAACTAATCGCCCGTATGTGGGGCGATCGCCCCATATACGGGCGACCGGCGCCCAATTTTATAATTTTTTTTGCCCCGACACCTAGTTTTGAAAAAAAGATTAAAAAAATATTAAAGAAAAAAAAATCGAAAAATCGGCCGTGCCGGCCCAGGCGTGACCGACGGAAAACACCAGGGCGACTTCATTCATGCCATGAGAAGGCCTTGTGGGCGCCGAAGCAACGCACGGCACGAGCGTCTAACAACGTTGGGCCAGCCACCCTTCGCGGATTTCGCCGATGATGCTTTCCTTTCGTTGGAAGGCGGTGCCGCGGTGGCAGTGGAAACTGGGACAGAAATTCCCAAGCTTGGTTGCTCGAGCTTCAGCTCCGAGAGTAAAGGAACCTAAGTATGTTTCTTGATGCACCGCATCGATCGGGTGATACTACGGAAATCTGCTCAAGTAGCTGCAAGACCTTCAGGTCCCATTGCAGTCGGATCAAACTCTCCCATCTACAACTGAAACTTAGCCTGTTGGAGTTGCAGGGTGTCTGGACGATGAGATCCTTCCAAAATAATGAACACGAGAGGTTCACGCACGGAACCTTACGTCAAATGCAATTGAGAATTACAGTTGGTCCATATCATCTGTTTGTTGATCAATCCTGACTTTTCTAGACCCGAACACACTGCAAAATTAACCCAGCAAAAACCTCAATCAGCACGGCATTGCAATGTTCAGAAAGAACAGAAGAGCGAGGACAGCAAGCAATTGAGCTAAGTTGCTCATGAGAAAGATCACAAAATTATGGTTAAGATAAGCCTACACGAAGGCACTCGGGAAACAACATTCAACGATTTATACAAGGGGCACAGAGCATTCGAGCATTTCCTCCCTATTTTCAACTACAAATCTAGTGTATGCTGGCATTTTTAGCAGGCACCCACTGTGACTTCCTCAAGTCTTGGGCTTAAGCTTATGTCTCCGAGATATGTACACAGGTGGAAAAGCATAGCTGCCACCGTTAGATGCCATTCTTTTGGTGTTCACTCTTCACAGACTTCTTTGCACTTCTAAGCACTTTTTGTACTTGCTTTGCGCAAGACTTAACAAGAAGTCGGTGAATATGTGCTCATATCCGGGCATTTTCCCATACCCTGCACACACATATTTGAGAATAAAAAAATAAAAAATGCTATTGTAAAGCAATAATCATGTTGTGGTATTAAATATCAACACTGAAAATATCAAGACCGTGAAGTATTAAGTTGTTGCAGTAATTTTACATGCAAGTTGTGCCCACAATATTTTAGTAATTGAGCCAAATGAAAAGCATCTTCTGCAGTAGCATGTATGGCTATCTCCATACAAAATGATCTTTGACAACATTACAGAATTGCCCATCATCAAAATGTACTTCATGATTCGCATGTCATTATTCCTAATCACAAAATATTTCTATTATGAAGTTCCCTGTAATGATTAAGAACAATCTGCACCTAGGGATGAACAAAATACAGTTAGCAAGAGTCTACTTTTGCCCCAACCAAGTCAAGCTTTGGTAATGGAGAAGATATCCTACTGGAATAGTGTTATATTGGCCTAGAATGCAAAAGATGTGTCACGATAGTACATTCCTTTCCCCCTCACCTCGGATAAACTTTTTGGCCTAGCTAGCTCTTCTACAACATATCGAGAGAGAAAAAGAAATCCGAAAGATAAAATGACATGTATTAATGACAGAAAAATAACTACACACCTGGGAAGTAGTTGATATCAATTATATAGTACCGATCATTGGTTCCAAACTCTCTAATCATATCTATGTTGAACAATCTTAGACCCTGCAAGTTTTAACATGTCAGGTGAGGCAACAAATGGAACACTACACATGGTTAAGAACAAGTATTGAACATACCAGCCGACCACGAAGCTCCCTGCCCAGTTTCTCTAGAAGTGGTCTTGGAGGAAGCTCTGTCATGCAACAGAAAGCTCTGTTCAGTAATGTAATCAAAAGTTCATTTGGTGCAATAGACAACTCTTAACAAGCAAAATGCATTGCAAGGTAACTCCTTTCGAACTGAACAAATTTTGTCCTCAAATTTGTTATCAAAATTTAAGGATATATTCACTTTTCATCTTCTTCAGAGCAAAGACAATTCTAAAGACAAATTGCATTATGAATTGATGACTCACTTATGTTAATGAAGCAAGGATAGCAAATTTAAACCAAAGATAAATTGACTGCAATACTGCAGAAGGCCCACCTGAAATATGGGGGTCAAGGTCTGCATGATCTGCAGTAGCTGCAGCACATGAAACTCTTGGAAGTCGATAGATGCCAACATTGTTTAGTAAGTCATAGGTGTTAACATCAGGAAGAGAAAATCTGCGGACAACCTGTATTGTTTCACCAATGATGTACACCTTAAAGAGGATTCCGCCTGTAGAGGCAATAAATCAGATGCCACATTTCTACTGTTCCAGGGAAAGTGTCAGGATATGTAACAAAAGTAGAAATATATACAGAAATAGGAAATCAGAACCTACCATGATTCACAAATTCCTGGAGAACAAGAGGAGGATCGAGCATTGACAAGGATGCCTCGCCGAATGCCAGAGATAGCTCATGAGATTTAGAAGTTCCATCAACAACCAATGGCTTGGCAACTGCACAAAAAGAAGTACATTCCATCAAAAAAATTCCACTAACTAGTTCTACACATAACAAACCAAAATCTCATGCAATGAATTAAAACAGAATCTCAAGTACAAATCTCCAGCAGCAAAATAAGTTTAAAGCTACAGCCAGAAAAAGGACCCAAATCTATTCAACAATGAAGATAATGTGATCATTGAGAATGATCAACTGGAAGGAGATCATCAGAGTATCAAAATTGAGCATCAGTTTGCCTCTCTCCCCCACTTGCATTCCCAGGCCCAGCCAAGCCTCCTTACTCTCCATCCCTAATCACCCTGATGTAAACTGACAAGCAAGTTGCAGGACATGTTTCCACATAGCATGCACATAGAATCAGGTTACAAATTGCCCACCAAACTGAATAGTCATACAGGATTTGTGCAACATATTATCAAAGTTTCTCATTTCATGATTGCCTTCCCTAATTGACATAAAGTACATCTCTGTCTCTATTGCAGTTACAGTACTGCTTGAATAATATGTTTCACGTAACAGAAAGAAAACAGCCATCTAGCTAAGTTGATCAAAGTTCTACGATGTCATGATTCATGAAACATTACAGCTAGTGCAAATCATATGATGCTCACGGCTGATATCGAAACTCTCATGCAGCAATTGTAGGGAGCCAAGGTGCGTTTTGGGAGGAGCACAAAATTCAAATCAAGAAGCTCACAACCTAGCTAAGCTAGTGTATAAACAACACTGATAAAACTTAGCAGGACAATAAGCCCACAACCTAACTAAGGTAGCCTGTAAATAACACTGAAAGAACTTCGCAGAACAATCCTCTTCTGGTCCTGTTCGTGTACCACCTACGGACAGTAGAAATATAAAGCTCTGTTCCCAACACAAAGTAGAAATAAATTAGGATGGTCTACATTTCAGGGACAATAAAAAAGGACTCGACATTGTATAGATAATGATAATAGCAGTTAAAACATATTCACGGAATTCTGTTAGAACCGCGATAACTGCATGGAGAGTACTAACAACAAGGAGAACACTCCTAACATAATCAGCAAAAATACACAATCAAATAACCTAATCAATTGAAATAAAATGACTCCTGAGCAGCTAGAGCAAAATGAGTGAGACTTGAAAAATTCAAATGAATCATTCACAGCATTTTCCAATGTTTTTTTATCCAGAAAAATTAATAGTTTCAGGATTTGAATCAATTACCCAACGGCAAAGTTAGTCCAGCCATGGCAACCGCGGTTGGTATAGAGGATGGATCCTTCATAACAACCAGTTGGCGTGGAGTGCAAACTTCCCCTGCAATGGTTCAATGCAGAAACAATCATATCCTATTAATAAACATATTATATCCTTCGTACATTAAGCTGGGGATGCACTTTCAGCAATCTGCTTATTACTAATGTCAATATCCTACATGTTCATGATCAATCAGAAAAATAATGTTCCCCAATCGAACAATACTTGCCCTTGAAATGTCCAAACAGTAAACAAGTCAACAATGAATTCTGCCAAGACTCAGCATTTCAGTAGCTGAGAGTTAATACAATACTCCCATAAGTTTGAAGATACCTTACATGGCAACCTTAATTGGAAATTTCCATCATTCACAAGGGATGAAATAAAAATTTTAATGTCCCTTTTTAACAGGAAAATCTTATCTATTCATTGTTATTGAAAGCAAAAGTATCTTCCTTTCTAGGACTGCGGTTACATGATAATTTGGTGACAACATGGTATGTCAATGTGATGGATAATCAAACTCAAAGGGATTTTAACTCACACGATATAAACATTAAAAGACCCCGTAAAATACTACCGCTATTTTTATAGCGTACAAATACACATATTAAACTTATGTGTGGTATTACCATAGAAATTGGACAAGTTCAAATCGGCTACTTCTTCAAGCATCGATTGTCGATTGTTCAGATGCTCAATGGCATTGGGCGGGTCAAGAACAGTAACTTCTGGATGTACTTCATGATAATCCTTCAACAAAATGAAAGTTGTTAAGTCAATAAAAAATTCAATAGAGAAGGGCCAATCCAGATTTAGAGCCACAACAAAGTATTACAATTATGGTTAGCTTTTGTAGGTGACTGCAATCGACTAATTGAGTATACTACCTGTCTTCGTTGCAAACAGAAAAAAAAAATGCTAAAGCTTCAACAGATTTCCACACAACGAGGTGTCAACAAATTTAAGGAAAATTAGAAAAAGACACAATGAGCTGTGCATACTGTATCACTATGGTACTATCATTCATTGCACATCATCATTTTCTACATTGGTGCTCAAATATTACCTCCAGAACCTGCTGCCACTCCTTGCTAGTAATCTGCAGAAGCAAGAAAATTATCAGGGCACAATTTTTGAAAGATTAAGCAGAAATAATCTCTTTCAAGGATCAAAATGCTCATAAACAGAGTGTACAGATAATTTACAAAATGTATGACGATCTGGGACCCATGTGGCTGCATTATATCAACATGAATTTAAATAAGTATGTAACGAACCTTGTGCAAGATAATATCAAATGGGCCTTGTTCTGAGAGAGGACGAGTCTCATCAATTGATATGAAACTAATTCCCTTCTGCCTAACACAGCACACGATAAGAACACATCAAGCAGCGATAAAATAGAAGATTGGCAAGAACCAGAGCATACTAATCAGCAAATAGGGCTAGTGATAGTAACATCCTTATAAAAACACAAGTACACAAAATCGTCTCAGCGAAAACTTCAAGCCCTCTAACTTTCAGAAAATTTTACTATACCATCATCTATCCATAAAATTAATTTGTTGTTTGGATAAACCAATGATCAATCAACAATATAAATCAGAACGTTACAAGGGTACCTCGCAAAGGATAAAAAGGAATGTTACTAGGGAAAACAGCATCGTGTACATTTATTTTTTAAGTTACTAAACAGTAGGCATGGAAACAAAAAAAACAATCAGTTTAAAAATGTACAATTTGATCAAGCAAAAACTGTTCAATTTTGGGTAAAAATATTTCTCTTGTAAATTCGTTTCCCTTTATATTCTCAAATACCTTACTTATGTTTGTAGCCTGTGAAACAATCTCCATTGTATCACATTCAGAACATTTATTTTTAAGTTACTAAACAATAGATCTATACAAATAAAAAACATATCAGTCTAAAAAATGTACACATAGTTCAAGCAAAAATCCATTCAATTTTTTAGAAAAGTAATTTCCTTTTTAGTTTCTTTTTCATTTATTAATGTGCCTCATTTATGTTCGTAGCCTGTGAAGCAACTGGCAAATAATTGATTCAATAAGACAGCAAGCTCAAAGATTGTTTGTCGGTGGTCCATGTTGCCATCAAATCTAGCAAGCATAGTTGTGTTATGCGCCAAGCTTTTGATCAAGTTTACTATCGCCGGCGTGGTCAGGTGTGTCCAGAGGCAGATCAAGGAGTTGGCGATTGGCCGCACAATGGAGCTGGGCCGATCCATGCGGCAGAGTAGCAGCTTAGTCCATGCATGTAGTCTAGTTTGAGTCAGTCTTATCTTTTCATTTGTGTTTCCCTAATTAGGTGGTGTTCCATCTTTTGTTTATTAAGAACAGATTCTTGCCAATCCGTTGGTATCGGTCTTAGGTTATAAAAGGGTGGAATAAACTCAGGAAAAGGCATGCTTCTTTTGGTGCCACAAAAATAACAAGTCTCAGGCGGTGGCTCCGACAACAGCCAAGTTACCCAAGGCGGGCGTTGTGTCGGCGGCTTTGTTGAGCGGCGTTCGTTCCGGACCGGCCGGACACCCGAGCATACGAGCGAGCTCACCCGGAACCGGCTCATATCAATTTGGTATCAGAGCCAAGTTCGGGAACCATGGCTACACCTTCGCTGGAAGAACGCATCGCGGCGCTCGAAGCTGAGGGAAAGGAGACGCGACGGTTGCTGGAGGAGGTACTCAAGCACGTCAAGGCTAAGGGCCCCACCGAGGAGCCAAGCCCTAATGACAATGTTGATCGTCACTCGAGAGGGTCGGTGCGGCTTCCAGATGGAGGACGCAATCAACCTGCACCTCGCGGGGACTACAAAGGAGGAAGAAGGTCGTCCGGAAGAGGGCGAGAGGACGATGAATACCAGAGGTGGACACCTCGTCCTCCACGATTTGATTTGTCCGAGTACGACGGAACTGAAGACCCTCTGAGATGGTTGAGACAGTGCGAGCGTTTCTTCCGCTTCCATCGAATTCCAAAGAGTGGGTTGAACTTGCGGGAATTCATCTACGAGGGGAAGCCTTGGAGGTCCTCGATAACTGGCAACTGGAGGAACCGTGGATCGCTTGGGAATGTTTCTATGAAACTTTTAACCAACGATTCACTCGTCATTCAAGTGTCAGACCCCTAGGCGATCTCGTTAATCTTAAACAGGGAAGCGGTCGGGTGGATGAATATTCGAAGGAATTTCAGCGCTTGTTAGCTCGAACGGGTCGCATGCGACGAACTGACCAGATTGAAACCTTCACTGCGGGGCTCTCGGTCGCTTTGGCCGCGGATGCCCATCGTGAGCGACCTCGCGATCTGGCAGAAGCAATCGGGTTCGCTCGGGATGCTGAAGTAAGGAAGGACGCCTGGCTCGCTGAGGCGGCTTAGATGGGAGCGATGTCCACAACAAAACCACGACTACAGTTTAGCCGAGGGACGACGCCTATCGTTACAGCCAGGGTCCCAGCCAGTCAGCAGGGCAGCTTGGGGCATCGTCCGGGTGACGGCCTCCACACCGGCGAGTTCCCAAGGCAGCGCAACCCCTGTATCGTCGCGGCTCAGACTCAGCGCAGATCAGCTGGCTGACCGGCGTGCCATGGGTTTGTATTACAATTGTGATTGAAATATACTCTCGTGTACATCGGTGCAAACGGTTGTTCCATCTCGAGATTAAAGAAGAAGATGAGGAAGGTGAGGAGGAAGATGCTGCACCAGAAGAGGAACCATCTCTGTCCATGATTGCCGTACTAGGACCAAAACATGGAGACACCATGCAGGTTCTGATCCAGATGAGAGGACGCTGCCTTCATGGCCTTATTGATAGTGGAAGCACACACAATTTCATGAGTGGCTATGCGGCCAGCCAGGGCACCTGGGAGCAGTCCACCGGAGCACCTCGGCAGGTCAAGGTGGCAGGAGGCAACCGCCTGCCATGCCTCGATGTGGTTCCGGCCACCGTTTTCACCATCCAGGCGCAGGAGTTCAAGGCGCCGTTCATCGTTATACCCCTCGACAGGTTCGATGTGGTGTTGGGAGTTCAGTGGCTACGCACACTGGGTGAAATCCAGTGGAATTTTAAGACACTAACGATGACTTTTAATTGCCATGGCAACCGGGTGCTTCTGCAGGGCTTGCAAGGGAAGCGGCAACCGCATCTGCTTCATGTCACGGCAACTGAGGAATCATTCGTGCAAGACATCCTGGGCACATATGAAGATGTGTTCGCCGAACCCCAGGGATTGCCACCGTCGAGGCAATGCGACCACCGCATATGCTTGGCAACAGGGACCGACCCAGTAGTAGTGCGTCCTTACCGATATCCTTACCGACAAAAGGATGAGATTGAACGACAATGTAAAGCCATGCTGCAGCAAGGGATCATCCGCCCCAACCGGTCCCCCTTTTCATCACCTATCTTACTAGTCAAGAAGGCCGACGGTTCGTGGCACTTCTATGTGGACTACCGGGAACTTAGTGCCCGGACGATCAAGGATAAATTTTCGATTCCAGTGGTGGAAGAATTGCTTGATGAACTGAGAGGCACCCGGCTCTTTACAAAGTTGGACCTTCGTTCGGGCTATCATCAAGTCCGCATGAGGGAGGAGGACATCAACAAGACGGCGTTTCGGACACATGAGGGTCATTACGAATTTCTCGTGATGCCCTTTGGATTGTCCAATGCACCATCAACTTTCCAAGCTTTAATGAATGAGGTGTTGCACGATTTTCTCCACAGGTTCGTCCTAGTGTTTTTTGACAACATCTTGGTGTACAGCCGGACGAAGGAGGAGCACCGCGAGCACTTGCGCTGTGTGCTCGATCGTCTGCCCCAACATCAATTGTACTTAAAAAGATCCAAATGTGCTTTTGCCCAAGAGCGCATTGGCTACTTGGGTCATATCATATACTTCAATGGCGTGGAGGCAGATCCGGCCAAGCTCCAGGCCGTCTCCATATGGCCGCAGCCGACTTTAGTGACGGCGGTGCGTGGTTTCCTTGGGCTCACAGGATACTATCGACGATTTATACAAAATTATGCATCCATAGCAGAGCCATTGACGGCCTTGCTGAGGCGGAATAATTTCAATTGGACCACTATAGCCAAGGAAGCTTTTAGACAGTTGGAGAAAGAACTGATGTCGGCATCCGTGTTGCAAATGCCAGATTTTTCGACGCCCTTTATCGTGGAGTGCGACACGTCGGGTACAGGGATCGGGGCGGTGCTACAGCAACATGGCCACCCGATCGCGTATTTCAATCACAAACTGGCAGACAGGCACACAAAGCTAGCAGCCTACGAGCGTGAGCTCATTGGATTGTCGAAGGCAGTGCGGCATTGGCGGCCATATCTATGGGGACAAACGTTCGTCGTTCGGACGGACCACGGCAGCCTTAAATACTTGCTCGAGCAAGCACTCATGACACCGGCGCAACAGCATTGGTTAAGTAAACTCATGGGATTCGATCTTCAGGTTGAATACAAGCCTGGGAGGGCGAATTTAGCAGCGGATGCACTGTCTCGCGTCCAAACTCCAGCGGTGCTCTGCGCTGCGATCTCAACTCCGTTGGATCTCATGCGAGACCAGTGGCATGCAGAACTTCGCGGGCACCCGGAGGTGCAGCGCCTATGTGCGCGCTGGGGTCAGAAAGCAACCACAGCCGGACCCTCAATGGCATCTAGTATGCATGATGGGACCAAGCCACCCTCACCAGCGATGGCTAGGCCAGTTCCTACTGTCAAAGCACATTCAGGCAACAACAACATGGTCGTAGGCGAGCCCAGCATCTCAAACAATCATGGCGCCGGAGCCAATCCAGTTGTGCAGGGTGAGCGCTGGTTTGTGAACGAAGGGCTGCTGTATCGCAACAACCGCCTCTTCATCCCAGCAGCATCAGCCTTGGTGGATGCCATCATTGCTTCCGTGCATGATCTCACGCACGAAGGGGTACAGAAAACCCTGCGTTGCATCCAAGCCGAGTATTACTGGGAGACAACGCCAGACAGTGGAACAGTATGTCGCCAAGTGCCGGATGTGCCAACACAGTAAATCAAGTTCTCTATCTCCTGCTGGCCTTCTCCAGCCGCTCTCCATACCACATCAGGTTTGGGCCGACATTTCAATGGATTTTATCACTGCCCTTCCTAAATCGCAGGGAAAAACGGCTATCTTGGTGGTCGTTGACCGACTATCCAAGTATGCGCATTTTATGGCGTTTAAACGGCCGGCCACTGCACCTGTGGTAGCCTCTCTCTTCTTCGACCAGGTGGTACGGCTACATGGCGTTCCAGAATCCATTGTTTCGGATCGCGATCCTGTCTTCCTCAACGCCTTTTGGCAGGATTTGTTCAAGCGGTGTGGCATGACTCCTTCTGTCGACGGCTTATCATCCCCAAACAGATGGGCAGACAGAGGTTCATCCCCAAACAGATGGGCAGACAGAGGTGGTGAATCGCACGATGGAAATGTATCTTCGGTGCCTCGTAGCTGACAATCCTTCCACATGAGCGAAGTGGTTGCTGTGGGCGGAGTTCTAATACAACACCTCTTTCCACTCAGCTCATCGATTGACGCCTTTTGAGTTAGTATATGGTCGCAAACCTCCTCCATTGATACCATACCAGCAAGGAACCACGGTTATTGACGCTGTTGATTGTCAATTGGTGGATCAGGACACTCTCCTTTAGCAAGCAAAGGAGCGTCTGCTACAAGCCCATAACCGTATGAAGAAAAGGTATGATGCTCATCATCGCGAAGTGGAATTTCAGGTGGGAGATTGGGTATGGCTTCGCCTCCAGAGCCATCGCCAGTTTTCAGTGCGGGACAGTCCACCGAATAAGTTGGCAGCTCGTTTCTTTGGGCCCTATCGAGTGGAGGAGCGCATCAGTCCGGTCACTTATCGTCTCGCATTACCAATCGAAGCTCGTCTCCACAACGTTTTTCATATCTCCTTGCTCAAGGAATTCCAAGGAGAACCACCATGAAGTACCACCTTGCCGTGGAGCTGTCTCAAGAATGCAGACGGCCAGGCTCGAACCTCATCAGTTATTAGCCCAACGATTTGTTCACGGCAAGCGACAATTTTTGGTTCACTAGACGGGTGAGCCTCAGGACGAAGCAACGTGGATGGATGCCGGGATTCTCAAAAGGTCTTTCCCAGACTGCAAGCTTGAGGACAAGTTAGTTTTTCAGGGGGGAGTGATGTTACGTGCCAAGCTTTTGATCAAGTTTACTATCGCCGGCGTGGTCGGGTGCGTCCAGAGGCAAATCAAGGAGTTGGCGATCGGCCGCACAAAGGAGCTAGGCTGATCCATGCGGCGGAGTAGCATCTTAGTCCATGCATGTAGTCTAGTTTGAGTCAGTCTTATCTTTCCATTTGTGCTTCCCTGATTAGGTGGTGTTTCTATCTTTTGTTTGTTAAGAACAGATTCTTGCCAATCTGTTGGTATCGGTCTTAGGTTATAAAAGGGTGGAATAAACTCAGGAAAATGCATGCTTCTTTTGGTGCCACAAAAATAACAAGTCTCAGGCGGTAGCTCCAACAATAGCCAAGTTACCCAAGACGGGTGTTGCGTCGGCGGCTTTGTCGAGCGACTTTCGTTCCGGACTACGGCCGGGCACCCGAGCATACGAGCGAGCTCACCCAGAACCGGCTCGTATCAAGTTGTCACGGCGGCGGAGGGGGGCGCCAGGTCAGCTCACCTCAACTGGAGGTGGTTCCCTTCAGCCCCGCCATTGCCGTCAGCAAGCTCATCCAGATCTGGCGCTCTCCCGCCTTCCGCAAAGAGTTCTTCTTGGCGTCAGTGGGTCATCTCCCGGTCTTCACCAGATCTAGTGTCGTCTCGACGTCGACGGGGACGAGGCGCACTCGGGGAAGAGCCTCCGCCTCGGCCCACAGCATGACACGGCGGTCGGGCGGGGCGACGAGATCGACGAGTGCGCCGTTGTCCGGGTCGATGAGGGAGCTGCGGAAAGTGGCAGATATGGCGCGGCGGTAGGGGTAGGAGGAGGTAGTGAGGCTAGAGAGGAGGAGAGGGTGGGAGATGGGGAGCGAGGCGGAGGCAAAGAGGCGTGGGAGGGGAGCAAAGGAGGGGTGGAGGCAAGTGAGGAGGTGGACAGCCATGGTTATTGCGTGGGCGCGAGGTGTCAGCTGCTCCAAGCGCAGGTAGAGGAGGGGAGGGGATACACTGCCTGCGCGGGTAGGGTAGGGGAGGGGAGGCTATAAAATATATTTATTGTACTTCACTATCATCAAAATAGTAGGAAAATAATTCGGTTATGTTTCATCGTCTAATCACCGTCTAGGCGTTCAGGCGCTCCGGGCTCGCCGCGCCTAGCCGAACCGCCGTGGCAACTATACTAGCGAGCCAGTTACTAATGCGGAAATGATTCCAGAAAAGACATTGCCATCAATACGCTGTCGTAATCCATGTGATGTACTTATCCATAGGAATATTCCTAACTAAAATCCCAGATACCAAGCAACGAGGATTTTTGCCAAGTTGACAAAGTTGACATGATACTATACAATTATAGACTATAGAGACCCCCTCATGCAGTGGAACTATCAACACGGGACACACGTATAGGGCATCAACTGATGCTATTGGAATTCCTAATAAACACTTGCCAGCTGCAACTAAGTACTAACCATGTGTTTGGTTATTTAAATGAAACCATCCTATCCTGAATAGTGGAATACAAATTTGAAGACTATTCCTTATAGATGCTAAACCATTCCATTCACCTAAAACAATGAAACCAAATGGTACAGGATCATCTCATCCCATTCAACCTCGTCCCACCAACCAAACACACCCTAAATCATTAACCCAGCATGCTTGACTCAGAAGCCACACTCACTAGCCGCTCCCTCTAACTTTATACTCCAGTACAGGTCCGATTCGATCACTATTTGTTAAGTGCTACCAGGAATAGAATAGCATTCCACTACACCCCCATATTGTGGAAATTATAATGGTTTCAACATCAAAGTACTACCCTTTTATCGCCTCTGTCTGTTCAGGCAAAATACTTCTGATCTTCAAAAAATGGTCCAAGAATAGCATTTAATCAAGACTCAAAACGCAAATTTTCATCTAAAAAAACCGTATATTCTCCTCAAATCATTCACCATTTTCCTCCAAGAGCAACACTCTTCAACCTCTCTGGACCAGAAAAAATCCAATGTTTTCATGAAATTCCACATCACTCGGCTAACAAGAACCAATTAAAATTCCTCCTTTCTCTCAAAATCATTCACCACTTGCATCCCCCAAGAATCAATAGATTCCATCCCTCAGGGCGGTGATCCAGGTTTTTACCTCGCCAGCAACAGCATATTGGGCTGAAGGAAGCTTTTCACCTTCTTCTTCGTGAGGGCGTACCCCACCACGAGGCTCGGCACAGCCACGGCGGCCGCCACCGCCGCGCCGTTGGGCGGCGACGACAGCGTCGCCGGAGCCATCACCGCCTTCTCCACCTCATCGTCCGACACCTCCCCGTGCAGCCGCATCCCGGTGAGCCCTATCCCTGCCTCTCTTCTCAAATGGCCAAGAAACTAACTAAAAACAATCGAAAAATTCAGGTGCTGGGGGGATCTGCAGGCAAGGCGGGAATCGAGCGGAGGTGATGCTCCGCGCGCGAGTGCGAGTTAGCTGGGGTTGGAGTGGGGTGGAAGGGGGACTGGTCGGGAGGATTTGGGGGAAAAAAATTCTTTTGCGGAGCTCTTATTAATGGCGAGATGAGTGGAAGAGGGAGGAGCAAGAGTGCGGGCGGGTATTTGTAGACGACAGAGGGAGGAGAGGTGAGTGGGAGATTCTCTGTACCTATATCTGCCGTACATATATGATCGCCTACGACCGTGTAACTTTCTTCGTAGAATTTGTAAGCTCGTGTAATTGACAATGGATAGATCATAGTTTCATACTTTCATACCTCTAAGGTATTAAAAAAACAAAGGCGTTCCGCGGAATCGCCATCAAAAGATAAAATAGCAAAAACGTTGTTGTTTCATGCATGTCGCCATTGACGCTTACTGTCGACATCATTGCTATCAACAATTTATCTCGTGGGTTTGTTAGACCCTACAATTAGGGTTGGCTATCAAGTTTAACAAGCTATTATCGAGTTTTTTTCAAAACTGATATAGTTTGATGTAAAATTATTTTATGTATCATTTAAGTGGTTACTTCAAATTTGAGCTAACGAGCCACTATCGAGTCGAGGCTCGTTAACTTTTTTCGCTCGAAATTGCCTTATTTTAATTTTAAACTTATCAGCTTGTCGAAGGTCAGAATTTCGACAATAAACTTATAATCACGGGTACCTTTGATGTCAGAGTCAAGCACAAAGATAGCGGCACACAATGTATACAGGTTCAAGCCCCCGGATGGAGTAATATCCTACGTCCTGTGCGGATGATGTATATATTTGGTGTATCGAGTATAGAGCGAGTTGTCTAGCCTTAGTTACAATGAAGATTGGATCTAAGCAATGGCTAAACTATGGTTGGAGGTTGACGAAGCGTGGTTCGTCAGCTCCTAGTTGCTCTGCGTCTTGTAAAAGCTCTCTCTAAAAGTCTTCCCTTTTTTTCTTTGAGGATACCTACCCCGGTCTTATATAGTCGGGGTAGCCCTGCCTCAGGTTGAGTCGTAGTCGGTTTGGGATACCAGATCGTAGCCGATGAGGAGTCCATCATCGCGTGATCTTCGCAGCATATCCAAACTTCCCTGAATACCAGTCGTACTCGAGTCGGTTTCCTCGTAATAGGAAAGTGATCAAGTCCTTCCTAATATGGAGATATCCCCTCCGTGTATATCTTATCCCATAGAATTGGACCCGTGATATCCGGAGTTTCTAGATGCTTACTTGAGCATATATGGTATAGTCTTCGTATTTTCGGTGTGTACTCATACCCCATATTTAGATATTCGACACAGCTATTGTATTTGAAGAAATTTTAATTCGAGCTCTAAGCCTCTAACGAGCTTTTTTGCCATCCCTACCTACAACCAGAGATGTCAGGTGCCTTGTGGTCTAGCTAGCAGTAAGTGATGGAAGGACGGTGATGACCATGGGATTAGCAGCGAGCGACGATGAAGTGCAATCGGCAAAGATCTCAATGATCTAGTTAGGTTTTGTTGTGGCAGCCATGTGTTCTTGAGGTGGCAACAGTGGCGTAGCAAACAAGGGGTTTTGTTGCGTTGGAGCCCACCTTCTTACCGTCGAATCCTAAGTATCCTTTTTTAGTACCGAAACTTAGCTTTTGGCATAAAGGCAATGAATACACGTGCACTTGAGTATGGCTAGAGGAAGAAAAAGCTTTGATAGGTGTCGATGTTCAAGACCTGAGATCCTTTAATCGAACTTATGAAAATATAATTGTGAGCTCCTAGTAAACAAGATGAGAAAATTGTATATAGGGATTGCTTCTTTATTTGCCAAGTGGCTCTACAGAGTATACAAATTACAGAATAAATGTCAAATTCTAGATGTCTAGATCAGATGTTAAGCGATGCCCTTTACAGTATAGATTGGCCCCCTATTTATCCTGGTTGAAGAAGCGACAGTTGTTCTTCATGGAGATGTCGAGTAACCGAGAGGTGTCTTCTCGCCAAAGAGTGCCTTTTCTAGAGATAACTACCGGGCAGTTATGTATATCTGTCAGATAAATCCCCGCACGAAGACTTGTGTAGGGGTAACCGCTTGTCCCCGACCAGTTCACTGATCGGAGTGACTATTTCACTGGTCGGGGACGACCAATGTGAAGCAGGGTTTATTGGGTACCTTGACTGAACTAGTCAGAGACTTAACTGTTCAAAAAAGGGCGGGCTTCGTTCTATTTATTATGGATTTTGTGCAATGTAAACCCATTAACAGAGTATAGTCACGAATAGTTAAGGACCCAAATAAGGGACAGACTTTTAATCTTCGTTACTAGGTGGTGAGCTTCTTTCTAGATTATGTGGCTTAGTGGATCACCGCTCATTGTAGGTCTAATTTGGCAATTGATAACACTTGCTGTCAGTAAAACTGTACTCAAACCCTACACGTACACAAAGACAACATAGGGGGATGGCTCGATACCTCTCCTTTTGGAGGACATGACTGCCCACCGAGTCAGGGGCACTTGACACACTGATGACGACATCACTAGCACACGTGTACATTATCTCCTTCCCATAATAACATTCTAACACTAACTAGACCAATCACAAGAGCTAGAGCCAAACAAATTAACACATGTGAACCTTTTTTCTAAAAGACCTATGCATTGATTTGAATGAGAATATATTGCTATCTAATGCTTCCAGCTTAATTGTTATTAGATTTCACGAAGAAAAAGCTTGGTAGGCTTAGAAAAGTAACTTCAAAAGCAAGGAAGTATATTGCTATCTAATGCTTCCAGCTTAATTGTTATTAGATTTCATGAAGAAAAGGCTTGGTAGGCTTAGAAAAACAACTTCAAAAGCAAGAAAGCCAAGAGGAAGAACCAACACTCAAAAAATCAGCCCAATTTTTGAACAGATGGAAAATGACTTGATATTTTGAAGAATTCAATTTCAATTTGTTTAACTATATCAACATCGTAGTGTAGCAAACCGAAAATTCTATAAAAGGAGTGGCATCCCCTCCATTGTAATGAAGTTTTCGATATTCCAAAATATATGTTCTTGTTTTAGGGTTTCTGTGAGATACAATTCCCCCTCCGATAGAATTGAAAATTCACCGAGTGTCTTGACTCTGTCGTTCTTGCGATTGGCTCGGTGATTACTTGAACATGTTTTACGCTATGTGAGTGAGTAGACAAAGGGATCGAAGCATGTGGTTGGGTGAACAGAATGTCGCAGGTTGCCGTAATAGAGACGGTGATTGGCGATGTCATTCATCATATTGCACGGATCCAGTTATCTCCAATCCTACGATTGCGATGGCATGGCGAGAACATCAAATGGATGATAGGGAGCCGGTGAGGGGTGCGGGTGTGCGGCGACGGTCAATCCATCATGGCAATGGTAAGCAGGCAAGGAAGGTGGCACATCATAAGTTGGCGAGTGCCTAACCGGCTGAGTGGACTGATCATGATAGCAAATAGGCAATATGAGTCTCTCTGTTGATATATGATTTTTTTTGTCAATTATAACTGTGTTAATAGATTGAATAGAGATAATAGCCGATTTGTTTGATTGATTGGTGTTAACTTGTTCATAGATTTTTTAAAGTTTGGCAAAAGAATGTTGCACAAGTATTTCTCAAATAATGAAGTACTAGTAGTAACTCTCGAACCATAAGAACATAACACAAGTTGTTTAATATGCTTATCTCAATTTAACTTAATCTTTTAAGCCTACACTCTATTTTTATCCTGGCTTCACCACTGTATACCAGTGCTAGAGATAGTTTTTTAGGCCAGCTGTGGTGTGGCGGAAGGTGGCTACCTAGAGCAAAGGTGGCAAAGGCTATGGAATTGATGCTAGAAGGCGGGACCTAAAGAGGTAGGCGAGCCACAGAGAAAGAAGATAGGTGAAGCAATTCCATAGGACATCTACAAGGTAGTCATGTTCCTAAAGTATCACATAATTAATTTTTGTGTTTGTATATCTTAGTAAGTGAGAGGAGGGGTTTGCCATGAAAGACGTGATAGCTACCGTAGCATTTCTAGGATCTTGTCGTAAAGCCATAAAAATCATGATTTAAAACCTTGAGTATAATGCAAGATGGGCCATAAATCATTAATTATTGAAGGAGAGTGCACGCGAGGCACTTCCTCCCGTTTTTTAAAAAAAATGTATTATACATCAACATGATCTCAAAAATACAATTTTAATCACTAATTTCTATTGTAATATATTTATAAACTCAATAAAATTATAATATTATAAAAGTATTTTTCGAGACAAGCCTACTCATATAATTTTCATATATTCAACTTAAATATTTAAAAGATAGCTAAAGTTTCAAAAATTTCACCGTAAGACATTTTTTAACTAATGGAGTAACAAGCAATAGTGTTTGCACAGTTTGCTCCTCGCTGAGACAGTGAGAACACGCGGATCATGGACTAACAGCAGTGCAGCTACGGATGCGCTGGTGGATAACTATCGATGATCACTTCTTGCCAGAATTTTTCTACTGTGATGATTATCTCAAAATAAAAGTACTGACTCTATGTAGGTCCCAACTGTTGGATGGATCGATGCTTTCACGCATAATTTGATTAACCTTTCGGTCTGTACAAATTACAAAGTTGCAAAACAGTAAAGTATATCATAAATCAGGAGTTACATCTACCCTGTGTTGGTTAATGGAAGAAGATTACTGCAACCCCTCTATGGCCCTGACATGAAACAGTGATTCCCGGCAAAACTACATCAACCGAAGAGAAGCCCTCCTCTCTCTGCTTGGCACACAACACACGCACACTGTTCGATTCTATGGAGTTAGCCGAATCCTCAAACCACCGGTACACCACGACGACAAACAACAAAACCAGGCAGAAAAGAACGTACAACCTTGCACCGTCCATTTTAGTATCCTCGGAGCTTCTTGGCCACGGTGATCAGCACTCTGTCGCCGATGAAATATCGCAAGAACCGAATGAATTCATCCTTCTTCATCTGCCCTTTCTGCAGCACAAAAAAAGAATCGAGTACTGTCGTTGAAAATGGCTGATGCTGTGCTCATAATACCAGTAGGCAGTAGTTAGCTTGCAACTAGATTTTAGAGCCAACGCTCACAAATAATTTGTCAATGAAATGTGAGAGAAGTAACTAAGAATTAGACACAATTTGGTCAATCAAATGTAGTAGTGCTGATCGGCCATCTAAACAAAATGCTTTAAGGTACTACTAGGCAGCAGGCACCAATTTACCTTGAATCTATAGTAAGTCCTCTGCAACGTCTGCAGCCTGGACGATGGCACGAACCGTTGGATCTCCGCTAGAAGCATAGGAAACATGTCACGATCCACCGGTGAAGGCTTCTTCAACTCCGAGCACGCTCCCGATGATCCTGAAAACCAAAATTTCCATTGAACAATGGCATGCCATTCAAGTAACTGGAAACAATTGCAGCAATTCAGACAGGACACTGACTAACCTTGCATCTGCTGCAGGTTGGGGCACTTGAAGCTGACCACGTACTCTGGGAGGATCCTCGTGTTCATGTCCGTGCTCCACACAATGTACCACCGTGGATTAGGTGTGTTGTCGACGGCGCTGTCGTAGTCGTCGCTGCTGGGGTGGAACTGGGAGGACCCGGCTGGGACGACCTCCGGCCGGCCCATCAGCACCCGGCACAGCACGATGTGCGCCTCGCCGCTCTCATCTGCCTTGGCCATCATCGCACTGATCAAAAGACAAGTTCATGAACTCGTTAGCTTTCTGATGAACTTCTTAACTGGGCATTGCTAACATATTTCATCACTAGTTTGCTACTGGTTCATGCTTTTGTTTTGTTCATGTTCTTCCCCTTCAGAAACCATTGCCAAAGCAAAGTATTGAATTGATAAAAATGCTAACACTGACGGAAGCTTGTTCTTTCAGCTACTTCGTGCCTCTATGTAAATCGTCAGATTAGCTACAGTATTTGATCAACTTTACATGATTTAGAAACCAGAAGGCTAAAAGAAATAGAATTTCGCTAAAGATTGGTGTGGCAACGCCTATGGATATAAATCAGAAGCTTAGCTACAAGAATATATCAACAGTTTCATGATTTAGAAACCGAAAGGCTATATAGAACAAGAATTTTGCTCAAGATTCATACGGTACTATCGATGCAAGTTGAAACTATTCCCCAATTGCATCATGTGTTTTGATGAATTTTGCTAAACTATATGGATGCTTGTCATCGATCAATTCAAAACCAGAAGTTCAAACCGATTCGGAGCTCACCTAGCATATGGACACTGCGGCGGTGAGAGGTGCACGCCGTCGCCGTGCGCGCGCGGGCCGAGCAGACTGCCGTTGGTCCTCCCGAACCCGTGGTCCACCGCCGTGGCCACGTCCGCCGCCGGCGCTCCGTACCACGTGAACTTGGCATTGCCAGCGTCGGCGCCGCGCGCGGCGGCCAGGAGCTGCCCCTGCAGCTGGAACGCCCTGGCCCGGGGACCCTGCGCGACCTTGTGCACGGCCGTGATCGCCAAGCCGCTGCCCGCCGCCGCTGCGGGGACCATCCCACTGAGGAACAGCTTCCTGACCACCTGGTAGAACCTGTCCGTCTCCTCCAGCCTCATCGCCTTTCTCCAGGCCCCTCGCGCTTTCTTGATCCCGCCTGACTCCAACGTCTCGCGGCTCTCGCCGGACCTCTCCTCCACCCCCGACAACGCCCCCTCCTCTTCCTGATCCTGCCCCTCGGGATCGTCCCTCTTCCGTTTCCTCCCGCAGTTCGGAGCCGGGAAGAAGCACGCCCCGCGCTCGTCGATCCACCCCATCGCGACCTCCTCGGCGGTGGCCGCATCGATGCGCACCATCCGCAGGAAGTCGAACAGGAAGGACCTGCCCCCGCAGTCAGCCTCGGCCACCACCCTCCCGTCCAGGAACGCCCGCCGCAGCGTCGCGACAGCCTCGCTGTCGACGTCAGCCCACGCGCCCTCGAAGCAGAGGAACCTCGCCGGCGCGCCGCTCCGCCGGAACTCCCGCCACCCGCTCAGGAGAGGGGACGGGCCACCGCTCCCGACGCCGGTGACGGAAACAGCGGGCGGTGGGATCGCCTGCTCGACGTCTCCGGAGAAGTCCATCGCTTTGCTCCCGAGTACGTTGGATCTCTCTTCAAGAGCTAAGCGAGGCTCGGCTCCGGCGAAGCGTGAGGAGGTCGGACTAGGCAGAGTCGGGGACAGAGGCGGAGGCTGGAATATATAGGTTGAGGAGGAGGAGAGGAGGGCGGGTCGGATTCGTCGTCAGGGACACGTCGGCGAGGACGTCGGTTGCTGCGGGAGAAGGCGGCGCGTTGTGCTCGTTTATGTTTACCTCCTGGTTTTCTCTTTGTTTTTATTCCTTCGCAATGGCGGTTTTGCCCCTGGGGAGGTGACTTGGTGGAGAAGTCTAGAAATGTCTCGTTTAGCCTCGTAACCGTTTTCCTACTTGGATTTGTTTTCTTCAACTACTTCTTGAATTGGAAGAATAGTACAACTGGGGCAAGCATTGAATAGGGGCAGATATATAGTGGCAAAGATTTATATTTATGTCCGCAATTTCGAAAACAGGTACAGACATAAATATGAAACGAACACAGGTTGGATGGAAACAGACATATATTTGATCTGCGGTAAAAACATAGGAAGAGTTTGATGTATTGCAAATTTCTATATAATATATATCATAGACTTGAGTTCTTCTTTTACGTGTTCACAAGTATATATTCTCGATGTATTATAGACTGATATGGTGCTTCAAGGGAGAGGTGAATAAAAAATAGGTCACATTTCATTTTTCATGTTTGTAGGGTCTGCATACGCTTTCCTTTTCCAGGTAGTGAATACTCATGTAGAAACATTTAGTTCTATATCACCCATCGCAAGAAAAAAGAAAATCAGTACTTCACAGTTTTCTCATGTGAAGCACGCTGACTTTACGAGCTGTACCGAATTTGCCCTTGCTTCAACTTGATTAGCTCTGTTTCCTTGCGTGCCAGGTTATCAGAGCACGAAACGGCGCTTCGATTTCACTCCCGGGCCCCGGCAGCATGCAACTACTCTCCTACAGCAATAGTACTATTTTTTTTTCCTTGGCGCTTAAGATTCTCTCCACTGCCATGTTCTTGAGAAGCAAGTACTCCATATTATTCTTGCAGATGGGTCCCGCCTGCCAGCCACCTGCGGGAGCCGAGTAAACGAACGCTGACCTCCAGCTGTGCCGTTGACCAACTCTATCGATCGATCGCTACGAGACTTTTTTTTTCCCTATTCTTGTGTATCCCGTCTCCCGTGTATCAGTGTATTGAGATCGAGTTGGACTTCGAATTGACAGGGTACTTCTATAATTTAATTAGTAATTAATCACTTCGTGGTGGTCAAGTTGTATGTTTACGGTTTACCAGGCAAACGTAACGTGCTGCCTTACCGCATGCATCACGCATGTGATCAACTTGCAGCTGTTTGCTTTGCCCTTTCCTTTCCTTCTGCGATCCTTGTGACCACTTCTGGAAACACCTGGTCCTCAGGTTTTATTTGCAGCAATGCTTGCACTTGCACGCAACATTTTGCCATCAAACACCCGGCATGATCTATCTATCTATTATCTTATTAAAGCAAAAAAAATCCATATATAACTATAGTTCAGAATAAAATTAAATAAAAAATTAACAATTATATTTGTATACGAATAAAAAATGAATTTCGGAATAAAAATAAAAGAAAATTTGAAATTTGATTTATTCCAAAGTAAAAAATCCCTAAATAACTAAATTTTGAAATAAATTAAATAAATTAGGAATTTTACTTGTATACAAACTCTATTAAAAGATAACTAAAATTTTGAATAAAATTTAAATATATAACGTGGATAGCACGAATGGTGTCGGAGACGACCACGAAAGAGTGCAATGGCATTGATTTATCCTGCAAGAAGACATTGACCAACAGGGAAGTGACAAAAGCCAAGGAGACGACGGCGGAGATGAGGACAATGTCGTGCTGCTCACCTTAGTCATTCGATGAGGACAATGTAGTGTTGCTCACCAGAACCGTTGAAGAGATAGGCTAGATCAACGTTAGTGGCCAAAGAAGCTCGATAGTGGGGAAACATTGGCAGAGAGGATAAGAAGCTTTGCATTGAAGGCGAGTTATGGACGATATGGTCATTGAGTAGTTAGAAGTGTGCCATCGCTGATAAGGAGTACAACGTCATCGACGATGGCAAGAAGATTTTCCATATCATTAGCAACTAAATCAGATATACCGACATCATTGAAGATGGGAGGTTACCGCAGTTAGTGAGAATGTCACAATATTGAGTTGGTTAACATCAAAGAAAAGGATCAATACAAGAGAAGAGGAAATCGGGCATGTGTAACATCATGCATATGTCGATACATGCATACATACGTATGAAAAGAAGGACGAGTGTACATAAGCAAAGGAGAAAGAGCTCGAAGTAAAGATGTCGCAACAGTGCTTGGAGCCAACAGAAAGAGTATGACAGATGTCCACGGTAGGGATCAATGATGGTTGCACGTGTATGCATTGATGTCTAAACGGTCAGCACTAAACAATAATTGAAGAGTAGAAGATAACTATGTAGTAGAGTATTGCGTTGGAAAAGGATAGAAGTTGAGACGGAGCGATCAAGAATTTGGCTTGCTGATAGAGGTTGGAGCGGAAAAGCTATGGTGGCGAGAAGAGATAGAAGAAACATGATTCATTAGGACAACCAATATGTGAGGGAAGAAAAGTTCAAGGTAGGTCGCCAATGGTGTATCAGTCTATGTGTGAGCATTGTACTCTAACACTATCGGACCCCAGGAAATAAAACCCCGCAATCCTCTGTGTATCTTATACTAGTCCAAGAAAAGCGAGTACACATGGTAAACAAAGCTGATACCACAACATATCATGCGAAACTTTATTCATTTAATTATCAGAGTTTAATGATATTAATGGCTCGCAGTCTAACTGAAAACATAGCAATGAAAAGCAAAAAGAATAGTAGGGCCCAGCAAATCTGCCACAAGCAATCGACTATGGCAGTGGCCTAGTCATGCTCACTAGTCATGAAATGCTCCTTCTCAAAAACAACAGATATAGCAAGGTAGTACAAAAATACTCCGCAAGTCACACAGTAAATGTAGTATTTATGAAGGGTCATAAAGGATGGCATAATAAGGTTAATTTGAGCATAATGAAATATTTCAAATACAATAACTAATTTCCAATGCGTAATTGATTTAATACAACTGAGTTAGAATTAAAATTTCAACACGGGATCCAACCCGAAGTTCAACCCAACTTCACCATGTGGACTCTCTCCGCTTATAAACCACTTTTCTGAAGTCATTTTGAAATCCAAATTCTAATCCTTGAAAGGCTTGCTCGGCATGCCCTTGACCGCGGGCATAGCTAATCGATTAGTTTTACACTTTGCAAAGGTTGTACAATTTTGCTCACAAGATACGATCGTCTCCTTTTGCCAAATACACACTTTCCTTGGTGTGCGACAGAGAAAATCACGACAATGCCTCTAAAAAGATCCATCCCATGTAACCATGCCCGCTAAGGTTTCACCGCTGAAATTGTTACATCCACCCTAGTCAGAAACCCCCTCTTGCGCCATGCGGCAGTCTAATCGACCCCACATTCAACCCAATGGTACAACTAACAATGAAATGTCTCAATATGGATAGCCAGGTATGTTCCATACCAGACTTGTGATATAGCACGAAAACACTTTACATTTAGCAGCTCACAGACAGGTTATTAACTAACTAGGCGAGACTTTCCACAAATCCAGCTCTCATACTTCATTGCACCCACCCGACAACCATTCTCACCCAGTCTAACCATATTTTAGTTTTACTTGACATCATGAAATGGTAAAGCATAGATTTTACATGAAATGATAAAGCATAGTTACAAATTTGAATAGATCTTTATTTGGCTTAAATTCCCAAAAGAGTCATAAATTCAGGTCTAAGCATATTTAAGCCATTTGCTATATAGCACTAGTTAATACTGTTTTGATGCACCAACTAGTGAAATTTTACTTAGGGGTGTTTAGATTAGGGGTATTTCATTGGGATTTTTTGGGGTATAGTTCAAATTTGAACTAAATCCCAAAATCTTCCAAGAAATTAGCACTCATCCAAACAGGGCCTTAAGGTTACAATGGTATGAGAATTTCAATGTCAAATGTGGTCATAACAATTAGAAAGTAACTACACATTTAAAACTAGGATTTAAATTACACTGATAAAACTATGAATGCAGTCAGGGGCGGAGCTGGGCCTCGGGCCAGTGGGGCCGGGCGAGGCCCGCCCACGTAATGATGGAAAATTTTAGGTACTGTTCATTTGGGCCGGCGGCGCCACCGGCCCGGCCCACCTCTGCACCACGCCGCGCCTAGGGCACCGTGCGCGCCGCACCGTCGCGCGCGACTCCGCAGAGGCGCTCGGGTGCTCAAGCCGCCGCTCCATGGCGCAGCCCACCCGCCCCGCCCGACCGCCCGCCCCGCGCCGCTCGGGCGCCCGCGACACCGACACCGGTGACCACGCTGCGCTCCTCCGCCCCTTCGGCCGCTCCGACTTGATCTCGCGCGCCGCCACCACCTCGCCCCGCCGCGCTCGGGCCGCCGCCGCCCCCCCGCCGCGCGGGCGCCAGGCTGACACCGACCCGGCGAGGCGGCGACCACCGCTCCGCCGCCGCCGCGCTCCTCGCTCCGTTACTGCTGCTCGTCGTCCCTTCTACTCGCGCCTCGGCGCTGGCTCTTGCTCATATCTCGCCCGACGCCGCCGTGCCTCCGCGCCGTCGGCCCGGCCGGCCGCCCGTACCGGTCGACCCCAGTGGCTCTGCTCTGCAGACTGCAGCTCTGCTGAGTGCTGTCTCTGGTGAGTGATAAACAGATAAAGTGTGGCTGTGTGAATTGAGAAATGAGAATGAGTGAATGACTGAATGTTTGAATGAGTAATGACTGAATGTTTGGTGATTGCTGATTGAGTAATGACTGAATGAGTAATCCTGTTTTTAATATTTTGATCATGCTATGCTATGAATTGTGATGCACTGATGCTAAGAATGTTAAGAATCAGTTCAATAGTGATTTTCTAGTTGTGATGAACATTTGTTACATGGTTGCTTACTTAGTTACTTGCTAATATTTGCATACAGGAGTGTATAACCATAATCATTCATGTGGCGTTGCTAATTGCTAAATACATGATGAAGAGGTGAAGCCATTATCATCTTATTTTCCGTCACAGTCCAACCAATCCCCTTCTGAAACAGTAGGAACTGGAGCTAGTAATACCCAACAAAATAATCCTCGTGTTGTGCTTAATTTGGAAGATATTATTGCCGATCCTGGGCTTCGAAGACCAATTGATGAATTCGATGTGGACATTAGGGATCTTTGCTAGAAGGGAGTATTTGCTACGGGGACCATGCCAACCAAAAGGTCATACGTTTCCACGGAAATTTATAGGAAATCATAAAAGAAGCTTTCAAGAAGAGTGGTTCAAAAGGCATGATTGGTTGGAATATAGTGTTGCTAAAGATGTTGCATTTTGCTTTTATTGTTTTCTATTTAAGCAATGGAAACATGAAAACTTTGGTACTGATGCATATACAAAGGCGGGGTTTAGTTATTGGAAGAATGCAATTCAATCCTTTGATGAAAATGTTGGTAAAATCGATAGTGCTCATAATAGAGCTAGGAAATATTGTGAAGATTTTAAAATCGAGGCAAAGTGTCACACATGTGTGGTGATACAAGCAAGAAGAAGGAGGAAGAATATTTGGGTCGTATTACTATTATTTTAGGTGTTGTAAGGTTTCTTCTATTGCAAGCTCTTGCTTTCCGTGGGCATGTGAGTCTTCTATATCAAACAATAGAGGAAACTTTTAGAGATCTTTGCAATGGTATAAAGAAAAGGATAAAATGCTACAAAATTGTTAGATAGTGCTCACAGGAACCATTTAATGACTTCGCGAGAAATACAAAAGCATTGTGCAAAGCTTGTGCGAGAAGAGACCAGATAAAGCCATTGTGGATGATGTTGGGGATAGACAATTTGCCGTCCTTGTTGATGAGTCTCGAGATGCATCTATCAAGGAACAAATGGCTGTGATTTTGAGGTTAGTATGTGCTATTTAGAATTTTTGATAGATTTTTAACTATGCTTCTTGCCCTCATAAAAACTACACTTCTTTCTTCATATAGGTATGTCAACAAACAAGGGCGGTGATTGAGAGATTTCTTGGGATTGACATGTTAATGACACAACATCGACCGTTGAAGGTAGCTTTGGATGCTATGTTTATTCGTTATGGTTTATCTATCCATAGATTGCGAGGGCAAGGATATGATGGCGCATCAAACATGAGAGGGAATTCCACGGGCTACAAAGACGGGTATTGGATGAAAATCCATATGCATTTTACATACATTGCTTTGCTCATCATTGCAATTAGTGGTTGTTTCATTGCCAAATGTTGTTCTTACGTCTTGGACTTCTTCAACTACACATCTTTGATTGTCAACACATTAATGCTTCTTGCAAGAGACATGATCAATTGGCCCAACAACACCATGATAATCTTGTGAGTAGATTAGAGAGTGTGAAATTTTTACGGGAAGAGGAAAAACCAAGAAACTAATCTTGCAAGACCTGGGGATACTCGGTGGGGTTCACATCACAAAACCTTGTGTCGTCTTCTCCTGATGTGGGATGCAGTTCTTGAGGTATTAGAGAACGTATGTGATGATGCAACAAATACAACACAAAAAACCACAGCTTCAGGTCTGTTGCGACAAATGGAAAGCTTTGAATTTGTGCTTATATTGCATATTATGATCAGAATATTGGGTAAAACTAATGATCTGTCACATTGCTTGCAAAAGAAAGACCAGAACATTGTTCGTGCTATAGGATTGGTTGGGGCCACATTGCAAAAAATTAATGACATAAGGCAACATGGTTGGGATGAGCTCTTTCATGAGGTAAAGACATTTTGTCTGCAACATAACATCATTGTGCCAAACATGTCGGATACAATAACAGCTAGAGGCCGCTCGAGGGGTCGTGGCAGCCAATTGGTAACTTACTATCATCATTTCAATAATGAAATATTTAATGTGGTACTTGATCAAATTATTGTCGAGTTAAACAATCGCTTTGCTGAAAGATCTACTCAGTTATTGAGATGTATTGCTTGTCTTGATCCAAAGAATTCTTTTGCCAACTTTGATGAAGACAAGCTAATTGAACTAGCTAAGATGTATGGCCGACTTCTCCCAATATGATCAGATAGTACTTAAGGACCAACTTGAGACATTCATTCTTGATGTGAGAGCCGATCCGAATTTTTAAGTTGTAATGACCTTGGTAATCTTCTTTGTGAAGATGGTTCGGACCGATAAACACACAGTTTTTCCATTGGTATATCGCCTCATTGAATTGGCCTTGATTTTGCCCGTTGCAACAACAACAGTAGAGAGAGCTTTCTCGGCTATGAACATTGTCAAAACTGAGTTGCGCAATAAGATGAATGATGATTGGATGAATGATAGTATGGTATGCTACATTGAGCGAGATGTATTTGCAAGCATTAAAGATAACAAGATTTTACAACGTTTTCAAAATATGAGGTCTCGTAAGCAACAACTACCTCGTAGTCTTCGTGCTAGTGGTATGTTACATTCTTCTAATGCAATTTGCCTTAATGGTTACCTTCGTTGTTTTGTGCGCCTAATTTACATGTGCAATTTCCTCTTTTGCAGGTTCAGGTTCTTGTTCTATTGTTGATGAAAATATGATAGTTTCAGATGCACCAAACCTTCCTTAATTAGGTATTAACTTTTCTACCACTCCGCTACGCTATATTGTTTTGACATATTTTATCTATTTTGTTGAAATGTTAAGCATGGAATTCAAATTAATTTTTAATTGTGTATTTGTGTAGTGTTTTTGTTGTACCATGGTGTGAGTAATATTTGGCGTTAGTTATTATCGCTTAGTTTTCGGCCCGAGGCTTGAAAGAATTCTGGCTCCGCCACTGAATGCAGTAATGTAAATCAAAATATAATTTAAAAATCTAGGACCGACATAATCAAGGGTGTAGCTTGCCTTGCACGAAGCACTGGTGTCTGAGTAGTTAACCTGGTACTTTTCCAGCACTCTAAAATCTAAACGTCAAAAGGAGTCAAATCCAAATAAATTCAAAAAATACAAAACAAGAATAAAATAAGTAATTTAATATTTTAGATGAATTTAGGAAGAAAAACAAAGTTAATCGGAGTTAGAACGGAGAAGAAAATGCTTTTGGAACATCTCATGAAATGGTGAAATTTAGAAAATAAAGCTCTCGCCAGACTTAGAGTAGATGGGGTTGCCGACGGAGCTCCGGTGAGAATTTACCAAAACTGCTTTTTAGAATCTTAGAGAACACCTTGAGGAAGTTCCAGCAAAAATTTGAGGTCCAACGGAAGACAGGAGTGATCATGGGAGCTCGTCAAAAGTTCACCGGAGTTATGAAAAAATAGCTTATACAAGGAGATCTGGAGGGTGGATTGCCAAAACTCAAAGATGGTTGTGTGGGGAATGAGGAGAGGAATATGTGGCTCAATTTATAGGACAATCGGAGTTATGGATCTTCGAGAAACGCTCACAGGAGTTATGGTAATAGGTGCGGTCTTCTGTAGTTTACGGGTGGGCTGTCCAAAGCGAATCTGGTCAGGAGGATTTAAACAGTGTTTTTTTCTAAATAATTATTTTTCTCTGGAAAATCCGAGAAAGACAAATTAATGCCGGATTAATAGCAAATAAATTCCAATAATTTTGAGAAAATTAATAGCAACAGATTACATCAATTGAAGAACAAATAAAATAATAATATATATAATAATAATTTTATTTTTATGCACTAAATACTTTTATAATGTTGAAAATACTTTTTAACATAGAAAAAAACTAGAATAGCCCCAAAAATTCTAGAAAATTTCAAAGAATTGAAATAGAGCATTTTGATTACCCAAATTATTTCCAATATATTAATATAAAATTTATTTAAAATAATTGCTAAAATCCTAAAAGGCTTTTTAGAAAATAGCAAATAGAGTTCAAAATTTTGGAACAATTTATAGAAATTCCTTGAGATTTTTTGAACTTAATAAAAGTATTTTAAACTAAATTTTGGTTTTTATTTTTGCATAATAATTGCTTTTAAATGTCTAGAAATAGGAAAATTATTTTTTTAAAATCCAAAAAAATATTACAAAATATATAAAATCAAATTATTTTATGAAAATTCGTAAAATAATACTTTAAATGAAATTATTATTATTATTATTATTGAATACAAAATTCTAGGATGTTACAAACATCGTGTAAAGTAATAAGATAATTTCCCTCACACATGATCAACGTATTTTTTTAGATTAAATCGAGGTATATGGAAAAAAATAACTAGTGGATATACAGTACATGATCCATACATGATGGAGAGTGGTTACATTTCTACGAACCCCAACAATTTATTGAGCTTAATGATTTTCTTCTAGCAAAACTCATACTTCAATTATTTTCTTAAATTGTATTTTTCTTTGAGCTTCTATTATTATTTTTAATGTTTATGGTGTCTTAAAAATGTAAATAAGCTATAAGATACGTAAATATATTTTCAAGCAATCTAAATTATATCATTTGATACTATAAAATTTAAAACAAATCTAACCATACAAATAGGCAGGGCACCCTGCTTGTTTTTTATTTTTATTTTTTTAACCCCTTCACCTTAATTCGACCTTCAGGTTTATCCATTGCAAAATATCGCTATTTTGCTGATTATTGCAATAGATAAATAAATCAGTAAAAGAGTGAATTGACATTTCGCAGATAGCCTCGTAGAGCTAGCTAGCTGATCATTGTCTGATGTTTTGCAGGAATGCAGGTTCACCTACAATTGTTGTATAATTTTGATCTTTTTTGGCTTTCCCTGCCATGCTTATCTTGGGACTGGTGCACTCATGCGTGTTCAATGCAGTTCTGGCTGGGATCACCTCCCGGTGAGAACAAATACTCCTAGCAAACTCCGAACAAACACCTGTGCACAGAACCGATTTCGAAAAAATCTTTCTAAAACCAAAATTCAAAAATCAGAAACATCGAGTCGAAAATCGTCAGAAACCAAAAAGTTAAGAAGTAAAAAAATTTGGAATTTTTTTAAAACCGATCGTTTTTCCACGAAAACGGTCGGTTTTCTCGAAAAACCGACTGATCAATTGAATGTTCTTTAGAGCCGATTTTTAGGGATTTTCGCTCGATTTCATCGAAAATCGAGCGGTTTTCACCGATTTTCGACTGATTTATGTCGCATATTTTTTTAATTTATTTTTGAATTATACCAGTTTACCGACCTATTTTGAATCTCGAACCGGCCCGACAAGATCGAAAACCGCAATTTTCTAACGGTTTTGCGAACCATGGGTACATACACGGCTGATGATTTAAGCCCATGATCCTTGACATATTGGAGAAACCACGTCTTGTATAGGCTCAATTGCAAGATATTTTTCTACTATTTCCAAATATATATATATATATTAGAATTTTCTGTCGATTTATCGTTAACCCTGCCAGTGCCACGCAAAGTCCAAATCAGGGGGGACAAAACAGTTGAATTTTCTGTCGACCTCATCAGAAATCAGGGGTCGGCCGGAAGGATCCAAATTTCGTTTTCCGTTCAAATTTCCCTCCCTCCGAAATCTCGTTATTTCAGACGAAATTAAAAAAAAAAGGCAAAATTCAAATCCGGAATTTTTTTACCAAAATTTTAGATGAAATTGCCGAAATTTTAACTGTTTAAAAAATAGTTCAAACGATATCGAACAATTTTGAAATTTTTTGTGGAAGTTCCTGACACATCAATGATATTCCCATAAAAATTTCAGATTATTATCAAATCTGAGGATTTTTCAAAAATTCGAACATTGATATTGTCCTGATAAAACACACCCCGACAAGTTTGAACCGAATGAAAAATGGTTCAAACCATGTTAGAAAATTTTTAATTTTTTTTCACGGTTATTATGCATCACTAATGTTCTCATAAAATGTTCAGATGATGATCAAGATTCATGAATTTGTAAAAATTCTGTTAAAATCCTTACCGACAAAATTGAATAAAATGAAAAATGATTCAAACCAAGTTAGAAATTTTTTAAAAAAATTTGAATGGTTCTGATGTAACACTAACGTTTATATAAAATCTTTAGATGATGATCGTGCTTAAATAATTTTTAAAAATTCTGACAGTGCTATATCTTAATAAAAGCCTGATGAGTGATGATCAATATATAGATTTTCTTTAGCAATCAAAAAAGGTTTAGAATTTTTAAATTTTTTACAGAAGGGTGATAAGAAAATGGTTAAGATCTCATAAACATTTTGAATCATGATCACACTCCAGTGAATTTATAAAATTCTTACAAGGCACTGTACCATATATGGTCTTTCTCTTTTTGAATTTTGAAATATAACAAATGAAGTTCAATGCTTACATAGATTTGATTGAGCAAAAAAATTTAATTTTTTTTGAAAATTTTATAGAATGGTACTGAAGCAATTATTAAGCTCTCATAAAAATTTTGGATCATGATCAGACTCGAGCAAATTTATAAAATTCTGACAAGGTTACTGTCCCAATTATATTCATTTTATTTTTGATTTTTTAAATATAACAAATGAAGTTAAATTATTTTGAAAATTTTTATGTATGGTCCTACACTACTAAATATAGTACCATAAATTGTTTAGCTCATTATCAAGCTTATACAATTTTATAAAAATCTGACAGTTTTTCTACCAAAAATTTAAAATATCTCAAAATTTCAGTTTTGCAACAAGTTTTCACAGAAGATGACTTTCTTAAGGGTTATTGGACCTAATCCGGCCATAAAACAGCAAAAACCGATGAAAAATCCCGAAATTCGCAAAAAAAAAAAAAGAAAAGAAAATACTGTAGCGATTTTAGTTTTTTTTTATCAAGTCGGTAATTTTGATTTCATGGTAGCCCGAAATCCTATATCTCAGTGAAATTTTGCCGAATTTCGATGAAATTTCTAACCTTGGTTGGCCGTCTACAACCTGATCGATCTAGGGGCTTAATGAATCCAGTTTGAGTTACTTGCGCGATCAACCAACTAAACTTCCGTTCGTGCCCTGTCGATGTTTCCGGTCTCGATGCATACGGCTATGTATAGGCCTGTTTGGAGGGCTGCAATTAGGGCCGTAAAAAAAAGCTCGAGGCTCGCGAGCTACTCGAGCTCGGCTCGCGAGAGGCTCGGTTCGAGCTCTGAAAGAGCCGAACTCGAGCTCGCGAGCTTAGCCAAGCCGAGCTCGAATAGTTCGCGAGCCTACTCGAGTCTGGGCCAAGCTTCCTTAAATCGAGTTTTCTCGAGTTTGTTACCGAACTTCCTCGAACCGAGTTTAATCGAGCTTGTTACCGAGCTTACTCGAGCTTACCGAGCTTACTCGAGCCTACTCGAGTTTGGATCGAGCTGAACTCGAGCCTGGGTTGAGGCTCGAGCCGAACCTTACCGAGCTCGAGCCAGGAGGGCCAGGCTCGCTCGAGCTAGGCTCGCTCGAGCTCGGCTCGATTACAGCCCTAGCTGCGATTGGAGTGAAATGCTGTTTTTGCTTGTTAGGTCAGAAAGTTATTGAATCGAGCAGATTATAGCTTTTTATATATCTTTTGGCAACCTGGTTACATTACAATTTGTAGCTTTTGGGGAGGCAAAAGCACAACGACTCCCAAGAGGGGAGGTGACGTGGAGGTGATGAGGAGGGAGGCGAAGCGAGTGGGGAGGCAGAGCGAGCGAGGTGGGAAGCGGTCAAGCGAAGGCACAACCGAAAAGCTCCTTTCCGAGGGCTGCAGCTTTGAAGATGTTTTTGCTATGATTTAACTTTCTAACTACTTTATAACCATACTGTTTGTAAGGCTTTTGATCTAAAACTGAAATACAACACCTAACTGTGCCGGGCCTGCGCGCCGCACGTATGCGCGCGGCAGAAACTTAGGGCCTAAGTTAGCTAGTAGACGTCGCGAGCGTACTCATGCGCGCCGGGCTGGTCGTGTCGTGCGTATGAATATGAAAGAAAAACGCCGTCAATTTATTCTTGCAGACGACGCATTTGGATGGCGACATACGGAGAGGCAGTGCATGCAGCTGGTGTCTGCTTTTCGTTAGAATATATGATGGGGGGGCTGCCTGCGCTTTCATTTGTTTAATGGCTTATGTTGCGAGACCATCCCGCTTCGTATGCATGCTTTGATCTCGTTTACTTCGACTCTCGTCTGTATTATCTAAATTAAACACTAAAGTTAATTTATATAATAGATATTTCTAAAAATTAACTCTAGATGCTATATAATAACTACCTCTTCTCTTTTATACATAACTAATCTATTTAAACTCCCATACAATGCCTACTATTAAATAAGAGTTAGTTTTCTTCTCTTTTCTCACTTTTTTACATAGGAAAAAGTTGATATAAATATTTTAAAAATAAACTAAGGTGATCTTATTGTACATGACTTAGGTTCGGGTTCCTAATCTTTCGCTTCCCTTCGCTTTGCTTTCGCGCAAAGCAAAGAACAATGGCCTGCGGCGGAAAAGAGCTTAGTTGTCCACTTTGCTAGGAGGACCTCAGCTTTTTCCGGAATCTGATCGAGGCCCCTCGCAGGCATCATGAACTTCCAATAATGAATCTGGCATGAACAAGTAAGTGACTTCGCGCAAATCTTCCAAAATAGTCTACGTACTAAATACAGTCACTTCTGGAATGCAGAGAAATCCTAAACAGAGTCTTCATCATTTAGCTTTTCAGTCGACATGGCTATGACTCTATTTTGGAGAGCTTCAATTTAAAGCCACCAGAAGCTTAACATACCCACAAACAGGGCGTGACATCTTGAAAAGCTTAAGTCCCCTGAACAGAGCGTAAGGGAAACTAAGCTTCAAAAACAAGCCATAAGACTAATGGCACACTAGTACGCTAATACAAGTGAGATAAATATATCCTCAAGGAGGTGTTTGGATCAGGGGTATTTTATTGGAATGTTTTAGGATTTAGTTCAAATTTAAACTAAATCTCAAAACCTTCTAAAGTATTATCACTCATCCAAACAGAGCCTAAGGAGTGTTTGGATTATGGGGTATTTCATTGGAATGTTTTAAGATCTAGTTCAAATTAAAACTAAATCTTAAAATCTTCTAAAAAATTACCATTAATCCAAACAGAACCTTATGGTTCCGCGAGATTAGTTTTTGTCTCCACAAAAGATAGGGGCGCCCTCCATAATATCCACAGGAGCCAGAGGCGCTTCTTGTAAATAGCATAGAAAAGGCGGATTCAAAGGAGCAGAACTAAAGACGGGAGAAAAATGTTTCAGTTCTTTTGGTTTTCTGCGATGGAAGGGTTACTCGCAAGGTCAGAATTCCACCTAGTTGATCCTTTTGACGTATTCCCTATCGGTTCTTTACAGTTGCATAGCTTTCTCCTGATTGTCTATTCCTGCACCAGAGATCAACCTATATATGTCACTAAGCAAAGCGCACTTCACTACAACGTAGTTAAGGTTTGCATGTGCATGCACCATGCATGGCAGCGTGGGAGTGATGATCTATACATGCTTAACAAAAGCCTAATTAATTTGTTCTCTCTTTTACAGAACTAGTTTGTTCTTGGATTTATAGACTATAGAGGGCACACATTTGCATGCTAGTTGATTTGATTTGGATTTGGATTTGTCTAGTGGATTTGAGTTACATTTGTCTAGTTGAAATAAAAAGAGTAAATTTTACAAAACTATATGTTTCTTGTACAAACTATAAAAAACTACAGATTTTAGCTTCTATTTTACAAAACTACATATTTTAGAAGAACTTGTTTAACAAAACTATAGGTTTTTTTGTACAAATTATCAGAAAACTACAGATTTTTAGGAGAATTTGTATTAGAAACTACATGTTTTAGAATTAATCGTTTCTTTTAACGGGTATGACAGTCTGGGCCCACATGACAGCCTCACGTGTGAGTGAAATGGGAAATGAGGGCGTGCGAGATCGCCATGTGGGTCCACACCATCAGACCAATTACAAGAAATGGCTAATTCTAAAATTTATAGTTTTTGTGAAATAAGTTCTTCTAAAACCTGTAGTTTTGTGATACAGATTCTCCTAAAATTTGTTGTTTTGTAAAATAGAAGTTAAAATCTGTAGTTTTCTAATAGTTTGTACAAAAAAACCTATAGTTTTGTGAAACAAGTCCTTCTAAAATCTGTAGTTTTGTGAAATAGAAGCTAAAATCTGTAGTTTTCTGGTAGTTTGTACAAGAAACCTGTAGTTTTGTGAAATTTACTCAATAAAAAACGATTGATCAGTGTCAAATGAAATCTGTGTTGTTCGATATCTTGGAGAGGATTACAAGAATACACATGGGTTATTTGCAAAATGGGAAAGAAAGGTTCAAAGTTTACGAGATGTAAATAAGACATGATATATTTGACATAGAGTTGGTGCATTGGACATTTTGCTCTTCATTTTCCCTTGTGTTCCTTGTTTTCTGTAAAAAGTGCAGAAGCGTAGAGCCGCAGATGCATTATGTGAAATTTTCCAAGCCTATCCTATTCGGAATATAAAGGATAACGAAATGGGCATTGTTTATTCTTTTATAGGAAAAGGGGGGAAAATGGACATTGTTTATGTGAAGGATCCAATTCCCTTTCCACTTGGGGGCTGAGTGCTCAACCATCTGGCATGATTTGGTACTAGTTAGGAATTTCCTTTTGAGAAAGATTTGTCATTTGATTAGTGCATCAGTTGAGCTCAGTTAGCCCTTGTTCTTTGTTGTGGTCTTCCTATTTCTTAAGGTTCTAGAAAGTTGGACAAAAGAAAAATAGAATCTTTATCTCCATGGAGCATTAGCCCCAAAGGAAGGAATCAAGGAACCATTTCAGAGGGGCCCCCGCAGAGTATAAAGGGAATAACAATGTCACTGAAAATTCTCACCTGAAAAAATATTTGGGCAACTTCTGAAGTTGCATGGTTGCTTTGCTAATTCCAGAGTATATCCTTTTCTTTGCTTGAGATTGTGATGCAAAATTATTGTGGGCAAAAGGATTTCTTAAGAGAGAAGCCTCAATAATTCACCCCATTTGATAAAATGCTCCAAGCAGAGATTGTTCTCCGAGGAAATGTTCCTCCTATTTCCATAAGCTAAACAAGGCCTTCTACCACATTGTCCTTGCAGTTGCAGTTTATACAACTGAACTAAACAAACCCTATTACCTTCACCTAAAAAAACCATTACCACCGCACTTGATGATAATACCATTTATGACATATATGTTTGCTAAATGGACAGTTACTACTGGAAAAAACCAAATCATGGATTTACTAATGATATGGAGATCAGTCGAGAGCATCCACACAGTTGCTTTCATAGCTCAGTTGGTTAGAGCACCCGTTTAGTAAGCGGGAGGTCTTGAGTTCGACTCTCAATGAAAGCAAGCGTATTTTCTTTTTATTAGAAAAACTAGGTCTTGAGTTCGACTCTCAATGAAAGCAAGCAAGCATATTTTCTTTTTATTAGAAAAACTATTTTTTAACCCTCAGCTGCTACAGGAGCAGTTTTCTTTCGCGTCAGCTTTTCTTGTGTCAGCACAGCTGTACAGATCGTCATGAATGGATATATATCCATCATCACTTCTGGTGTCATTGTAAGTCTGCAGCAAAGAGGAAACAATAACCACAGTGGAATGGAGTAGCAGATCCGCAAAACAATATCCAAAATCATTTCAGCAAATCGCAGCCAGTTGCAAAGCAGGGAACCAGGCGGTTCATTTCTCATGCGCACATCCAGCCACCGGAGCTCTGCAACGATGGATCACCGGAAAGGCGCCGGGTGCTCATCTGAGCCAGATTTGCAGGCATTACCGCAGGCATCATCACCCAAGCGCAGAAAGGGGCGAGTCACCATGCGCTAAGCAATGAGCCGATCTCGATCTCTCAACACAAATTGCAGAGATATTGGATCCTGAAGGATCAGGAAAGGCTGGGGGGAATGCGAGCCTCTGACCCCGAAAATAACGACGCCTCGACACAATGATTGCGGGCGCGAAGGAGGTACGCGCGTCCACGATCACTGAAAATTGACGACCCACAAACGTGTGTCGATAGAAAGGCGATGCGGAGAATTTGCGGTGATGAGAAAACTGAGAATGGGATGTCTATGTATAGAAGAGTGAAGAATGCTGTGACCAAAATGTAACTGTAAAGATCCGCAGAGATCAATGATAATGTCCTCATGGTTTTAACTGTCCCTGTGAAAACGCAAACGCAAACGCAAACGATAATGTTTTGTCACAGAAAGAGTTCAGCATCAGGCGCCTGGAGTCAAGTCAAGCCGAGAAAGCATCCTGTTCCTTCCATTCATGGTGACTGACTGACTGATTGATTGGCGAGTGAGAACAGATGAACACCATAACTGAAAATTGCAAAATATGATCAATGAATGCTATGTACTCTCTTTTACAGCATGCTGACACCAATGGAAGCTAACATAAACTATAACATTGGCCCCATTTTCGCCATTAGATATGGTTTATGCAGCTTTCGGCCATTACTATCACAGAACATTTTTTTTTATCAGATGTATCTCATTTCGTTAGCAACACTTCTCCATAAGTGACTGTCAAGAAAGAGCCACCTCTTACAGTTTGCTGCATACAATCTGCCCCATGGTCAAGAACTTCCAAAAATTGAAACCAGTCAATTTAACCAGTGTATAATCAGCTTCCAATTAACCTACCAGTATATTAATCTAGATTCAACTGAAGAAACGAGAAGCATTCTGAACAATCTCCATATAGGCATGCCTCAAATAATTGCACGTCTGCAGCTAACCCTCTTTTTGTCTACCCTCGTTAACTGATAGGAACAGGTGATGATGTCCTCAACTTGTCTGAACTTCAGAGTGCAGAATGCGTAGACATACACTAGAGACCTTCAGTTCAAAGAAGCGCCCCAAGATTCTCAACCCAGTTATGAAAAAGACATAATTTAAACTTCAAAAAGGAGTATGATAATGATACAAACTGTTGTCCACCACTCAGAGTTAAAACTCCAAGTGAGGAACATGGAGGGAAAGGACCAAACCAGGAAAAAGGGTCAGCTTGAGGATTCAAAGAACCATAACCGCATCTGATCCACTTTTAGCCAATCATGTAACAGCAAAAATAATGGATTGCGCTAAAATTGCAACGTAGAAGCCTATTATGATTTGTGAAAGCATGAATTCGAGCATCTAAATAATCCAATCATGCTAATCATTACCCTTACCAAAATAAACGTGTAGAAATATTAAGATACAGATGAACAAAAGCTATAAAACTACCAGGCCAATTTGGGCATGAACCTAATCAAACTAAGCACTGCAATTGCAGATAAAATAATACACATGGACGCATTTTGTAAGAATCCTCAACATACATGCATGTCCCACTGAAACAAATCCTGAGCCAATTTAAGCAAACACGTGTGTTTCATCTGAGAATAACTGATTTAACTCCAACTATTGAAAGAACCATAGTACATTAACGAACAGAAATAAATTACTGAAGAAACTATACTGAACATACAGTAACATTTCATCCTGAAAACAATGGCAATTCCATAAATCCAACCGTGTGGTCCACGCTGAACTGTTGATCGTTTCAACCTCAAATGAACTAAGTACCCAAGATACTAAAAAACAACTCTAGTTTTCAGTTCTGGAGTTACACTACACCAAACCTAAACAAGCATTTAGCGGCCCTCCTAAAAAATACAACCAGAATAATCAATGGTGCCTCCAAGAAAGGCAAGAATGGCATAAACTAGGCCAAAAGTTAAGTCCAGACCGTAATCCAGATTCGAGACCACATTAGTCACACAGCAGCAACCGTTCAGCTACGAGCAATGATTAGAGAAACGAGCAAAGAACTTCACCTGCATTACACTCGCACCAAACCAAATTTAAGCAGGAACCGCAACGAACAAGGCAAGAACCAGACCACATTATCTTATATTCTTATTCGAACCTTAAGAAACAGCAGCACATGAAGGAGTGAGCAAATAGTTCAGCTTTAACTCGTGCACTTAATTCAAGCGGGACACGGAGAAGAAGAGCATTCCAAGAATTTAGCCACATTAACCAATCGAGCTCTCCAAGCAGATTTGGAATAGCAAAACTTGTAGTAAAATTTAGAGTTTAGAATTGATGAGGGCCCAACTTGAACAGAGTTTAGAATCCAACCACATTGCAGCCATTAAAGAACTACCCGAATTAGCTTAAAATTCCCCCACCTTTCTGTCCTCTACTGCCCTCTAAACACCAAAACTAGAAAATAAATAATAGTAAAAGGATTCCAACTTCGGAGGACTGCGCAAAGATACCCTCCAATTCCACCCATCAACTTACAGTAGAGAAAAAAAGAACCTTAAAAAATTCACCAAGAACACGGCGAGCGGCCGGCGCCGAGAATACCGTAGATCCGTACAATACGGCGCCGCCTCCGACCATATGTATACGCCGTATATACGGACGCACGTACGTACGCCTCCCAAGCTCCTAACCTTCTTCCTTCCCCACCTCTTGCCGCTACTAGTAGGAATAATGCCTGGCTCCATCCTGTCTGCCTTTGGTGGTGGCGGCGGCGCCCTCCTGGGCCTACATTGGACGGGACGCCCTCATGCGTAGGGCAATTGGAAGGCGAGGGGGAGGATGGGCAGTTTGGTCATTTGAGGTGGTGGTCGCCGGGCTCGCCATGGGAGGAGGCATGGGGAGGAGAGGAGAGGGATACAGAGACGAAGAAACGTTTTGCTTTATCAAGGCCCAAGGGCGAGTGGTCTGTGACACTGTATGGGGTCTGAAAAAAAAAAGCTTGGTGTTACGCTTGTTTATTGGTTAAATATTAAAATAAGTTAATTTTAAATGAAATTAGTTTTACTCTAACTAAGTTTGACTGGGTTTGTTACCTCGATTCTAAAAATACTTTTAAATAATAAATAAAATGATATTAAATTAAATTATATTAACTTTAGAAAAATCTAAAAAAAAAAAAAAATTTGGTTCGATTCTCACCTCTAACTGTGTGTATGTGTAGCTTGTGAGATTCATGGTCTTTAGACTTGGTCTATAGACCGATATGAGCAAGACCATTTTGCTGTCAGGAGATGCTGCGCGTAGGAACAATTTGCTCTTAAAATTTCTTGTAATAGCTACAGTGGCCACGATCTCGTGAAATATTTTTAAGGTTTTATTACTACTACTATTACAGATAACATGTCACCGATTTGTTTGGCTATAATCAAAGTGCTAGTTTATGCTCTACAAGCATCCTCCTAGTTTGTATTCTCTAGGCAAAGACATAATAATATGTTTTGTTATTCATAACCATCTGATGGGAAGAATTTGATATTTGAGTTGATGGGCTGATGATTCCTACAAATTTTGTGAACTATCAACAATTTATCATACGTGAGATGTATTTCTTTTGTTTTTTGTCAACCTACTAGTTTATTCTTACAACAACTATGTCAGTTTCTAGGAAATAGTAGCTGAAGCGAGGCAAAACGCATGTGGTATCAAGGCTGAAAGAATTTAGTTTTTTTTCGAACAAGAATATTTGATGCGTGCATTATATCGTACGTGGTAAAATCATCTCCTTAAACATTGTTTATTCGCTACAGTGGCGGTTATTGCAATTCACAAGTCAGTAAAAACGAGTAATCTTGAATGAAAAAGAAAGTTCGTGGCTTATATGAACTGTGTCTAGAGATGACAAGCATAATGGGGGAAGGTTCTGCCCGTGTAGGTCTTGTAGGGCCCACAGGAGATAGAGCGCGTGGGGCCTCCAACTTGAATGGGAGGGGCTGTGGACGGCCCCTTTCAGTTTTCCGTTGGTGGGGCTGCAAAAAGGATATTCATCCCCCTCCGTGTCTTTGTTTTTATGCGGTTTTCTCGCCGTTTCACTATACTCTTAGTTATCAAGATATATCTAGATTTTTAATTTTAATAGATGAATTTTGAAATTACCTCTTAGAGATTATAGATATAAATATAGCATCCCATTGTACAAGAAAATTAACCTACCGTTATAAAGAGAAAAGAGTTGAAACCCTCTGTATCATGTATACATTTATTCTGTGATTATTCTTCATGTATTCTTAGTATTCTTGATTGGCATTGGAATTGATCTATAGCGGTTAATTTATTATTCTCAAGGCCTAATGGTATGTCGCAGGATTCCCTCGTTTTCAATCCCCATACTATTAGATTAATCTCGGAGATTAATTTTCGCTAGATACTAGATGATGTTCTTGCTAATTAGGGTTCTAGATTGATTTACTATACATGGAATTACTATTTATGGCTTAGTCCGTGTGTGCATACCGGTCGAACCACACGCAAGCCCGTCGCTCCACACCACACATACCCAAAACTGTCGCCGACGTGAGCCCCCGCTCATGCCGTTTGGGTTATACATTGTTATATATTAGAAGTATGATTTAACAGTTAAACAATTGTTGCATCAGGAATATATTATAAAATATATAATAAACATAACACAACAAATGAATGAACCAAATATCTTGAGAAAAAACGATTTATTCAAAAAAACTGGAAATCGTATGACCATCGTTGGAAGCGATGCCCTCATTGTTGTCACTAAAGAGCCATTATAGTTCTCCCTATGGGTACTCGTATAATAATAGAGAATGCTCTCTTGTACCCTAAGTCTGAAAATAGTATGACAATCGTTGGAAGCGATGCTCTCGTTGTTGGCACTAGAGAGCCATTATAGTTCTCCCTATGGTTACTCGTATAATAATAGAGGATGCTCTCCTGTACCCTAAGTCTAGTCATACTAAATTAAATTTCAAAGACATTTGTCTTAATGGTTTCCACACGAAGATAGAAAATGAGGATGGTACATAATACCTACTCATAACTAAGTTTACCGGGTGTAATAAACGTGTGGTTGAAAACTTCCTTTCTTCTGCTCAGGATTATACTATAAATATATAAAACCTGAAGTTTATGTCGCGATGAAAACAATACTTAAAACTCCAGAAATATTTAAGATCTGGCATTATTGATGGGGTCATTCTGGGTTGAATATTATGAGAAAATCATCAATAATTATGTTGGCCATAACATAAAAACTATAGACTTTCCAAGACCTGAACACTTCTTATGTCATGATTGTGTTAAAGAGAAGCTCATAATTAGACCTTACCTGAAAGTTAGGGAAGAATTACCGAGTTTCTTAGAGAGAATTCAATGTGATATTTGTGGACCTATCTAGCCCCTGTTGGACCCCTTTAGATACTTTATGGTACTGATAGATGCTTATACTAGATGATTCCATGTGAGTCTTTTTATCTACTTAGAGCTATGTTTTTGCTAAATTAATTGTCTAAATTATTAAATTAAGATTTAAGAGTATCCTTTCTAGATGAAAAGATTAAGTCTATTCGAATAGACAATACTGACGAGGTTACCTCAAAGGCATTCGATGATTATTGTATGGTTCTGGGCATTAATATAGAGTATTCAGTACCTCGTGTCCATACACAAAATAGCCTCACAGAGTCATTAATTAAAAGAAAAAACTTATTGCTAGGCCACTCGTGCAGAATTATAGGCTACGCACCAGTTGTTGGGGCCATGCAGTGTTGTATGCTGCCATATTAATTCAACTTGAACTAAGTGCATGCCATAAAATTTCTTCTTTGTAGATAGTGCGTGGGAAAGAACCAAGTATTTTTCATCTATAGAAATTTGTCTATGCTATATACGTGTTAATTTCACCACTACAACATATATCCATTGACCCTTACCATAAGTTAGGGATATATGTAGGTTTTGAATCTTCGTTAATTATTAAGTGCCTTGAGCCTATGATAGAGGATTTGTATACAGCTCAGTAAGCTGGCTGTATCTTTGATGAGAACAATTTTTCAATATTAGGGGAGAAAAGTATCATACTAAAGAATGTTGAAAAATAGATTGGAATGTCACGATCATTCAGTCCTTAGACACATGCACTAAAGAATCTGAACTTGAACTTCAAAGGATTATAAGGGCCTGTTTGTTTCAGCTTTGGATTCTCTAAAAGCTGATTCTGGATTGTGGTTGTAAAGAAGCTGATTCTCCAAAAGCTGGAATCCAAAAGCACATATGAAGTGGATTGTGGATTCTAGTGTATATGACTAGGCTGGATTATGAGAATCGAATTCTAGAATCGAGCTGTTTGTTTTTTATTCTGCTTTTAGGGCCAGAATCCAGAATCAAAAGCAAAAACAAATAGACCCTAAATCTGCAACAAATAGCTAATAATCTGCCAAATACCTTCACTGATCATAAGAGAGTGACAAAATCTCAAATAAATGCACCAAAAAGAATGGACATATCACATACCCTAGAAGGATATGAAATCCGCTCTTACCCCTCATGATAAGAGAGGGAGAGACCTCCAGGCGCACTAGACTTAATTACGCGGAGATGTCTACAAAAATAAGGAACTGAACGAGTCAAATCACTCCCTAAGACTGTGAAAGAAGCTCAACCTGATGTTGAGAAAATCTCTGAAATGAGCCATCCTAAAGATGGTAACCCTAGCAAATATTTACAAGCATAATCTAACACTAGGAAGTTGGAACATCCAGACTCTATCATTGTGGATTGAGGAGCTGAAAGAAATTTATGAAGAAATATACACTAATTATGTGAATTCAAAAGAGTTGTATAAAAAAATACTACCATTATCGACATATATTTTTCCTCAAAAATTGCTAAAATTCTTGATATGGATACAGAACCAAAGCCCATGGCAGAGTGCCAAAAGCGCTCAGATTTGATCAAATAGAAAGAAGCAATTGTGGCAGAAATTGTACTCGCTTAACAAAGGAAAGTATTCGGTTCCATTGATTGAACACCTCCTAAAGTGTTCCTTGTAGGATCCAAATAGGTTTTCATCCGGAAGAGAAATGAGAACAAGTAAGTGGTGAGATATAAAGCGAGGCTTGTAGCACAAGGGTTCATGTAGAGACCCGGCATTGATTACAATAAAACTTACTCTCCTATGATGAGTGGAATAATGCTTCGATATTAGATATCAATGGCAGTTAGCTTGAACCTATCAATGCATTTGATGGATACAGTGAATGCATATTTATACGGGTCACTAGATCGAATATTTATATGACAGCCCCTAAAGGAGTGAAAATTCTAGATACCAATAAAATCAAGCGCAACATGTATAGCGTCAAACAGTAGAGGTCGCTATACGAATTAAAACAGTAAGAGAGAATGCAGTACAACCAATTTAGTGAGTTTCCCCTGAACAAGGGTTACTCCAATAATGATGATTATCCCTGTGTGTTCATAAAGAAGTCTCACAATAGATTATGTATCATCTCAATCTATGTCGATGATCTGAATATCATTGGAACCACATAGGACATAAATGAAGCACATTCTTACCTTATGACAGACTTTGAGATGAAAGATTTGGGTAAAACAAAATATTGTTTAGGCTTGTAGCAAGAGAATTTTCCAAAAACAATCTTTGTACACTAGTCTACCTATATCAAGAAGATATTAGAAAAATTCAATATGGATAAATCTCATCTGCTTAGGGGTGATAATGGGCTTAGACTGGTCTAGGCTTTTGGATTAGACCGGTCCAAAACTGCAAATGGATTGGACTTATTTTGGATCCATAGCTATTTGGACCAGATCTAGACTGGATTGGACCAGGCTTGGATCTTACGTTTTTTCTACTAAATTGCAGTTTTGCACGCATTATGTGTTAATTCTGGTCACATGTCCATGAATGTTGTACATGTAAATGGCTTGGATCAAGGTCCAAGCCTTTATTTGGGCTTGAATTGGACATAGGCTTATTAGTTTTAGGCTTGGACTGGACTGAATCAAAGAAACAAAAATTTGGACTTGGATCAGATTTGTGCTGGGCTTCAGCCCATTATCACCCTTACATCCGTTAAAGACCCCATGGTAGTAAGATCCCTTAATATGGATAAAGACCCCATTCGGGCCAAGGATGGAAAATGAGTAAGACTTACGATCTAAAGTTCCATATTTAAGTGTCATAGGAGCACTTATGTATCTTACGAATTGCACTAGGTCTGATATTGTATTCGCAATGAAATTTATTAACTAGACACAATGTAACTCTAACCAAAAGGCATTGGGTTGGTTTCAAGACTTTACTAGATACCTCCAAGGTACACAAGATCTCGGCTTATCTTACTAGAAGGACCAAGACTCAACTATAGTGGGGTATACATATGCTAGCTATCTATCTGATCCCCACCGTGCCAATCTCAGACTGGATTTGCATTTCTTTGCTATGGGTACGTTATTTCTTAGTGGTCTTTTAAGCAGACCTTGGTAGTTATCTCTACCAACCACTTAGAGATAATAGCATTATATGAAGCCTCACGTGAATGTGTGTTGGCTAAGATATATGATTAGCCATATCTGGAATTTATGTGGCATTAACACTGTCAATACCCTCACAATTATCTATGACGATATTGATACTTGTTTTGCACAAATGGAAATGTGCTATGTAAAAAGCAATATCACGAAGCATATTGTCCATAAACTTTTCTATCCTCATGAACTCTAGAAGAATGATGAGGCAATGATCTTGGAAACTAAGTTATGTGAAAATCTAGCTGATTTATTCACTAGGTCTTTGCTAACATCTAGTTTTTAAAGATATGTTCGTGGTATTAGATGAGACGACTTAGAGAGATTCAAAGTTCAGAAGGAGTAGATCCCTGAACCATAATCCTTAAGTATGATCATGAAGATACTACCCTAATCTAGAAGATTATAAGTTGCACTCTTTTTTCCTTAATGTGTTTTCCTGAAGTTTTCTTACACGAAGGTTTTTAACGAGGCAACAAGTGTAACACAATATACAGATGCAATATACTATTTTCTCTATCTCTTTTTACCACTGCGTTTTTGGGATGAGTTTTTGATGAGGTATTTGCCCAAGAGGGAGTGTTGAGATATAACCAGACTCTTGGTTTTAGTGGTGAATTCCAAAACTACCCCTAAGGAGTTTTTGTATAAATATGGTGCACCATTATACAAGAGAATCAATCTACAATCAATAAAGAGAGCAACGAGTTAATATATCATATACCCTGTGTTAATCTATTGCGATTGCTCTTCGGATATTCTCAATATTTTTTATTGGTATTAGGATTGATTTACGTCGATCAATTTATTATTCAATAAAGATGGACGCTAACGACACAAACTAATTAAAAAAGTGATGTGACGGCATTTTTTTCCTTTTGCGATAGTATTTGTAAGCTTAGCTTTTTCACATTGGTATTTTACAAGTTTGATTTACTGCTTCGTTCCTATCTCAATGTAGTATCTAATCTGATTGTAATATAACTTCTGACTAATAATGCCAAGCTTCTTTTTATAAAAAACAAAGAATTAAAAGGATAGTGAAATAGTATTATTGTGCGTTTGTCATTACCCTTTGAACTAAACCCTTCTAATGCAGTTTTTCTATCGAAATTTGCACTAATTTGATTACAATCCACTTCTTAGATTTAAAACCCCAAGAGACCATCATGTACGGTTGGATCTCTATGTGCACTACTACAGAAATGTGATCACTACCGGTTCCAAATCCTCATTACTACCGGATATGGGAACCGGCAGTGATTGGTTGACAGTGATAGTCCTACTATCACTGCCGGTTTGTATGCGAACCGGCAGTGATAGTCTGCCGATTCGTACATCAAAAAAACACTCGGTAAGATCAAAAGAAATTATTTGCGCGTGCGGTTGCTAGGAGTCGAACTGGTGACCTGCTGCTCTACGCGTGTGCCCCTTACCATTTCACCTATCACTCAATCCTCAACTAATATAGGATATATTTTCCTTTTGATCCTTTGTCTTCGAAATTTTTGGTGATTATTTGGATATCTAAATGACTTCAAATGGAAAGATTGTCAACTACAAAGTTGTAGATCTCGTTGAGAGCTACAAGTTTCATATAAATTTTATCTCCATCCGACTCCGTATAAAAAAGTTATGATTTTTCTAAAAATGGTTGATAGCATTATTACTGCCGGTTGGTAATACGAACCACCAACCGGTAGTGATATTGTTATTTAGATATCTAAATTACTTCAAATGAAAAAGTTGTCAACTACAAAGTTGTAAATATCATTGAGAGATACAATTTTCATATAAATTTTATCTCTCCATCCGACTCCGTATGAAAAAGTTATGATTTTTCGAAAAATGGTTGATAGCATTATTACTGCCAGTTGGTAATACGAACCGCCAACCGACAGTGATACCATTATTTGGATATCTAAATTACTTCAAATGAAAAATTTGTCAACTACAAAGTTGTAGATCTCGTCGAGATCTACAATTTTCATATAAATTTTATCTCCATCTGACTCCGTATGAAAAAGTTATGATTTTTTGAAAAATGGTTGATAGAATTATTACTGTCGGTTGGATTAACGAACCGCCAACCGGCAGTGATACCATTATTTGGATATCTAAATTACTTCAAATGAAAAGTTGTCAACTAAAAAGTTGTAGATCTCATCGAGATATACAATTTTCATATAAATGTTATCTCCATCCGACTCCGTATGAAAAAGTTATGATTTTTTCGAAAAATGCTTGATAACATTATTACTGCCGGTTGGTAATACGAACTGCCAACCGGCAGTGATACCATTATTTGGATATCTAAATTACTTCAAATGAAAAGGTTGTCAACTACAAAGTTGTAGATCTCGTCGAGGGATACAATTTTCATATACATTTTATCTCCATCCGACTCCGTATGAAAAAGTTATGATTTTTCGAAAATATCAGCACTATCAGTTCGTGTCGTCCATTATCACTGTCGGTTCTTGTTCCGAACCGACAGTAATAAGGGATTTATCACTGTCGGTTATTCTAAAAAACCTACAATGATAGTATTACTGTCGGTTTTTATCCGAACCAGCAGTAATGAGGGATTTATCACTGTTGGTTCATCAGAAAAAGTCGTTACTACCGTTTTCCATCCGAACCGATAGTGATAATATTATTACTACCACTTTTTGATGAACCGGCAGTGATATGGCAGCAAGAATCACTGATTCTGTAGTAGTGGTGGCAAAATTGACCTAATAAATTGCTACTTTCTGAGCCAAACCGTGTTCTCAAAATATAGATTGTTTCAAAATGTGTGCAAGCATACTTTTACAACTTTAGCTACTTACATACACAAAAGTACATGGAATTAATATTGCTAGGCTTAATCCAAAGTACTCATACGGAACTATATATTTTTAGTAATTTTTACTCCATCCATCTGAGTTTATAAGACGTATGTTTTGAATAGTCTCGTGTATAAATATAAGGCGTATTTTATATTTTAATGTAAAATTAGTCTGATGTTTGCTCTATACCCCTAATAAATGTTCAGCTTACTTTATATTCTCTACATACATGCATGCATTAAATATAGTTCTTAAAGATAGTAATTATGGATAGTCTAATCATTATTAATATCTGCTTGATCTATTTACCAAAGAAATATACTCCATCCGGTCACAAATAGTTGTTGTTTTAGACATAGGTGCAATCAAACTTCCAAAACTTTGACTCACAATATTTTTTAAAATGTTTAAATTGGATACATGAAAATTATATATGTGGATTTGTCTCGAAAAGTACTTTCATAATATTATAATTGTATTGAGTTTTATAAATGTATTATAATTGAAATTAGTGGTCAAAGCTGCGTTTTAGAGACAATGTCAATGTCCAAAACGATAACTATTTGTGACTGGAGAGAGTACTCTACCTTATAAACTTGGATAGAGAGAATCAGATAACACTAAACATATAATTAAAAATGCAGTGGTCTGAACTTCTGAAACAACGAGTAAAAGAGAGCAAGGGTAGCATGATACAATGTTGTCGGGTTGCCAGAATCAATTCACCCACTTCACTCTCCCATGGCATGACAGTGTCTGCCATGACTTAGATGATCAATTAAGGGCATGTACAAATGATTCACAATCAGCTGTCTATAGGAGATGCCACCTAGGAATTTTGATGAGATGGATAAGAGAGAAGAAAGAGAGAGAAAGAGGTCATATGTAATTCTATAGACGGTCGATACGCTCGCCTATCGACGACGTTCGTTTGTGTTGTACGCATCTTTGTCTATTGAACGCCCATTTTGCGATCATCTGTGCCAAACCTCGTTGCCCCGACTGCGATCTCTCCTCTTCCTTCCCCAACACGCGCGAAATCTTCCCCCTTCGAGCGCGATCTCTTCTCTTCCTGCCCAAAAACACGCGTGAGATCTTCTCCAACGTGGGCGAGTTTTCCTCCACGATCCTCCCGTTTGCGCGATTTCTTCTCCACGCTGAGCTTCCAGTAGTGATTCCCCTCAAAATCTGCTCGCTTCTCCATGAGCATGTCGTGCTCTTCATCCAATCCCCGACCTCTGCGGCGAGCCCTAGAGGTTGGGATCGTGCCTTGCCGAGGGTCACAGGTGGATCCCTCCCCACCGTCGTTGTGGGGATCTCTTCCGGCCTCCTCCGTGGAGCACGTCGATGTTGTCGCCCGCTCCAGTGCCGCATATTGGTGGGGAAGCGCAACTCAAGCAGTACCGATAGACAAGCACGATGGTGAAGCCGCTGCACCCAATTTCTCATCCCCACCCTCAGATCCAGCACAATGGTACCAGTTCTTTCATCCTAATTTCCTGACTTGTTTATTAGCAACAGATCTGCTATTCACAAATTAAGATCTTTGAGATGTTGTTATGACTGTATTTAGCTACGCCAATGCTTTGCTGAGATGGTTTTTTGTGGCTTCCTAATTTATACGCATCAACAAATTAGCAGAGTATTATTATTGTAGGACATTTACCATTATGTGTTGGAAGCAGTCTTGTGGATAAACAAACATGTGGATTAAAAACAACTATGTGGATTAAAAACTGTGTAGAACAATCCACATTACTCTGAACTTCTCAGTGAGGTTAGTTCATGTTTAAGCACATACAAATAAATTTCCTGCAGTATCACCTCCAATTAATTATTTCTCTCTCTTTTACAAAAGTTGAATTGGTCTCCTTTTCCTGACATGTGAATTGAAGTCTTGGCATATCAATAATGTCTTTTTTTTTTGTATTTTGGTCGTTTCTATAAAAATAAGATAGAATCCTCATTGGATGCCATTATGCATAATGTTAGGAAATACCTATACCCCATTTTTGTTTAGGTCTGCAAAATAAAGGCCATTTAAACGAAATCTCGCGGTCCACACTTAGCTGTTGATACACACTTATGTAATTCTATCCAAATTTCAAAGTAACTTATCCACATCTAACTCCTCCGGCCTTTATAGAAGATTGTATTTCATTTGTTTCCAATAGAGCTTGCTGGTTTTGTGACTTGAACAAATAATATGTGCTCTGTAGCCTGGCCAACCCACTCACCGTAAAGAATAACTTAATGCATTATTTCAGAGAGAATCTGGGCATTGTCATATTTAGTGAAATGAGTTTGTGGTATTATGTTATCTTACCTTGCTCAATGGATCTGAAAATATATGTAGCTCGAAAAATACATAATATGATGACAATGTGGAACTGCATAGTAGTGACAGTTGAAGTTTAAGTATTTTCATATTAGTGACAGTTGAAGTTTAATAGTTTACCCATAATTTAATATGATTGCTTCAGGACTACTTATTCCTGCAAATTAAATTAAGATTGCATATTCTCCTTAGATAATGATGTCAGGATCACAACAGAGTTTTGCAAGTGATGGAAAGAAAAGGGTATCTGCTAAGAGGCTAATACCAGTGTGACAACAAAAAATGGTGGTTCTGCATTTATAAGGCTAGAGGCTAATGTCCCTAAAGAAGTATTTGGTTCTTCTAAAGAAGTAGGTGGAGCTTTATTACACAATGAATCATCCAAGTCTGATTTACTGTCAGCCAAAGTTGGTTTTATATCACTTGAACTACCACACTGTAGCACATGATCTACACATATTGTAGATTCCACTGATTCCATTAGAGTAGAAGTATTCTGTCGATAGCAGGAATCAAAATCTTTAAAGAACTCAGTACCTGGAGTGCAGTTTCTTCCTTCTGACGAAGAAACTGCAACTGTCGTCTCTCCAACAAGAAAATTTTCCAAGTCAATTGCTGCACTGGCATAATTGTCTGACTTGCACTGGCACAACCTTGACCTCTTGTTCACACTGGGTGGCCCGATCTTTTGATCACTTAACAAATGAGGATAACTCGAGAGTAGTAACACGATCCGAAATAAAATTGAGGGAATTTTTTTGTGACAACTTACAATGGAAAGCATTATTACAGCATCCTAATGTATTAATATGTACATAGAGTACATGCATGTAGTACCATTTTACCAGTCTCATTTAAATGCTGGATTAGGTTTCCATTCTCAATAACAAGCAACTCTCAACACTGTAACCTATCAAATGCACCTGCATGAAATCAAACACAACAGAAGAGCCAGAAAATAAGATTAGCTCAAAGCACAATAAGAAAACTATTCCGATAATTGTTGAGTTTTTGAGAGAGTAAAGGAAAACAAAATGGTAAGCTGTAACAGATTAATTTTTAATATGTTCTCTCATGAAAAATCAAAGGATCACTGACCAGATTTACATGATGCACATGTGTCGAAACCTTTAGTTTAGCAAGGAATTCTTGTGTTGCTTGCGCATCCATGTTTTTTTATGGCAGCTTTCTGAAGACAGAAGAAGGAAAAGGCAAGCCATTTTAAATCAAAGCAGATCACATACGGATCTTTTCTCAGTTTTTCCTTCTTGTATGTGCAAGTCCACAAATGGTCATGCCTAGTGGTTGTCTATTAATGTATGAAACACACTCTGCTACACCGGCTATCCATGTCCATACTGATTACTAGGTAAAAGGTTGGACTAACTTCGCCTCTAAGTTCAGCATAATAAACAGAGACAGAAGCACCTTGACCAATTTTATGATCCATGCTAAAGCCCTATGTAGCATTCAAAAGTTCTTCATATGAGAATTTTATTGATCTGTCAACCTTAATACCCTCAGCTGCAAATTGCCACCTGGAAAGATACATGTAATTGAGAAAGCATAAAAACTCTATGCTATTGTATTTACATAGAGATAACACGATTTGTACAGCAAATAAGAGAATAAGAGGAAATAGAAACTTGACTGAGTTAGAATTTCTTGAAATATAACCACAGTAGAAGCTGAGTTAGAATTTCTTGAAATATAAACGCATTGAAACTCCACTAGCATTGTTGTTTCCAGCTATAATTTAGGTATTTTTTGTTCAATTTCAATGGATTATGTATAGGTGATATTGTCGTTGCGTAAATAGGAGTGAATTATGCTGCCATAAGTGATAGCTTGATTGTTTCGCTTGATATATGCTTATGTCATTTTGTGTTGTATTGTGTTGTTTTTCTATCTACATATTTATTTGAATCATTGTAGTACAAGACTTGTCATATTCAATACCATGTTTTCATGGTTTTTATGTTTTTTTCAGGGGGAAGGATCTTCGTTCGCCCGATGGTTTCCTAAGCTATTTCCAAAATCCATCTACTTTACCCCTTCCAGGACAACTTCCTCATAATTCACAAAATTTCCCTTTTGTTGCTGGTCCTGCACAATATGATCCAACCCCAACACCACGGCCGTCAGCTCCCATAGAGATTCCATCGCCAAAATGTTCAAATTCAAGCACTCCACTTACACCATCCGGCTTGCAATCTCAACCACCCATCAATGTTGACAGTGGCAATGAGGATGGAGAAATTAGGACCCACAAGCGGTTTGCATGAACAAAAGAGGAGGACCTAAGATTGGTATGTTTGTTATATATTCATACCTATTAATTTGAGTAACTATTTCTGATCTTCAGAATGTCCACAACAGCTAATCTTTAGTGTTTACAATGTAGATGAGCTCTTGGTTAAATAACTCTAATGACCCAATCAACGGGAATAACAAGAAGAATGATCAATATTGGGGAGATGTTACTAGTGTCTTCAATAGCACCACTCCCAAAACTTGGAGAAGACTTACGAAGCAAGCAAAGGACCGTTGGCACAATATTAACAAGCTAGTGTACCAGTTTCAGTGCACTTAGAACAAAGCATTCAAAATTTATACTAGTGTGTAGTCTGATGACCAGTTGATGGACAAGGCCCTTGCATTCTACGAGGCAGAGTATAAAATGGGACAGTTTCATCACATTAATTGTTGGAAGGCTGTTCGAGACTAGCCCAAGTGGTACACATACAATGAGTGGCTCGATAAAACGAAAAAAAGAAAGGTGTCGGAGGCATAGGAGACAGGTGAGCATACGTCATCCCCTATAGATATTGATGATATCCCGCACCCAATAGGAACAAAAGCAGCGAAGGCTGAACGCAATGGCAAAGCAAAGGCAAAGACCACTACAATGAATATGGAAGTGCTCGACAAGTACATAGCTGCTCAGGAACAAGCTAAAATCAATCGTAGTGGGATGCTAGAATTACAACAACATCTCTCTGTCGAGAAGCTTGAATCAGCAAAGATATCAGCCCTTGCAGCAAAGGAGAAGGAAGAGGCAAAAAACTTAAGGAGGAGTCTGAAATGATGAAAACGTAGAGAGCATTGATTATGCAAGATACAATAGGGATGACAGAAGAAATGAAGAATGAGCATGTAAAGGCACTTAAGACCATGAGAGAGAGATTATTTGGCAACACTGAGTAAGATTTTGTTCTCTACTCCTAATATGTTCATCAATTGGGTGAGGAACTTGCGCAGTCTCCAACTTAGTTTTATTGTGACTGCTGTCTTTAACTTTTTTTTCGTTGGCTTTAAGTGTTGTGCTATGCAACAGTTGAGTACTCCACATTTGTAGATATTGTAGACGGTAAGGAATGAACCAAGAAATGATTGAGGATATTGCTTACTGCTGTGATCCTGCATTCTGCATTATGTAAGATAGCTACTTTACTGCATTCTACATCTTGCATTCCTGCACATCATATACAGGTCTATGAATAAATACATTATGGTTTATAATTGTACATCTTATACAGGTCTAATTATTGGACTAATTATTGCACAGGGGTTAGCTGGACTGGATCAGCATATTGGACTATACAGAGCATTCATGGTGTAATGCTTCTCTGTAGTCCGTAGTGTACTTATTGCAACTGTCCACAAGATTTAGTAATATTTCATTTGAGTTATTTACATGCACTATCATGTAAAACAGTTGCTCATTCAGGTAAGGTGCTCTAAATCTAAATAGGTCGTACTTCAATGTTTACTTTCGCTTGCATTTTAGATGCTTTTGTAATTTATCACTAAAGATTGGCATTACGAAATTTACATGGTTTGTTGACAAATTTCGATGGACATGGGTGGATTGTTCTGTGCTTTGATGAAATGTAAGTGTATAGCAATTGGATTTATCTGATCTGATCAGAAACACACAAGTAGGCTAAGCTTAGCCCCCTCTTGTTTTTATGTGATCTGATCTGAGCAAAGACTGCATACTTCAGATATCTGTAGGACAGTGTTTCCTGTCATTTGCATGCATGATGGTTAGATTCAAATGAGGGAGTATGGGACATGCCCTATTGGGCTTCTATATACGACACTATCTGCAGTGACTGAAGCATTTTCTGTAGGGACTGTGTGTGTTATACGGTGACTAATTGTTCTTTCAAGCATAAGTCAGATTTGAATGAAGCATCTTATGCAGTGAACGAAGTATTGTTTGTGCCAATTAAACTGACCACAACTTAAGAAGATAGGATGGGATTTGAAGATATTCTGAATATGCCTGAGAACCTAGCACTTGCATCCTAAATAATGTTGTCCGTACCTTAAATCTTATCTTTGGATTTGCTTCAAGCCGTTAGATCTAACATTATTCAGTACCTAGCTGTTAGCTTATCCGTACCTTAATGCATGTCGGCCACTTGTTGAGAGTTGGTGGGATGAAGGAGTCAAGATTTGTATGGAGATAGACTATATTACTGTATTGGTTATCTAGTAGCCGATTTGCCCAAAGTGTGTTAAGTAATCAATTTCTTAAATGCTAACAATTGACTAGTGTAGTGCAACACAACATACTACAAAGTTATCCTTTTCAATTGATTACCATGTTTACAAGTGTATTGCAAAAGTGGGGATTTTTATAAATAACCTATAGACAACCCATTGTAAGAGGTGTCTTTAGTGTTGTTTATAGATGATATGATAGGATACTATAGACAGACAGTAGCTGTCTGAACCACTATACATGCCTGATCAGCCAACCGATAACGCGAACCCCAAAGACAGGTTTTAATCATCACTGTCATGAGACCCCAACGTAACCTGAAGCACCATGAATAGCTCGACGAACGATGGGCACGGCGGCAGGAAACGGCCGGACCAGAACGTGGTCGCACAACCAGACGAGCAGAGGCGCAGAGGCCGGCCGGGGGATCCGCGCCCGAACAACATCCGGTCATTTTGTTCTGCTCTCTTATCCTCCCAGTCCCCCAGGCACGGCACGAATCGGATTCAATTCACCGCAGAGACTTGAATAAACGTGCACGCGCTCTGCTTCCCGATCTCCGTTCTCACGCAAAACCAAATGCAGGCGAGCTGCAGCGGCAGCATCCTGGGGCCGAGCACACGGCCTTGAATCTCGATCAGTGCCGCTTGCTTGACCACAACGACGCTAAGATGGACGAGACGGTTTCAGCTTTTCAGGCTCGGCAGCAGCAGCGCCAAGAGCGTGGTGTTCGATGAACGCCCGCAGTAAACACCGGCTGCCGGTTCGGGACTGGCCACGAGGACGAGTAGTGAATCGCCAATTCGCCATGCTCTGTCTGATGTGGCCAACGATCCACAGTCTTCTAAATACTGTAGCTAGCTATAGCTTTTTTAAATAGAATTCCAAACACGAATCTATAAGTCAATGTCTCGCTATATTAACTACAAACGCTATAGGTAACAATAGCTCTGTCATTAGTCGTACCTTTGAGCTAACGATAATTTCGTTATCCTACTAAGGTACCCACGGGCCAAAATATTGAATCATTTTGGAATACAATATTACTAAAAACGCTCAAATGTATCGCTTCTAAATCTATACTATGAGAAAGCCTACTAAAAGACCCCGTCTCACCATTTTTCAATAATTTAGTATTAATGTCTTAGTGATTAAATACTTATAGTTAAGAACATTATGATATAGTTATCAGTTATGATCTTTAGCATGTATTAACATGTTTATTGATTCAAGACTTGGCTCATATTTTTATTACTCCCTATATTTATACACAATATTATTAAAAAATAAGCAAATTAATATAATGTTCTATCTATACCCCTAATAAATATCTATCTTTACTTTATATTCTCTACGTGAATGCATTTAGTATAATGCTCAGTGAAACTATAGGGGTAATCTAGTCATTTTCAACGATTTCTTAGTCTATATGTTAAGAAGAAATACTCCTTATAAACTTGGACGGAGGGAATGCTATGGTTTAATGATTTGTTTGGAGGTGATTTATATTATATACATTTTTTTTGAAAGATTCATATTTAACTGCTGTAGCTAGCACGACGAAAAATATTTAATTTTTTAATACCGAAAATACAGTGGAAATAGCTTTTTTTTAAGACCAAACCGTAAAAATCATGATTTAAAGCCTCGATGACACGATAACATATGGTGACTGGACTTTTGTCTCGGAGCATGGGGGGACACCAGTACACCACTGTGTGGCTGAGCCATTTCCTGTTTTTGTGAGGCAATGTGCCGCGCTGCCAGGCACCCGCTGGGTCTGGGCCTCACAACCTGGACCTGGCTACGCCTGCACGGGGCTCGTGTATTGCTTGCCGCGGCCCCCTGGCTCTTTGGCAGGAGCAGGATCATTGAGTGCTGGAAATGCGCTCGCGCACTGCAAGTCAGCAGGTGTAGTCTATCTCACTTCCGTGCGCGATGCATGCATGCACCTCCTCTGCTGTCGATGATACAGATGCCCACTTAGTCACTTACTACGTGCTGCATAATACTGGATTGTTCACAAGATTTTTTTTTTCAAAAAACCATGTTCACACGAATTTCAAAGAAAACAATTCAGCTTTTATAGTAATAAAAAATTTCACGTGTTCCTAACGGACCTAAAAGTTGCGAAAGCATGAACTGGAGCTTGCTGATGCCTCTGATGGTACTTGTGACTAGTGCCCTTTCGTGTGTTTTCTTTCTTCCAACGATCCAAGCATCTTTTCCTATATTTTCTCTCTCTTCAGTTCCTACCCAGGGTTCAAAAAACAGGTTTTGAAAAAAATTGTTCGAAATTCAAAATTCGAAAATCAAGAAAAACCGCTCCAAATCGTAGAAACCGAAGGGTTAACAAATCAATAATTTTGAAAAAAAAAATTAAAAAAATCGAAAACCGTTCGGTTTTCTCCGAAAACCAACCGACCAATTGAATGTTTTTAAAGCTGGTTTTCGAGCGGTTTACGTCGTATGAATTTTTTCAATTTTTTCAAAAAAAAGGATAATTACACTGGTTTACCGATCGATTTTTAATCTCGAACCACAATCCTACCACCGCATTTCTATGTCTTTCCTAAGTTTCCTTTGCTTTCACTGTTTCCATGCGTTTCAAACATACATTATTGAACACCTCTACGCACAATAAAAAGGTAGCACAGGTTGATCGGATACTGAGTTTGCCCTGAGTGAGTTGGCAGGTTGTTAACTAGCACCATTTTGGATTGGGCGTTCACCTGGTTCAAACGAAGGGCTCTCCGTGCCAGAAGGCAAAGCCCAAAACGTAGAGTGGCAATGGTGGATTATATTTGGGTTGGGCTGTCCCCAACTCCCCTCCACGGCTCCACCCCAGCTCCACGATGCAAAAGGCCCTAATAATTGGCCCATATGGAGCGACTCTCCGTTGCGTACCTACGTTAGGCCCGCCAAAAGATAGCCCACATGGCACATGGGCACGGCGGTCATAACCGTGTCGTCACTTTTCAAAACTTTTTTTTTTCAAAGTAAAATTGACTACCTTTCAAACGAATTTACAAATCTAGCTCTCTCTCTCCAAGTGCCAGCCGCGTCCAAGGAGCATTGGAGATTGGAGCCGTCGTTGCCACTCTCGAGGAGTGTGGTAGCGGGCGACGAGCGCAGGAGCAAGCGGTTGTTGTGCCTCTGGAGCAGGGAGGAGCCGGTGCTCCCGTTGCAGGCAGCGCGGTAACGGAGGTGCCAAGGCCGATGTGCGCGGGAGCGGACTGGCGAGTGCGAGAGGAAGGGTGTCGTAGAGGGGAGCGTGGGAGACGTTTCCACGGTAGAGGAACGCGGAAGGTACCTTTCGTGGTGGAGAGGGACTAGATTTACAATTCCATTTGAAAGGAAGCCGATTTTGCCAAAAAAAAAAAAAAAGAGGGGAAGGGGGATACAAAAATGATGCGCCATATTTCACATTTTTTTACTAATGTTAAATATGTCATGTGCTCTTGTTCTTAAGACATCAACACATACCCCATAAAAAAATTCTTCAAGGTATACATTTTTTATAAGATAAGACTATGGTTAAGGCTAATATTGATAGAATATTTGAGTGTCAAGGACAAGTAGCCATAGTTATGCACTTATGATCTCATTGAGAAGTTGCTAGTTTTCCTTAGTCATATTGGTCTTCAAACTCTTCTACAAGATTGTGTTATTGTTAAGTCTTGTGTGTATATATGTATGATGTGATTATAATATTACCTATTTGTCTTATTATCTATTTCATAAAGATATAGAGTTATAGTCGTGTTATTACGATACTATTTACATATCGTTTTATGTTATGTAACTTTTCGCTATGTGTTCCGTTAAAATTGAATGTACTTTCACAATTTATTGGACTATATGATAAAATGACTTGTTAAATTACGATAATCCTTATTGCATGTTGAATTCATACAGTTGATTAATCATTGTTATATGTGTGCTATATGAGGCATACATTTTTGTGCAATATCGAACAAACAAATATTCGGTACCATGTTGATTCCGCTTCGAACGTGACCGATATTATCCATGCCCGACACTATCCGTATCCGACAAAAATATAATTTAAGATACGAAAAAATATGCGACCAAATCCGAGCCTATTAAACCCCTAATGAGTACACAACACGGCCGCACTATGGCTGTGTGGTGGAGCGCACTGTGCATAGCTGAACGCGACCATGTCGCACGTATGGCACATGTGTGCCATCCGCATTTCCACATCCGCATCGCATCGAACCCTTGATTAGCGTGCTGGCACGCACTTGTGCCCACCGATGGGCAATCCCGTGCCGTGCAAGCTGTTCCACAGTGCTGTGCCTTGGGCTGCACTCGACGCGGCGCGGGCCTAACGCTGCCGAGCGCACGACGACCACTGTGCGCTACGCCTACGTGCACTATGTGCACCGCTTAGGGCATGTATAGTGGAATAGACGGTGACTGTCTATAATATACCTCCATATCATCTATAGATAGTCATAAAAAGATAACTTATACAATAGATATCTATATACCGCATCGTAATAATCTTTCATATAATTAATGCATCGTTCATGATAATGGTATACACAGTATAAAACTGTCTATAAGATTGTCTGTTAAATAGTAGATATCGTCTTTCTCTCTCCTCGTTCTCTCTTCGCCACATCATCTAAAATCTTATATGACATATTTATAGACAACATATATGTACTATTGTGCACGCTCTTAGCGAGACGTTTTTTCTGGACCATGAGGCGCAAGCCGCACCCGTACCTTACATCTGCCCACGTTGTCATGGCATGGCCCGTGGCAGCGGACCGTGCCTGCGCCCTGGCCGTTGCGAGTCAGTTTGGCTTTGGCAACCACCTCGCGCGCGATTGCAAGTGCCCCGCGACTGCTGCCCATGCTTGCCCAACTACGAGACAGCCAGAGGCCATAGGAGCAGTTCTGCAGTAGTAACACTCTCTGTCCCATAATAAAAGTCTAAACTCAATATATATATACACACACACTAACTAAAAAACACTAAATAAAAAAATGTTATTAGACCGTATATATCTTATTAAGTTCGCGTCACAACTACTTAACCACTTTTCTGCATTAAAACAAGGCATATAGTATAAATATTGTAATAACTACAATTTAACTCTCTCGATGGACTTTTACTATGGGACACCCTTCCTAAAAAGAGATATTTCCTCCATCTAAGATTATAAGTCGTATTTTTCTTGGTGTATAAACCAAGAAAATATTAAAAATGATTAGATTACCCCTGATTATTATCACTAAGCACTATACTCGATGTATGCATGTAGAGAATATAAAGTAAAGACGGATATTTATTAGAGGTATAGAAGGGACATCACACTAATTATTTTGCATTGTAATATGAAATACGTCTTATATTTATGAACAAAACCATTAAAAAAATACGTCTTACAAACTTAGATGAAAGGAATACTTATGTTGTGGGATGAAAGGAGTACAGGACATGAAGCTTAGGACATGCTCAAGACAGGCAACTTGCCTTTTTTTATCCAACCCAATGTCTGTTCTAGGACTAGTGTATTACTTGTTAAGAAACCCTAAAAGCCCATTGAAGGCCCATGTGGACCCTTGGCCGAAACCCTAGAGGAAAGCTATAAAAGGAGGAGGGGTCCCCCCCTATGTACATGGATTCATTAGCAATAAAGAATTCCCATTGTTGCTCTCCTAAACACGTGTCTCTCTCTCTTTCGTTTCTCCACTTCAGATCTGTTGGGAACCCGAACTATTCGATAGCGAGGTTCCTCAACACGTTATCAGCACGAATTGCTCTACGGAGATCAGAATTGAAAGGTGAGAAAGGTGGGGATTTTTGCAATTGAATCTAGACGCTTGTCGTTTTCTACGCATGCATCTATCCTACGCATATTGTTCCGTTTCGTCATGTGGCACGAAGCCACGATGATCGCTCAAGTTACCAAAGATGAAGCTACGAGACTAAGCATCACAAAAAAAGAAGAAGAACATGGCAAGATGTGCCCAAGCACTACGCCGTCTCGGTATGAGCGCTTGAAGCGCCGATCGTCGCCGCCACCGCGGCGTTGCACGCACGACGCACGCACGCGACGGCCGCGCGCCTCGAAGCGCCGCGGGAGCACCGCCGGTCCGCCACGCCGTCTGCTGGCCGCCATGGCATGAAGCCATCGCGCCGCCGCCGCCGCCGCCGCTGATGATGCGCTGCGAGCGCGCCACAGACGGGCGCCCCTGGTGCGCGCGCTCGCTCCAACCGCCGCCAAAGCGACGGCCTCGCCGTCACCGCCTCGGCTCCAGCACGGAGAGGCCGCGCCGCCGCCTCGGCCAGCGCTAGCGGCGCGTCGCCGGCCGAACTTTGTTGCGCGCGCCTCCTCGAACCGCGTCGCCACTCGCTTCCGCGCATGAAGCGCCACTGCGTCGGCTCCGCCGGCCGGCCTCGGCCTCGCGCGCCGCCGCCACGACGCGCCGGCTCGGCCTCTGGCGCGCCTCGGCCTCAACGTCCCAAGAAGAAGCCGCCTCGCCGCGCGCCGCACCGCCCGCCCGGCCGCACCGACGCGTTTCACGCCACCGCGGCCGCCACGCCACCGTCGGCCTCGCCTCCGCCGCGCCGTGCCCTTGGCGCGGCTGCAGCCGTCGCTCGGCGGCGATTCGCCGCTGCGGCGCGCGCGTCTCGCCGCCGCGCTCGCGGCCGTGCTGCGCGCCCTCGGCCGGCGCGCTCGCGGCTGGCTGCCGCCGCCTCGTGGCGCGCGGCCTCATGGTCGGGCTCACAGACGCAGCGCATTGCCGCGCCGACCTCATGATCGCCGAGGCTCGATCGCTCGCCGCCGCTGGGCTTCCCAAGACACACAGACGAAGCTGCGGCGCCCGCCTCGGCCGCTCGTCGCCGGCCGCCAGCCGGCCACAAGGCTTCGCGCGCGCCGCCTCGGCTCGCTCCGTCGCCCGGCTTCATGATGGCTCGCGCTTCGCCGCCGTCACAAGACGTAGCGCCACCGACCCGGCCGGCCATTGCATTGCATTGCCGTCGCCTAGGAGGCCATGAAGGTGGTGTCGGCGCAAGGAGGCGGCATTGGCGTCGGCGCGTGGAGGCGGCGCTGGCGTGGAAGCATGGAGGCGGCGAATGGAGGCGGCGCGTGGGGAGGAGGCGCATGGGGGAAACCCTAGCCGCCACTTGATGTCTTGCGCAGTGGGCCAAGGCCCAAAGGCCAGGGGAAAAGGGAATGGCTCGGAAGCCATTCGGCCAGAAGGAAAACAAAGAAAAAAAAGAAAGGAAAAGAAAAGAAAAGAAACAAAAGAAAAGAAAAGAAAAAAAAGAAGAAGAAGAAAAAGAAAAAAAAATATACAGAAATTTTTTGAAAAATTGCCAGAAAATCAAGAAGATTTTTTGGCTCTGTTTTAATTTTTCTTGCTCTATTTCTCTATTTTATGAATTTTCTTTATGCATTTGAATCCGTTGCTTTATTTAATATATTGCAATGCATATGAATTTATTTTCAGACTTTATGCTTATTGCAACCATTTTCTATTAGATTACACGCAGAATCTAATGTCGAATTTTGAAATCATGAAGATGTCCAGCATCGTGAATCGTGAGTTTGAAGAGCCGCCCCGCACGGTCGTAACTACCTCACTTGGGCATCGGACGAAAAATTGTTCTTGGGGCAAGAAGTTCGCTCAACGATTGGTTTAGGGTCCTCGCAGACGCAAAACCATCACCGAAAGCGTAACGATCAAGCTCGCACTTTCTCAGCACCATCTCTCACCACTCTAAAGAATGAATATATGGTCGAGGAGAGTGCACTCAAGCTTTGACCGCACTTGAGCGGTTCGAGAAGCTCAAGTACACCATCTTGCCCCAAGCACGCAAGATTGGGTACGCTTGAGATTTGCACTATAGAACGATGGCGAGTACAATTCGGACTTGCACGTAATTTGTACTAATCTCTCCCCGTGGCAAGAAGATCACTAATGAGGAGAAGATTGAGAAAACTCTCTACTTTCCACCCAAATGCTATCCAGAGTGCACGTAGCTATCGTCAAGACGCATACAAGGAGTATAGCGAACTGATTGATGTAATGCAAGTTGCGGAATCGCAAGACGATGTTCTACGCAAGAACTATGTCTCGCACCACACCGACGAGGCATCGCACGTAAGTCAATGCCAATAGCTACAATGTGAGAAAGCCCATTCATAGAAAAAAGGGCAAGCAGGGTGAAAAAGAGAAGTTTTAGGCCAAGGGAAAATCCAAAACCCATTAATGCATGAATCACATTTTCTTTTAGATTATGGTTGTTAGCATTTCCTTTGAATAATGAATAGTAAGCTCTAGAAGAGCATACTTCTTTCATGAATAAATACGCAATTTATTCTTTATTCCAAGTATTCTCAATTTTGCAAGTAATATTTGGATTGTTTTTGCCTCTATCGATTGGAATTATATTCCTTGCATCTAGAAATCGTAGCGCCCAAATGGAAGAGATATGCATTGTTGATAGTGGCACAACAAATACCATCTTAAGAGAGTCTAAGTATTTCCAATGATCACAAAGAACGGAAAGATTACTACGATCGCAGAAGCGACTCATATGTAATCGGCTCAGAAGAGCTACAATTATATTGCCTATGGGTACAACTTTGGTAATTGAAGAAGCCCTTTGTACCTCGAATCAACGCGCACTCTCTTAAGCTCTAAAGACATCCGCGCCAATGGTTTTCACGTAGAAACCAATGAAGAAAATGGCAAAGAATACTTGTGCATCATGAAGCACGCGGTATGTGGAAAATGGTATTAGAAAAATGTCCTCATATGAATCGGGTTGCACTACACGAATATTCATGCACCAAGTGTATACTTCCTCAAGATTGTTTTTAGAAGCTCAATTATTTTCTTTATGGCATGGTAGATTAGGTCATCCCGGTCTTAGAATGATGAGAAATATAGTGAACAACTCACAAGGTCATGGCATTAATGTTAAGAATTTCCGAATCATGAAGATTTTGTGTGCCTGCATGTGCCACCGGAAATTAATAACTAGACCCTCTGTCATGAAAGTGCAAAGTGAAAACCCGCATTCTCGAACGCATCCAGGGGATATTTGTGGTCCGATTCAGCCCCTGTCGGGCCGCTTCGATACTTTATGGTGCTCATCGATGCTTCCTCGAAATGGTCGCATGTATGCTTGTTGTCAACAAGAAACCATGCTTTTGCAAAGTCGATCTCGCAGATCATAAGAATTAAGAATGCTTTCCCGATCATCGCGTGAAGTCCATTAAAATGGACAATGCCGAGAATTTACTTCAAAGGCATTTGATGATTATTGCACAAAGAACAAGGATAGCAGATTGAGCACTGCACCGCACGTCCATACGCAGAATGGACTAGCGAAGCACTAATAAAGAGGATTAAATTCATTGCCGGACCGCTTTTGTAGAGTTGTAACTTGCCCAACACTTGTTGGGGACACGCGATCTGTGACGCAAAGAAGACTTATCAATTTCGCACCATCGGCCTACAACATCCATTCTCCTATGCACTTGTGCACGGATCATCCCAAGATCTCCCATCTTAGAAAATTTGGGTGTATGGTATATGTACCTATACCACCCCTCAATGGATCGCAATGGGCCCTCTCCGCAAGTCCGGGATATACGTTGGTTATGTGAGTGCATCCATAATCGGTATTTGGAACCCATGACTGGAGACTTGCATACAACCCGATTCGCTGATTGCATCTTTGACGAGGATCGTTTCCGTCATTAGGGAGGAAATCAACCTTTGGATGAAAAATGACGGAAATCATATGGCATTCCACGGGATCCCGCACATGACCCCGCACTAATGAAGCAAATCAGAAGTCGAAGATAATTGATTTGCGAATTTAGCAAATGAACCGCTGATCATTTTGTGATCCGAAGGCGTGGTTAAGTTGCATGTACCAGCAAGAAATGCACCGAGAGGGTGGAAATACCAAAGAAAATAGAAGGTATCCTCACTGCTCAGAGGCCTCAAAGAAAAGAACAGAAACCGGCTCCTCAAACCCAAAGTACCCGGAGACGCCCTGAGAAAATCGGGCGAGAGGACTTACCACAACCAATCACGAAAATGCCCCAAGGAAAGAAGGGGAGCAGTTGAGACACAGCCGGAAAGAAGCCAACGGAAAAGGCAATTCGGACTTGAATCTTCCATCAAGGAAGCCGCGGAAATAATGTGTGCGCACACATAGGCGATGAAAAGCTAAAGGAACTTGCTCCTGCGATAGGGAAAAGCAGCGAAGAGCAAGTAGAAGTGCATGAACCACCCTATGAAGAAATGGCCATAAACTTTGTAATAACAGGAGAATCCTGAATAGAGCAACAACCAACATTGATGCATACTTTGCAAAGAAGATTGCCTCGATCATTGATCATGATCCCGAGCTCGCATCTCGCAGAGTGCAAGAAAAGGCTAGATTGGGAAGAATGGAAAAAGGCAATCATCGCAGAGTTGGTCTCTCCGAACAAGAGAGAGGTGTTTGGGTTCGTATGTCGCACACCTCCCCATATAAACCCGTGAGGTCACAAATGGGTCTTTGTTCGAAGAGAAATGAAAACAACGGTTGTAAGGTACAAAGCAAGGCTTGTAGCTCAAGGTTTCACTCAACGTCCCGGAGTTGATTATGAAGAAACCTATTCTCCGGTCATGGGAGGAATTACCTTTAGATATTTGATCTCAATGGCGATCAACTTGAAGTTGAGAATGAAGCTAATGGATGTTGTCACAAAGATATTTGTATGGAAACTTGGATTCGGAGATATACATGAAAGTCTGGAAGGAATTCCTATCCCAACCAAGATGGAGCAAATAGAAACACATGCAGTGTGAAATTGGAGAAATCAACCGTATAGGTCAAGCGATCAGAAGAATGTGGTACAATCGCTGAGTGACTTTCTCTCGCAAGAAAGGCTACACAAACAAATAAGATTGTCCATGTGTGTTTATACAACGATCCCGAATGGATTCTCAGATAATCTCCGTCTATGTAGATGACTTGAACATCATTGGGACGGATGAAGAAATTGAAGAGGCATGCTCATACTTGAAGTCCGAGTTTGAAATGAAAGATTTGGGTAAAACCAAGTTTTGTTTAGGCTTGCGGCTTGAACATGTCCAAGGAGGAATCTTGGTACATCAATCAACCTACACACGTAAAGTGTTGGAAAGGTTTGGTTTTGAAAAGTCATATCCTGCAAAGACTCCAATGGTCAAGGTCATTCCAAGCGCATCTAGACCCATACAGACCTAGAGAAGAGGGGAGGAAGTCACGGGAGCAGAATTCCCGATCCGAGTGCAATTGGAGCGCTCATGTACCTTGCGAATAGAACTAGGCGGACATTGCATTCGCCGTGAATTTGCTAGCTCAGACAAAGGCGTAACCCACCAAAAGGCATTGGAAAGGGATCAAGGACATCTTCCGCTACCTCCAAGGAAGCAAAGACCTCGATCATTCTTTAGAAGAAATAATGAATTGAATTTGGTTGGTTACGCCGATCTTTGGTATTTATCGGACCAGTATCTTGGCAAGTCCCAAAGCGCTATGTTTTCCTATGTGGAGGAACGGCAATTTCTCGGAAGTCGTCTAAGCGCACTCTTGTCTCAACGTCGACAAACCACTCGGAAATCATCGCTTTGTATGAAGCATCTCGTGAATGTGCATGGCTCAGAAGAATGGTTCACCACATCCAGAAGTCATGTGGTTTGAACATTGAGCAAACTCCCACGATAATCTATGAAGATAATGCACTTGTGTTGCCCAAGCACAAATGGGTTATGTGAAGAGCAATCTCACGAAGCATATCAACCCCAAGTTCTTCTATGCTCATGAATTGCATAAGATGAACGAGATCAAGATATTGCATACTAAGTCATGTGAAAATCTTGCAGATTTGTTCACTAAATCACTCCCAAAGATCTACCTTTGAAAGGTGCGTGAAAGGAATTGGGATGATGAGACTTAGAGAAGTGCAGATTTCGGGGAGATATTTCACATACTCCCACATAAATCTCAAGATGAATTATGAATACCCAACATGAATCTCGAAGATTAGTAATGGAAGTTGGGAGAATTGTACTCTTTTTTCTTAGCAAGTTTTTCATGAAGTTTTCTTGCATAAGGTTTTGACGAGGCAATTCATGCAACATAGTAAGCGTATGCTATGTACTCTTTCTCCAAGTATTTTTCCCACTGGGTTTTTCTGGAGTTTTTGAGGCATATGCATCTCGCGGCAAAGGGCCCAAGGGGGAGTGTTAAGAAACCCTAAAAGCCCATTAAAGGCCCATGTGGACCCTTGGCCGAAACCCTAGAGGAAAGCTATAAAAGGAGGAGGGGTCCCCCCCTATGTACATGGATTCATTAGCAATAAAGAATTCCCGCTGTTGCTCTCCCTAAACACGTGTCTCTCTCTCTTTCTGTTCTCCACTTCAGATCTGTTCGGGAACCCCGGACTATTCGATAGCGAGGTTCCTCAACATTACTCTCACCGTCCTGCAATATATATGTTCAAACCCACTATACGCACGGATCAAAGAAACATTAAATCTAAAGAATATTACCTTCATTAGACTACGCATGCCCATATTAAATGGCATAGTACAAGCACCCATCTCAAGGAAACATTAAATCTAAAGAATATTACCGTCATTAGACTACGCATGCCCATATTAAATGGCATAGTACAAGCACTCATCTATTCTATTATACAGGAGAAATATTGCAATAACTACATATTTGATCTCCACAATAGACTTATATTGTGAGATTACAATTCCCAAGAATAAAAACTTATATTGCGGGACAGAGGGAGTACATACTACATATGTAAAAATGTTGTCTGTTTGATGCACTTCATGGGTTTCAATTTTACACCACACTAGATTAATTGCTAGTGCGATTTACAAAAACGCTGAAACTTTATAGAAATTTAGCTCATTTGAAACGTGGGAAAGAAAATGTATAAAAAGGAAAAGGAAAACACAGTAATTCCTACTGGAAATGAAACACACATTATTTATCCTGAGAATGTTTTGAGAATTTCGAAGGAAATGTGACTTAAGTAGAGATAGGGAGGAGAGGTAAAGAAATATATTGCATCGAGCAACTCAAAAGGAATTTTAATGTAAGGTTAGCCACTTTAAGACTTCATGTTTGTTCTCCTCTTAAGTCCCCGTTTGGAAAGCACACAGATTTTTCGATTTTTACTATAATCGAACTGATTCCTACGATATTCTCGTGTACCAAACGAGCCATAAACAATAACGGAAACAAAATTTAATACGTTATAATAATCCAAATGTTCTAACACGTAAAAAATAATAAATACAGGATCTCAATTCTACGGAAGTCTTCCAAAATCCTTCACGTCCGTAGCTTGTCTACACGAATCATAAAGCACCACGCACACCCCGCCCGATACAACTGATGTCCCTGCTCCTGCTGAGTGCTGATGATAAACGCGAAAAAAGAACTCTCCTTTTCTCCTCCTTTATTTCCTGGTATCTCGGAGAGTTGAGAAGAGGGGAGAAGAATGGCCGCCTCTTCGGCTCTCAGAGTAAGCACGCACAAATTCTCACCTTTTTCCGTTACACATCTCGTTTCTCTAAACTGTGGCTCGTGCCTTGGTGGTGGTTAACGATGCAGCTAATCCTCGGCTCCTCATCGGCGTCGCGCCGCCAGATTCTTTCCGAGATGGGATACCAGTTCACACTGCTTGTAGGTGAAAATTTTTCATTGTTTTCTGGGGATGTTTTGCCCGGCTGTTTTTCTTGTGATTTATCTCCTTCCATTTCTTGTTTTCCTTATTTGGGATTTTAGAGCGCGGACATTGATGAGAAGGAGATCAGAAAGGAGAAGCCCGAGGAACTGGTGGTCGCCTTGGCTCATGCAAAAGTAATTCCTTTTCTGATTCTTTTATTTAACAACTGGATTCTGCTATCTTCTTTAATTTTTCGTGGCTGTTTGGTTTAAGATTAGGGAGTGAGAAGTGTTTTTTCTTAAGAGAGGGGAGAAGTAATTTCTTGGCTAGGAGCCTAGGAGTGATCTCCGCAGCTTTGTTTTTTTTTTTTGACGGAACTACGGCGGGCCAGTTAGGTTAGCTTGAACAAATTTTTTTATTCCAAAGCTGAACGAATAAGTGTGATAGTTCAGGGGAAACGGAAGGGGTGAGGAGGGATTACATGCGTAAGATTACAAGAAATTTATTTCCCCAGTCGGCCAAGCGTTGACGGTTCGCTGGCTTGGTACTCCTATTAGACCAAAGAAGGAAAGGAGATCATCGGCGCACCGTTTAATGACCTGACAGTTTGATTCGTCCCCCCTCCGGAAGACTTGCTGTTTCTGCACTTCCAGATATTCCAGAGGACCGCGAGTAGGACCGTGTCTTGAACCTTCGTGAGGTGTGTGGCCAGAGCAGGCGGAACATCACCCTAAATGTATTCCACAGCGTCGGCCTGACTGCATCGATGTCCAGAGAAGCCAAGGACCGTCCACAAAGAAGATGCCCGTTCACAACCGGAGAATAGATACTCAGTGTCCTCAATGTTGGAGCAGAAAGGACATTGAGTTGAGTTCGTCATTCCACATGGTGGCGGCTTGTTGGTATAAAAATGTCGTACAAGCCAGAGGAAAATATGGCAACGAAGCTTTGGGTTTTTTTATTTAAAGATTTACTATTTATGGTTAGAAAGAATTTAGGCACCTAGCTCGTGGAAAGATGTCTTTTTTTTAGTCAAGAACAAGGGTCTTTAGTACCTGTTACTTGTTTCGAGGTAATGGATGGTATTTAATTTATACTTTCCTTTTCATTTTTTGAATGTAATGGATGGTTGAAATGCCAGTTGATGTTCCGAATCTAATTAGGAATTGGTTATTTTGGTGTGTAACTATGCTATATCAACATTGCAGGCAGATGCGATAATGGAGAAGATGCGGAACAATGGAATGATGAAAGAGATTGTTGACTCTCAAGAGACTACCCTGTTGATCACTGCTGACCAAGTAATATCCTTTTTCAAGCACTGTTTAATCGAGTAATCTTTATTGAGTCATAATTACGATTGTTGTTGCAAAATTCATGTGGATATAGCAGATTTTTTTTCTTCTAGAATCTGGAGTGGATTTTTCCTGGAAACTGTCATTATGGCTGCATTGTAGCTGCATGAGTATATTACCACTGGGATCATTGTATTTCAATAGTTAGTGCCTTAACCGTTTTAGTTCAAGTGCTTCTGGAAATATGGTTCAATCTGTGTTGGAGACTTGGAGTAGATGTTTTCTTGACCACTGTTTGGTTTAGGATCCGTCCAACATGTTTGTCATCTCTCAACATTCACATGCAGGGGCGGAGCCAGCCCATGGCCAGGCCTCAGGCCGAGCCAACTGATCCACTAAGGCCATGGCCCGAGAACAGCTGGCCCACCAGACAAAGGCCATGACCTTTTGATCCTAGGCCTTAGGCTCCTGCCTCCGCCACTGTTCAAATGGATGATTATCCCAGAAGTCTCGTAGTTTCCATGATAGAAGAAAATTGATGTATATTAGGATGGCTGTTAGGCCCAAGGAGTCTGCATAATATCAGGGATGCAACCCAAGAGGCATAAATCAGGGGTTTGCCTGAACCATATTCATATCTCACCAGTCACCAAGTCAATTTCAGTCTGTGGTTTTATTATGTTTGGGTCTTTAGTTATCACGTTATAGATAATCGTAATCACTAGCATGTTTGTGGCTTCCCTACAATTTGTTGTGGCTAACATTTGTTGGTTTATGGAAATCGAACTTTCCTCATCGCTAGTTACTTTTGTTCAAATTGTACGAGACAAACTAGTGTTTTAGGGAACATTGTGACATTAGCGATTAAAATAGATTCTTAACAGCATTCAAGTTGGAGGAATATTTCTATGCTGTATCACATACTTGTAGTTGTACAATGTGAGTGCATACATTTTGGTGCTTGTTTGATTTTCCCCCCTTGTTCTTGTATTTGTTCTTATGGAGGTTGTGGTCCATGATGGAGTGATTCGAGAAAAACCTAGTACTCCAGAAGAGGCACGGAAATTCATTAAAGGTTTGAGTTATTGTGTATGAGCTCAAATTCTTGTAGATGGTTTGTTATCCTTGCCTTGTGGTGTTGTTTAACCACATTCTGCTTACAGGATACTCCCAAAGCCATGCTGCGACAATTGGTTCTGTGCTTGTTACAAATGTGAAGAGTGGAACTAGAAGGGAAGGATGGGATAAAGCTGAAGTAATAGCCAGATGCCTCTGACAACTAAAGTCGTCCTTAAGCATAGAGATCAGCTTTCATTTTAATCCCTCAACTTTTTTTGGTTGAAGAAACAGCCTAACTCAGGAATTCTGATCGTAGATTAAAATTAGTTGTTCTCTAAATATGATTGGGTGTAATATCAGCTTCTTGTTCAAATCTGGTTCAGCTTTCAGTCCAAGTAAATTGATAAAATAACTGAGCCTAACTTGCACGCGGCTTCCTTGTCTAAGGATTCTTTTACACTTCTGAAAAGTTGATGGCTAACTTTAATTCAACCTTAAAGTTCAGAGGCTCTTGTGCTCTTTCATAAAGTTGAGAGGCCGATTGTGACTGATCTTAAAGTTTCAAGACTAATTTGGTGCTTAGCACTTCAATTTACTGCATCTGGTTTAGTTCAGAAGTATTACTTTCAAGATCCTCATGAGAAATTAGATGCTGTAACTCTTAATTAATTGGAAGTATAGCCTATCATTGGCACAAAACTTCAAATGAGCATGCATAATCCAGTTAGGATCACATGTTTTCATCACTCTTGAATTCTGTGGTTCAGAGTTCTTGGTCTATAACCTCGCAAAAAAAAAGAGGAGTTCTTGGCCTCTTTAACAATTTCCACTATAATTGTCTCTGGGCAGGTTTATTTCCACAAGATACCTGATGAAGTTGTTGAGAGCTTGGTATGTCAGAAAAAAATGAACATCAGTGTTAATTTTGTCATACGTTTGCACCATATTCTTCCAGCATCTGACTTAACTTTATCAAACTTTTCACTTGTGTATGTCTCAGATCGAGGAGGGCAATGTCTTCTATGTTGCTGGAGGCCTCCTAGTAGAGCATCCGCTGACTTCACCTCTTGTGGAAGCCATTGTGAGTAGCATTCTTACATGTTCTGGTTCTAGGTTGAACTATGAATTTCCATGTTCACAGCAGATGTTACTGCATCTCAACACTGAAACCCTATGCAGGTCGGTACAATTGATAGTGTAATGGGGCTTCCTAAAGCGCTCACGGAGAAGCTCATCAAGGAGTCCCTTCAAAAGCCATAGCTACAAACTTCCCGACTGAACTGACTGGCGATACGGAAATCTTACGGTGGAATTTCACTCTTCTTCTGAACAGACTAAACATCCATCCTGTTTGAAAAAAAAAGGAGAGAACGCTAATCAATGTTGTCAGCTCCACTGTACCAACTATGATCGGCTGTCTGTTGGTCAGTAACATCTTTGGAGTCTTTTTTTTTTCTTCTGTGATCACCTCATTATGATTGAACTTCATTCTTAGCTGCCATGTTGTTGAAGTCTGATGAACCAAACAATCTATCCTGTGTTATTGGTTCTGCCGCAAGCTATGAGGAGATCACCGGGTTACAAATTGCTTTGGTCCATGAATAGTGTGCATGGTTAAGCTCTGTACGCTGCAGATCTGTGTGCTTTGTCTAACCTTGTTTTGTTATCTTAAAATGCTACTGCGTGTGTAGACAGGTTATTTTTCGTTTGTGGAGAAATAACTGTTATCACAGACATGGAGTACTGAAGCTGAGTTGTCAACAAGAGGAACTGGATAGCGTGAGCAGCGCTCCTATTGTACCCAGGGTTTAAAATGCCGACGAAAACCGGTCGGTTTTCGCGAAAACCGACCGTGCCGAGCCGGTTCGGCAATTAAAACCGTTCGGAAAATCGGTCAGATGAACAGTAAATTTAAAAAATTTGAAGAAATATATCAAAAAGTGTCAAAATTTTTTGAAAATTTTTGTGCACGGTCCTGAGGCAATCCTAATGATTCTGTAAAATTTTGATTATTAGCGATACGTACATTTTTAAAAATTCGACGGTGATATGTCACAATATACGCTCTTCATTTTTTATTTTCTAGGAGTACAAAATGAAGTCTAATATTTCTTAAACTTTTTTGTGATGTTATAACGTAATTAAAATGATTATGTAAAATTTTCGATGATGATCGATATGTGTATTTTTCAAAAATTCGAAAGTGCTATTATCATTTATATGCTATTCTGTTTTTATTTTATATAAGTACTAAATGAAGTCTAATATTTCTTAAAATTTTATTACATGATCATTTGGAAATTTTTATGGTTACATTAAAATTTCATAATATAAAAATTCTTTTAAATATTTATAAAAATCTGACAATGTCTTTGTTCATTTTCATTAATTTCTGTTTTAGATTTTTTAGAAGTAACAAATGATTTCAAAAATTGATTAAATTTATCTGAGGTGTTTTATAGATTAATTGGGATTTTTTGTAATTTTTTCAAATTTTTTTGCAATTTTTTCATTTTTTTTTTGCATTTTCACAATTTTTCCTTCTGTCGTCGGTTTTCGACGAAAACCGAGCGGTTTTCGACGAAAACCGACCGAATTTCGACCTTTTCGACCGGTTTTTGATTTTTTTTGAATCAGTTTGACCACGTGTTTGACTTGCGCAAACCGACCGGTTTTTACCGAATTTCGGTCGGTTTTCACGAAAAACCGGTGCCGAGCAAGTAGGGATTTCCGAACTCGAAACGAAATTGTAAACCCTGGTTGTACCGAAAGCTAGGCTGCACAAATCAAAGCAGTTCAGTGGTTACAAATCACTAAATCGGGCTTCCATTTTGCTTGGACACCGCACAAAGGTCGTAAGCGCAAGTGGCATGATTGCGGCTCGAACCGCACGAACCTGAGAAACTAGGCCGGCAGCGCAGCGCGAGACCGGTGGGGTGGAGTCGTCGGCGGCGGTGGCCAGGGGCATTTGGGTTTCGGTTCGATCGACGAGTGCGAAGCTAGCGTACGGGCGTGTGACGATGACAGGTGAGCTCCAGGGTAAGGGGAGCGCGTGCGAACCCCATTCGTCAGTGAGCGAACGTGAGAGCCCTGCTCACACTACTAACCATCTAACCTCCGCCACTTCCCATCACGTTGCCTTTCCCGTGATTTCACGTAGAAGTCCAGACCGCAAACATTGGTCGCCATTGAAAACTCTGGTATTTCTCTCCTAGCTTCCAGGCTGACCAAGCTATGAGAATGTCGATGGTGTCGAAGCCTGGTGCTGATATTGTTAATGTTCACTGTAAACAATTGTCTACCATCCCTTCTATACTGATTTCTCAATCATGCAAGTGGTAGAACCCGATCAGGGTAATTCCTGCCATTTCAAGGTTCTGGGGCGTGACAAAAGTGAAGACCATTCGTTCTAACATAAACATGTAGCAATATCTTTTATTTTAATTGCGAAAAGATAAATTTCAATTCAGTAACCATTAGACTTAGTACATCAAAAAAAATATAAAGTACTCATTAGAGATAATCCACTAGCACATTAATATTATGAATAAGTCTAAAAAACTATAAATGATACTAATGACAAAACAATTTAGGAGAAGATTACATTAGCCAAAGCATGCTAAAGGAAAGCCATGAGTCATCATCTATAACCCGCCAAACAAGCAAGCGAGTTGTCCCAGTTTCTCAAATCATAAATATTGAAAGATCGAAAAAGACGACTAGAGGGGGGGTGAATAGGAGCCAAATAAAAATTTTCGAATAAACTTTCCCCCTAGAATTCAAACCACCAAAAGACCAGAAAGAAACTGCACTGGTCGGGTATCTCTGGTCGGATGAGCAGACTACCCCGACCTCAGAGGTCGGATGATAAAGACTCGACCAAAGATCGGTCGGATGAACAGTACTCCCGACCCGAAGTGGTCGGATGAACAGTACTCGGGTGAATAGTGTTCGGGTGAACAGTATCCCGACCGGATGAACAGTACGCCCGACCTGCGGAGGTCGGATGAACAGTACCTTCCGACCGATGAACAGTACGCCCGACCTACGGAGGTCGAATGAACAGTACCGGGGTCGGATGAACAGTAAAATCAGCACGATCTTAAAAACAGGAATCGATGTAACTTTTGATCGGCTGATCCAAAAACAATGAAACTTGGTGTGCACCTCCCTAAGGATGTCAGGAACCTATTTCAGTCATCAATCGAAGGAATTGATACCAAGGTTCCGTCCCTTTTCAGTTTAACAAATGCAACACAAAAAAAAAACAGAGTCACGAACACAGACTTCACCCCTAACTTGCTGGTGGGAGTTGATGGTCAGAATATCCTTGGATAACTCTCCACAAATCACAGCAAGTACGAAGAAACAACCCTTCAAACAGATAGAAACACTATCTGAAAACTAGGCACAGAAATTGGTATCTTCCAAAACTGAATAGAAGAGGTTGTAGATTGCCTAGATGATTGGGATATGATCTATAGAAGATTCATCCAGCAATCTTTCATCCTTGGCAATAAGAACCAGAAGTCAATCAAGACTAACAAACTGCAAGTCACACGTTTACGCACTTTAGGAACACAGATTTACAACTTGCAACAAGAACGCAAGGATTGCCTAAATGATTGAAAGCACCGAATCCAGAGAAAAGTTCATCAATCATGAATTTCAAAAAGGACTCAAAAGCATGTAGAAGGAGATGAGGCAAATCCAAATTACGTAAAGTAAATTGCAAGTAAGTAAATGCGGAATTTAGATAACAGAATTTAAGTGCGTAATGTAAATACGTAAGAGAAATGAAACAAGAATATAAGTGAAGAACATTTCATTTCTGGAAGGGAGGTTTACAAAGCCTCACAACAAAGTGGGCAAAACTTAAACGAGCAGCAAAAACCTCAGAACCTTCAAAACCTTCACCAAGGGGAGGCTGCCCTACCTCTATTTATAGTGACACAGGATCAATTCCACCTTTGGATGTTCTGCTTCAATCCTAAGCCAACATCCAAGAGTCGGATTTGATCCTTACACTGTCCTCTCAACAACTCTCAACTACTCACGAGACTTTCCTCACCGCTCACCCCCAAGGAGACACCCTCTCCCTGTCTATTCATAGCAGGGCTTGGAACACCTACCACCTTTGGATGAGCCTCTAAACCCTAGAGCACTCCATCAAGGGTGAGATTTTACCCACTCACAAAGCTATGCATGGGCTCACCCAAACCCAACAACACAACGGGTTTTGCACGCTTTTCAACTCACACTAACTTGACCCGCTACTCTATCTTCCTGACCGCGATCCAACGGTCCTCCTAGATCAGAGCAGCTCCAAGTTAGCATCTCATCCATTCCTTTGTCTTCTCGGCTTGCAGCTACTCCCTGGCCTCAGTCATCTTTGGCGACACCTTGATCATCTGGACCTCAGCTCTCCCAGCCTAGTCCTGATCCCCTTCGCCTCACCATAACCTAGCTCCAAAGTCCTGCAACCATCATAGACAAGAAAACCACATCACATAGCAATGTCCAACAACACATATCCATCTCAACAGAAAGATATACACTATACTGACTAGCATAACCCCGACCACACGTGGTCTGACCACTGGTTTCCATCCCGACCACCCATGGTCTGACCACTGGTCTCCATCCCGACCAACCAAAGACTGACCACTGGTCTCCATCCCGACCAACAATGGTCTGACCATTGGTCTCCATCCCGACCAACCATGGTCTGACCATTGGTCTCCATCCCGACCAACCATGGTCGACCATCGGTCTCCATTCCGACCACTGAGGTCGACCACCGGTCTCCGACCGGTGAAAGACGACGACCACTGGTCGGACGACTGGTCTCCGACCAGCCAAAGCCCAGACCTCTCAGGTCGGACGACTGGTCTCCAACTAGCCAAAGCCCCGACCACTCAGGTCGGACGACCCGACATCTCGGGGTCGGACGACTGGTCTCCAACCAGCCAAAGCCCCGACCACTCAGGTCGGACGACCCGACCACTCGGGGTCGGACGACTGGTCTCCAACCAGTAACTCAAATTGCTCTAGCTCGAAAAACAATCCAAATCAAACTCAAACTTGAGCACACCTTGCTCAAATAAAGTCAAATACTCATCACAAACATGGATGGACCTCCACATGGTCCTTCAAATATCTATAATAAAATTTGGTTCTTCATCAACACTTGTAGTTTCTGCATTAGGTAAATTAGAAAAGTTTTCATGTCTATTCAAATTATTATCATCCTTGTTAATATCATCACTTTGACCTAAATTTTCATTAGTTTGTTCTTCAACAGTAATCTAAGGCTAATTCCTTAGAATTCCCACAAGAACTTGTATTAATTATAAAGAATTTGTCAATGGATCCTTTTTGGGATTCTATAACTCATTTACTAGTTTTTTTTCCTTTTTTTCACTCCTAAATAAATACTTCCTAGATGATATATTACCACATAAATAGCATAAGAGTTGGGTTACACAAGAAACAAAGTCACCTGGATTTTGACCATTGAATAGGAACCAAAACTATAGCAAGAAGTATCCATAAAACTTCAACTGTACGATATGTGAAAAAGGTCTGAAAACATAATAGAACATCACATAATATTCAGATGCTAAGTGCAATTTACGGTGGGGAGGTTGTTTAACCTTCCCACACATCCGATTTTGAGAATTAGGACCGATTCTAGTGTTCCACTCCTTCTTAAGTGAATGTGCGATCTGATCTAGACAATTTTCAAAAAAACAAAAATAAAAAAGTTCCTGGCAGGTAGCTATATGTTGCATATCCATATTGGGTTGTAAACACAATACAAGAAAAGAAGTACCTCGCCAGCACCTAAAAAAAGAGTTGCTGAGTTCAAAAAAGGGAGGAAGGAAGGGGGTTGTATTATCGTTAGAATATGCCATCAATCTTGAGGTTTTGAACAATATTATTATTCTTAAGTGATTGACAGTCTCAAAAACAACACTATGCTTGATTAGGTCTTAAGAGAGTAACAACTACAGTATGTAGTTCCGTTTTAAAAAACTCCTAGTGTATAAAATTTATTCAAGATTACAAAAATATTGCATATAAATACAAAATAGCCGCTGCTTAAGCACAAAGTTGAATGGATTAAATTAAATAAAGATGTATGAAAGAACAAGAGCAGACATTGGAACCTTCAAACAAAACATCAATTATGAAGGGGAATAGGTAGGCTACTATAGCATAAATTCAAAATTGTCTACCGCATAACTAAGTAACTACTGCAAGTTATAGATCATAGAATTACTACTAGAAGCGTAGACCCGTAGCAGAAGTAGAGTCGATGTAGCGCATTAGTGTGGTTGTAGTCGTACTATCCTCGTGCCTCCTCCAACAGCTCCCCGTTACCTTCGCAGGTTGCAGATTATTCTAGTCATTATCACAGGTTGTGGATCATCCTAGCATTGAAGCTTCGCAGCAACGTCTCCAAGGTATCTGCACGTACAGGGCAGGGACGCAACGTGCTGAAGTGCTAGTGCTAGGGTTTTGGGAATTCTGAATTCCTATGATGTCTCTTAACCCTAAAGCCACCGCCCCCTCCCTTTATATAGACTCCCCACAATGGGTTTCTAAAGTCCTATTAGGAACTCAAAGCTCATCAGAATTCATATCACCATCTGAATTAGGTCCCAACCCTTTAAGCGTGCTACACTATAGATTCACATATACTTGGACATGGCCCGAGTACTCTTATTCAACCATTAATTGGTAGCAGTCCCTCGCAGGACATGCCAACTCCCGAGTATATGTAAAGATCATATCAAACAAATCTTAACAATGCTTAGTTATATGCATTTCCCTTTGCCTCGTGGTATGTATCCAATATCACAATATTATCTTATCTTGTTGCATTCTTTGAAAATAATATACATTGTTATTAATGACAAATCTTTATATGAGACTAACTCTTTTATTGAGTATGATTTTGATTAGTCTCGTCTCAATGAAAAATGAAAATCTCAAAGGTATGCATTCAATGCAACTTTATTACTTCTAGATGTATACTTTAGATTCAAAATAAAGGGCAAATTCCACCGTAGTCTCAACCTTAAGATGTGCATATTGTTTTCATTTTTATATATACATGAATGCACATATTTAGAGGGAGTTCATTCTTTATCTTGAAGTTTCAATAGTATTGATCCATTTCCATCATTTCATATACCAAGGATCATTACTTTGAAACAGATCTTTTGAGTATATAAAACTTGTGTAGTTGAAATATACTCATGTTGATTTAAATATAGGATAAACTCCAAAGAAATCTCAAGTTGGATATGTGCATATTGGTTCAAGTTCAAATATATATATATGCACACATTTAAATGGAGTTTACTCTATATTTGAAGTTTCAATAGTATCGATTCCTTTCCATCAGTCCACACATTGAGGATCATTACTTTGAAACATATCTCATGAGTATATGAAACTTGCGTAGTTGAAATATACTCATATCAATTTAAATTATATTCGAGTTGTCGTTCAATCATCAAAGAAATAGATCAATAGATCTAAGCTATCCATTATGTGTTAATAGTATGCCTTGATGATTAATAACAACCGGACGTGTTATATCAAGAATCTTTACCTTGAAACACATCCATTAAGTATATAAAGCTTTATTAGCGATAATATACTCAAGATCAATTTAAATTCAATTATTTGCATTGGGTTGTCGTTAATCATCAATGACGTAGATCAAAGGATCTATGCAATCCATTATGTGCTAATGGTGTGCTTTGATGATTTGGGACAATCGTATATATTGGACTAACATTTTTCATGAATTGATGAAATACGTTGAGTCCAATGATAAAGATTTTGGATGACATCATGTGTTGATGGCCATCAAGTCAAAGATTCGGGATGAAAGATGTCATCATGTGTTGATGAGCATCAAGAAAAGATCCCGAAGTGAAAGGAGTTCGTCATGTATTGATGAATAAGACAAAGACCCAAACTTGGAGAGAAGATGATCATCATCAAGTAAAAGCTCCAATTGGATGCGCAAGGTAAATGTATAACTAGAATATGATTAAGGATGTGTTTCTAGTCTTTTACCGGTCTCGGTGTTTGGTTGGAAGACTGGATTGCTAGTTTAGATTACCGTACTATTAAGAGGGGTTGGGTCTTATAGCTTGAGTCTCATCATATGTTGATGGCTCAATTCTGCTTGCCCTAGCTTATGCATTTGCGTTTCTTAATGTGTTCTTTGCATGGAGCTATTATTTGTGAATGTGTTTTGCAAAAAATCAAAGCTCATGCATTTGATCTTCTTGGCATGGTATTGATATTTGCAAATGTGTTTTGTAAAATGTTGGAGTTCATGTTTGTTCTTAATGGTGTTTTTTTTGCATGGAATTGATTTTTGCAAATGTGTTTTGCAAATATGTTGAAGATCATGCATTTCTCGTGGAGCATGTGATTAGAATTTACAAATGTGTTTTGCAAACTATTTTTGATCATGAGTTGATCATCACACGGCTCAAGATTGTTCATGTTGGTTTCTTGGTTGCATTGAAGTTTTCCTTGTGAAATAAACATATTCGTTAATCTGGAACTGGCACTACGCTGTTATTGGTCGGTACTACTGTTGGTCTGGTAGTACCGCTCCTTGGGCCAATAGTTATTTTCCAAAGCGTGCATTTTGGTGATTTTCTCTAGGATTGGCACTACCGCCATGTAGAGGCCGGTACTACTGCAAGTCGGTAGTACCACAGTTCATGGTGCGGTAGTTATTTTCTAAAGAATAAGTTTCTTGGATTCTCCCTAAGATTTGAAATCCGGTATTGTCACCATGTAGGAACCGGTACTATCGCCGATCGGTAGTATCGCTCTTTTGAGCCGGTAGCTTTATTCTAGAGAGTGTAATTGTTGGAGTTTTTGTGTTCTATGGAAATATCTATGATTGCTTAGATCTTGAAAATAGGTGAAATTTATAGCCCTCTTGATAAGCTTCTCATAGAGCCCAAGATCATCCAAATCGGACTTCGGAGTAAAATGTTATGATCATTTTTGTATTGTGTTATGAGAATGTCCGAATTGGGTAAACAGAATATTCGAATTTGATTTTAGGACATTTTGACAGAACATGTGTTTTGGATTGTAGGATTCGGAATGTCCGAATTTTGGGATTAGGAATGTCCGAATTATGGAATTCGGAATGTCTTAATTTTCCTTTGGATTTTTGACCGTTGGGAATGTTTGAATTTATCGATTCAGAATGTCTGAATTGGGTAAAACAAAATATCTGAATTTGCAAGTTAGAATGTCCGAATTTGCTTTTTCAATTGATTTTGTTCCAACAGTTGGTTTTCTTTGAGGGACGAATGAGGGAGGTTCGGTTACTGCTCTTGTACCCATTTGAGGTATACACTTGAGAGCAAAACCTCTAGAGCTCATAGAGCCATGTTTGAGTGATTTGAGAAGCATTTGAGCTAGAGTTTAGTGTTTGATGACTCTTAGTGTTCTATTTGCTTTCTCTTGAGTTAGTGGAAGCCTCTCCTCTAAATTGTGCATGTGTTGCACCTTGTGAGCAAGGAGAGAAGAGCTCTAGGTGCATATGTTGCATCTAGAGAAGGATTGAGTATCCTTGTGTATGTGTTGCACTTTGTGAGGATCAAGAAAGAGGGTTGACCTATTACTCTTGGTATTTGCCGACACCTAGACGATGTGGAGGCGTCGTTGGTTCGGTGACCTTCTTAAAGAAGATTTTGAGAAGGCTCGACAAGTTGTGAAAGTTGGAGCTCACCTACCCAGAGGGGAAGATCTACCACAGTGGAATCGAGGTATTTGGCTTAATTCGTGGAGTCGATCCAATTCGTTTGAGCTTACCTCAACGTGGATTAGGAGAGACCGGCAAGTCTTCGAACACCACAGTAAAAAGGCTGTGTGTTAATTGTAGTTTGTTTTCTATTGCTCATTTACATTCTTGCAATTTACATTTCTCGAATTAAATTGCTTACTTGACAATCTAGGATTGCAGACCTTGATAATAGACTTAGGTTGTTAGTGCACATAGTTGAGACTAGTCAAATTTAAGCTTTAATCGGATAAAATCATTTTGATTTATGATTCCACATATAAACTAGGTTTTGGCCAAAGTGTTTCAAGAGATAATCTTTTAAAACTGCTTATTCACCCCCTCTAGTTGGCATCCTCGATCTTACAACGGCTTGCATCGAATGGATTGCCATGCGTTCTTGATGATTGGATTAGGGAGCGCTAGATGCATGCATGAACCGTATGGGCCATTGGGCTTATTTGGCTATTCCTTCATTTTATAATTGTAGTCAGCTGGCCCAACTAATCATATAGGTATACATACATGGGTAGGGGCCCTAGCTTTTTGTGGGCCCTAGGTGGTCGGCCGTGCTGCCTAGGCCTAGGGCAGCCCTGTACCCAACCCAATCCCAAGCCCACCATCAAAACCAAATGAACTCTTTCTTCTGAAAAAGAATAGAACCTAATGAACTCACTTCATAAAAGAACTTTCAACTAAGAGTTGCCACCTACCAGAGCACATGAACTTTCAACAAATGAAGCTTAAGATATCCTAATATATTTTTAGACAAAAGGGGTTTTAGCCCCAACTTTATTACAAACATTCGGTCACCAAAACAAAAAGGGGTAAAGGTTCGAGGGATACAAAGCCAAGTTCAGATACAGCGCATGAACAACAGGAGGGTGGGGTGGGGCTGGTGGGGGAGCAAATGGCCCCCAACAAGGACATACCTTAATATTGGTCAACGTCTGGTCACAACATACACAGCAAAGAAAACAGATGTAAATGATACTTACATGAGTAAGACCACCATCTTCTCTCTGGTGTTCGTTTCACCTAGGAAAAATGCGTTGAACACAATTACCAATGGTAGCACCCGAGTCCCTACCACATTTGCAAACAGTGACGACACCCTCGCCAACAGCTCCACGATGCCGCCATTCCTAGAAGAGTACCCAAATAGGAAGTCCTCCCGTTCTTAAAGGCCACAAATTTTGTCGATAAGCTCTCCCAATATAAACAACCCCCCACTGCCACTAGTGAGGCGATGGGGTCATGCTAGAGTTGCTGTTGGAATTACCGCTCAACACGAGCAGCCTTTAATTCGTGTATAGAAACTTATATGCATGTGGTCGAAATCTAGTGATCTTTCCAAAAACTAGCTTGGTGAAGGAGAAGAACAAGGCACACGTAACACGCGTGGCGGTCGTGAGGGAGAAGCCGAGAAGCGACTTATCACTCTTCCACGCATGGGTGGAGCTGCGGTCGTCGGAGGAATTGATTCCAATGAGGGCAACCCCGAAGTTGAAACCAACACGGATTATTTTTGAACGGTATACCAACACTGAATTGACAATGTAAACGGTGAAACGATCTAGAAATTTTCGTATGGGTGCACAGAGTTAACAAAATATTGTTCAATACAAAAATTTAAGCTCTATAGTAGCGAAAATTAAAATGCAAATTGTTCAAATTAGAGCAAACATGTCACAATAAATTAGAACACTACAAAATAATTAAGAAAAATTATGTGAATACCTCTAGACTCTGGTCGATAGCCTCTGACTGGCTGCCCCTGATCTCTTGCCACCACCTGCTTGTCGAAGTGCCCCTTTGGTCGCCATCCCGAGGGCGAGCGAGAGGGGGGCGGTGTGGAGAGCATAAGATAAAAAAAATAGAGAATTTTAGTTATGATTCGTTGTGTTGTACAATGTGCTTTGCTTGGTTGAGAGTTGGGAGGTGTGGGCTTCTCGTTAATTAGTTGGACCGGTCGGCTGAGAGGGGAGGTGCGGGAGAATGGAAATGGACTGAAATTAGTTGATGATGAACATATATGCTGATTTGGTCCTATTATATGCACACACATACACACGGTAGCGCTATTCAACTCCTGAGCGTATAATAGCTATTCTGCGCTTTGACCGGAGAAGCGCATGCAAACAACACCATACTGAGTTAATGCGTTGTAAACAACGCCAGTAAATGCAACCCGGTAGTAAATCACGAAATATTTTACTATAGAACAATTGATAAATTTACTGGCGAATCAGTTACGTGGTCCAACCGACTAGTTAATGTGTTTTGTAGTTTGTATACGAATATATTTTCTCTTTGTTTTAGCTATATCTTTTTATTGGTAGCCCCAATTTGTAAATGGTTTTCACCAGTAGCTTACTAACGACGAGAGGAATATAATGATATAAGCCTCGCTATTAAAACAGTAATTTTGCTGGCTGGTAACAGAAATTACTATATGTACAACATGAAATTACTACATCTACAATATATTCTACACAGATTAGTCATTTGGCAGTAAATTTCATAAAAACGGTATGTACAAGTTCTAAAACAATTCTCAAAAAATTACCATAGATAAGGGATGTGAGCTTCTACAGCCCTGTAAAATTTGATAAATAGTAAATTTATCATTTTCATATCTTTCAAATGAGACTGATTTTGGTATTCAAATTTTGCAGGACTGTAGAAGTTAACATTCCCTACGTATGGTATTTTTTTGAGAATTTTTTAGAACTTATATATATAGTTTTCATAAAATTTTACTGCCAAAATGACTGATATGTGTAGGATTAGTAATTGGATTTTACTATTATATTATATGTACTAGTAATAGAAATTACTACGTATTGACCTACATATGGTAACAAAAATTACTATATATACAACATGAAATTACTACATATACAACATGAAATTATTACATTTACAACATATTCTGTACATATCAATTATTTGGCATTAAAATCCATAAAAACTATATATATAAGTTCTAAACAATTCTAAAAAAAATACCATAAATAGGGGATGTGAGCTTCTATAGCCTTGTAAAATTTGAATACCAAACTCAGTCGCATTTGAAAGATATGAAAATAACAAATTTACTATTCATCACTAATTAACTCTTGTCAATTTCATATATTTCAAATGCTACTGAGTTTGGTATTTAAATTTTATAGGGCTATATAAGCTCACATCCCCTATGGTAATTTTTTTTAAAAATTTCAGAACTTATACATATAGTTTTTTTAGTTATTTGGTAGTAAAAGTCCATAAAAACTATATGTAAAAGTTCTAAAAAAATCTAAACAAATTACCATAGGTAGGGGATGTGAGTTTTTACATCCCTGTAAAATTTGAATACCAAACTTAGTCGCATTTGAAAGATATGAATAGAACAAATTTACTATTCATCATCGATTAGCGTTTGTTAATTTCATATCTTTGAAATGAGATTGATTTTGGTCTTCAAATTTTACAAGGAATTAGAATCTCACCTCCCATACTTATGGTAATTTTTTGAGAATTTTTGAAAACTTGTACGTGTGGTTTTCATATATTTTACATGATAAAACCGGTTTACACAGGGTATAGAAACATCTTGTGTAATAGTGAGTAATATATTATTTTATAGGTAGTAAAACTCAACATAACCTGTGTGAACGATAAAATCAGTAACATCTTGTGTAATAATGAGTAATATATTATTTTCTAGATAGTAAAAACCAACATATCCTGTGTGAACTATAAAATATATGAAAATCAGATGTACATGTTTAAAAAAATTCCCAAAAAATATCATATGTAGGGGAGGTGATATTCTACAATTGTGAAAAATTTGAAGACAAAAATCATCCCTATTTGAAAGTTATGGCTAAATCAAAGAAAGAAAGATTCATATACAAACTAAAGTAGTATTTATTAGACATTTACAGTTGGGTTGCCACTGACCATCATTTACTAGTTGGGTTGCCACTAACTATTCGGTTGTGCGCTAATTAATGCCACGCGAGGATTCGGCCAGTATGCAAAACTGGCTAGCATTTAAAATAAACTATTCTACACACAGATGTAGAATAACATCTCTCTCTATATATAGTTAATACACCTGTTATATAATCAATACTTTGCAAAAAAAATTTGGACGTACACACCATATCCATATACTAGATACACGGATTCACCTTGTTGATTAATTTTGAGGTGATCGTGTTGAAGGCTAACTGTGCAGCGGTGAGAAGGGTGTATGTTGACAGTTGTGTGAAATAGAGGCTATAGGTGTGTGCAGCATGCGGCTTATAAGGGCCTGTTTGTTTTAGCTTCGGATTCTCTAAAAGCTGATTCTGGATTGTGGTTTTTGAGAAGCTGATTCTTCAAAAGCTAGAATTCAAAAGCACATATGAAGTGGATTGTGGATTCTAGTGTATATGAGTGGGGTGGATTGTCAGAATCGGATTCTAGAATCAGGCTGTTTGTTTCTGATTCTGCTTTTGAGACCAGAATCCAGAATCAAAAGCTAAAACAAACAGGCCCTAAGATGTGAAGAGGCCCAGTCTTGTGTAGATGGCCGCCATTTTTATGCTTAAAGGCTAGACGGGTGTGGCGGGAGAGGTTTAAGGCATGAGAAGCAATGGAGAGGCTGCTGTGACTGTCAGGGTGGACAGCCAAACGTTGTTGCTACTGGTGTCATAATACAAAGCGGTTCAGAAGTGTGGTGATAGTCTCTCTCGAGACCATCACAATAATGTCAAGAAAAACACCCAGCCACCACAAAACCACGCCTCTGTTTGCTGATGGAGTAGGGGGTGGAAGAACCTCTCATGTGTTGGTAGTTTTGCCGTCAGATTGAAGAGAGGGAGGACTAGGAGAATGGAGTTGACATTAGGGCGAGGAGCTAGGTGGGGTAGTGGTGGGTAGAGAAAAGGTGGCGGAGAGGGTGTGCGCGGCTATGCCAGATGAGTAGCTGAGGCGGCCGGAGGGCATGTGGATTAGGGAGGAGGGGAGGCGGCGTGCGGGTCAGTTACATTTGGGATTTAAACCGATTGTGCTGGGCCTTTGGTTTCTTCTATTTTGGGGAGCGGTGGTCAATGCCCGTGACTGGTGTGTTTAGCTGTGCTTACGTGAAGCTTATGTTGGTTTGAGGAGATTGAAGACTAGAGAGGAGGTGGCACCGGAATTTGTAGCCGAGGAGTGCTTCTGTGGTTGCCTGGTTGGCATTGTCAATCCCTCCATGGGATTTTCTTTCGACCATGATTGTCATTGTCATCGTCATCGTTATGTGTGACGTTATGGACGGATCGAATGAGTGCTAAGTTTTTGTTGCATGTCTTTTGATTCAAAACAAAAATTTTAATGCCTGACAACCTAGCCATTCGTGGATGGCCTAATGAACAAGTATGCAAACTCTGTAAGCAGAAAGATGAGACGCCGGGGTGCATTGTGCATCTTTGCTAAGATTGCCCATTCGCCATGCGATGCAAGGACGTTTGGCATCGAGTAATCTCATGGATGGACATGTACTCACGGACCTCACTGATGTGTCTGGCCGTCTGCGAGATAAAACGGCGAGATTTCAGTGGTACGGCGATATGCATCTACACTCGCGGAATTAGAAAACTTCATATCAGAGTGTACACTTCACACGTATAACTCTATGATCCTATATAGTAATTTCATAACATCGTAAATACCTTTCTCTATATATATTTGAAATATACTAAAAGTATGATATAAATAATTCTAAGATCTTAAAAATCCCGCACCATCAAAATCAAAACCAATTCAATCAACAAATTTAATCATTCAAAAATACGACCTAGCATATTCAAACTTTTAGAGGTGCCGGCTGCCGGGTTCCTAGATCCTAGGGATGGCAATGGGCCCAAATCCCCATTTCCCCGCGGGGAATTCCCCTATTAGGGGACGGGGATGAAGGAAAATGTTGCCCCCGTCGGGGATCGCGGGGACGGGGACGTTCCACCGTTCCCCGTCCCTGATCCCCTTCCCCGTCCCTGCATTATCACTACTAGGTGGGAGCAAATGATTATTCTCAAAAGAAAAAAAGAATATATGTGAGGTCATTATTAATAAACATGCTAAATATGAATTACTCTTGTGATTCACTCACTTAATCACACATGCACCATTAATCTAGTGATTTATTCATGTAGCATGTGATCTTTTATATAGTATTTTCGGGGATTAGTCCCCGTCGGGGCCCCGCAAACCCGTCGGGGATCGGGGACGAGGGAGAATTAAGTCCCGTGTATGGGGTCGGGGACGGAGACTAGAAAATTTTGCTTATCGGGGATCGGGGATGGGAGGGTACTCCCCGCAGGGATTTTCCCCGTTGCCATCCCTACCAGGTTCCAAATTTTGGACCACCCCGAAATCTAAAGTACCGGCCAAATTTAAAAAAAAAATCTGAAATTGCTACAGTAACCCCCCCGGGAAATTTCGGTTTTTTTCAGCGAAATTTCTCCGAAATTTCGTATTTTTTTTGCCGGTTTTGAAACTTTTAGGGCCGGATTTGACCGGATTTGGTCCAATAACCCTTAGGAAAGTCATCTCCTATGAAAATTTGTTGAAAAAACGAATTTTTTAAACATTTTAAAATTTTGACAGAAACACTGTCAGATTTTTATAACATTGTACAAGCTTGATAATAAGTTGAAAATTTATGGTACTATCCTTAGTAGTTTAGTATCATACATAAAAAATTTAAAAATAATTTAACTTCATTTGTTATCTTTAAAAAATCAAAAACAGAATGAACATAATTGGGACAGTTATATTGTCAGAATTTTATAAATTTTCTTGAGTGTGATTATGATCTAAAATTTTTGTGAGAGATTAATAATTGACTCAGTAACATTATATAAATTTTTTTAAAAAATTTAAACTTTGTTTGTTTGGTCAATCAAATCTATGTAAGCATTGAACTTCGTTTGTTATATTATATTTCAAAAATAAAAAAGAAAAGAACATAAATGGTACTGTGCCTTGTAAGAATTTTATAAATTCATTGGAGTGTGATCATGAATCAAAATTTTTATGGGATATTAATAACTTCCTTATCATCATTATGTAAAATTTTCAAAAATTTTAAACTTTTTTTTATTGCTAAAGCAAATCTATGTATTGATCATCAGACTTTTATCAGGACGTAGCACTGTCTGAATTTTTAAACATTATTTGAGAATGATAATAATCTAAAATTTTTAAATAAACATTAATGTTACATCAGGACCATCCACAAAATTTTTCAAAAGTTTTTAACGTGGTTTACATAATTTTTCATTTTGTTCAAGTTTGCCGGTAAGCCTTTTAACAGGGCAGTAGTACTGTTCGAATTTTTAAAAATTCATAAAGTTTTATCATCATATGAAAATTTTATGAGAAAATTATAGATACATAATAACCATGAAAAAAAATTTCAACAGTTTCTAACTTGATTTGTACCATTTTCCATTCGGATCAAACTTGTCGGTCAGTTTTCTATCAGGACAGTACCACTCTTCGAATTTTGAAAAATTCCTCACATGTGATAATCAGCTGAATTTTTTGTGAGAACATTATTTATAGATCATAACCATGAATTTTTTTTCAACAGTTTATAACTTGATTTGTACCATTTTCCATTCGGATCAAACTTGTCGGTCAGTGTTTTATCAGGACAGTACCACTCTCCGAATTTTTAAAAATTCCTCAGATGTGATAATCAGCTGAATTTTTTGTGAGAACATTACTAATGTGTCAGGAACCTCCAAAAAAAATTTCAAATGTTTTTGTTAAGGTTTAGACCACTTTTCAGCCGGTGCAAAAAACTCAAAATTTCGGGTTTTTTTTTTCCGAAATGGACTGGATTTGAATTTTCAAATTCAAATTTCGTCCGAAATTTCGCCGAAATTTCGCAATCCGGCCAGGGATGAAATTTATTCCGAAACCGAATTTTCAAACCTGGATCCCTACTGGATCCGGCCCTATATGCATATCAGCATATAGTGATCAGAGAGACATATTCCTAAGGGGGCAAAACGCAAAAAAAGAGGGGGAAAAGAAACTCTAAACACTAGTAGAACCCTAGCCTACCGTTGAGAGCGCCGAGAGGCCGGCTAGTCGGAGACCGTGAGGTGGCTGCTGCTCAGCTCCGCCGCGGCCAAAGATGTTCTCGCCGGCGATCAGGAAGCCCCACCTCCTCCACGGCAGGGACAAGGAGGACGCATCCGCTTCGCCTCCTCCTGCTACTGCTGCTCCCTTCCACTCTCCGTCGCCTCGTGGGTTCGCCGTCCCCGACCGCCCGGTCACCGGCACCCCGGCTCCATGGACCTTCTCCTCCCTCCTATCCAGGTGCTCCTTTCTCCTCACCTGTCTTTGATTTCACCAAAATCACCGCATTTCACCATATGGTTAGTATTTAATTGAGGCACCGGAAGCGAGCGATGCGCAGGAATCATTTTGCCTCCCTCATTGCAGTAGTCTAGTGCGTTTACTTCATATCACTGAGCTCTGATATTTCTACATTTTTGTTTCTTCGTCTCAGATCACGTAGAGATGAACTTCTTGGATCCCTATATGACCTTGCAAAAAAAATTGTAGAGGCAAAATACCGTATCAAGTTTGGTTTAACTCAACACCACAATTTGCTTAATTTATCTTTTGCAACTTCATGTTGTCCGTTGATTTGCCTGTTATGTTATCTTATTTGTTCTATTTGATAGTTGGTCCTTGATTCTCTCAGAAAATAATGTGGTTACCTAATAAAGGCATAGACTTATTTAAGTGATGACGCAATGTCCTAACCATAGTTATCAGAAACACGGTTCGTACGAGTGACAGTATGGGAATCAAGTTCACGGTTCGTCACTTTTTCTTCTAATTTCCACTACGAACACCTATGAATCACCGATCCTTTATGAAATTGCCGTACCGGTACCGCATACTTATCCGATATAGCGATCCTTGCCGATACCGATTCTTCTCCGATACTTTTAGGCCAAAAACACAAAGCCAAGCCTAATTTAAACCATCTGTCATAACCCTATAATCTGTCTCTCTGTCTCTCTCTCATTCCACCCAATAATCTGTCTCTCTGTCTCTCTCTCATTCCACCCAGTTTTCTCTCTTACTGTTGACTCCCTTGAAATCCCTAGATCCGATAGCCACTGCCCTCCACCCAGTCGACCGACGATTGCTACTAGCTGCCACCTCCCCTCCAGCCTCCACTGAGCCTGCTGGCTGCCACTACCGTCTGCCTTTGCAATCTCACCGTCGTTGCCTCTCCTCCCTTCTCTCTTTGCAGTCTCGCCACTGCCACCCCTCCACCCAGCCTGTCGGCCGTCGCTGTCTTCTCCTTCGGCAATCTCGCCACCGTCGCCTTCCCCCTGTACAAACTACTGTCGCCTTCCCCTTGTACAAGCCGCTGTCGCCCCCCTCCCTTCTCATTCTATCGCCAGCCCGCTATCCAGCCTGCTAACCACCGTCAACGCCGTCCTCTCCCTTTGTAATCTCGCCACCGCCTTCTCACTTTGCAAGCCGCTGTCGCCTTCTCCCTCCGCTTTCGCCTTCTCCCTCTTACATTTTTTTAAACATATATATACTAGCCGTATCACTGGATTCTTGTTTTTGGGAAATTGCGTATCGCCGTACCAGTATCGCGTATTGGTGATACATAGGCGAACATGAATCCCATACCCTAAATCTGTTCGGTTTCGGCGAATTCGGTTTGCGATTCGCGGGGGTTTATAGTAATCTGGTAACTATGGTCCTAACCAAAATGGTGGATTGCTGAGGTTCTAGCTTGATGTCATATGTATGCAATAGTAGTTCTAGGACCACTTTGATATTTAGGCAGCTACTTTTTCAGTACTGAATCCACGATTTCCAATTGCATTGACGTGCGGATTTAATTTTGATAGTTTGCTGCTTGGTTGGTTCTCCTAATGATTTCCCCATTAGTTCATTGTATTAAGTATGAACCATAGTTATCAGAAACACGGTTCGTCCGAGTCGCGGTACAAGATTCGGATTCGTGGTTTGTCACTTTTCTTCCAATTTCTACTGCGAACACGAACCCCATACCCTAAACCGGTTCGGGTTCGACGAATCCGGTTTGCAATTTGCAGGAGATTACAGTAAATTTGGCAACTATGGTATGAACTATAGATCATGATAATCTCTGATCATAAAACAAGTATTCTTTAGTCAGCTGCCATGAATGTAAGTTTGTATGCATTGGCATAATAGATAATAGGTTGACAAATGACATTAATTAGCAAAAGGCAGTTTCTGCTAGAATGGTAGTTCAAATCACAAAGAAGCATGAGAAAGGTCCATTTGGATGATTCACAATTTAATTAAGGCAGCAGTTTTCTGGATTATCCATTATTGGTCTACTGCTGTTATTTGACATCATATTTACACATAGCTATGTATAACTGCTGTCGAATTTGGCACTTTGATATTTGCAGTACTGCTTGATCTTAATACAGAACACAAAATATTTGTGCGTATCTGTCAGGAGTCAAGAGAAGGCACTGGCAATCTGGATCTGAAAGAATCTATATTTAGAGAGGTTACTTGTCCTATGTTGGCAACAGCTAAACGGCATGAAGAGTACCAAACATTGTGGCAGATTTGCTATGGTATCAGTGATACGGTTCCCCTACGCAATCTTATGGTATAATCACATGACCATATCTCAATTTTTTCTCAGATCATCTTTCTACTGCTTGAATGTTGAGTGCATCACGCAGGCGATAACACATTGTATTTTTTTTCAATGACCCAACATATAAGATTATAGTATTCACTTTCTGCCAACATCAGTTATAGGACATGGTTTTTATGTTGATCTTGTGTTGCAGCATGATAGTGTAGGACCTCATGGGGAATTCGGTTTCTTCGTTTTTAAACAGCTAATCAACTGCCGTCAGTACGCTAAGCTGTTATGGCTGGACGAAGAATTCCAGGAAGAGCTAGCTAGTTTTTTTTTCTGAAAGACTGGAATGATTTTCTGTGGCTTCATGAGATATGCTTAAACCAGTTCTCTTCTACTTCAGAGAATCTTCATACCTGTGCTCTGCTTGTGTGTCCTAAGGAAGATACTGACCTCACAAGCAAAAGAAAGCCGCCGTCCTTTGTTGAAAGAAGGCGTCTTCTGATTCTCTCTCTGTCTAAAATTGCTGCAACAGCAGGTTAGCTGTTTCTTTTCTTCCACTTTCCTGCTATGCCTTTGTCTGTGCGCTGAAAACAATAATTTGGGAAGCTGCACTCTTAGATGTTGTGGTTGATAAAAGGGTGATATTCTCCACATGTCATGCAGGTTCTATCCAAAAATAGGCTTCAACTAACTTTTTGATGGTGGATAACAGTAGTTTATGAATTGCTAAGTTTATTTGAGGAATTCCATGTCTCTATCCATCATTTAAGTAGTTTTACATGCTTGGGACTTATATGCCTCTGTGCAAGTTCTTGCACATTCTCATGTGGCATGCTGCTCAACACTTTATCATGATAAAAAATTTCTTTCCTAATTCTACTGAACTTTCCGCAGCGTAGGAAATGCTTGGATACTGATTGCCTAGAAGATTATTTTAGCGAATGGAACATAATTTTGCAATGTTCTTCTGTATTAATTCCTATTTAGCAGATGACGTGGGTTTTTATTTTTTGTTCTCTATTTCTTGGGTAAATGGACTCCTGGTATATTGCAATTTTTAACAGGTAGGTAAGGATGTTGATTATGATGTGAAGGTTGCACGGATCGATGCTGGTATCCAGATTCTAAAACTACAGGTGAATTGTCTTAAACAGAAAAGTTCATGTTGTATTTCTGTTTTCTAATCATGATATTTGCTTCTGAATTTCAATGTAAAAATGCCATGTTTTGGCATACTCACTTTTACACGCGCACCCAATGTTGGTAGGGCTAGGAGCCCAAAATGTACCCAGGGATGGATCTACATCTGTGTCCTCTCATGACTTTATATGTTCCATATTTAGATGCATGGTGGTATTTCCATCTCCTAGAAAGTTATATAGTTTTTTCTTATTTATTTTTAATTAAAGTATATCCAAGCTGTACAAAAGAGGGGGAACCCTGCAGGATGGCATTTAGATGGATATGTTGTTTTTTTGAATGAGGTAGGAATGAACAGCTGACCAAATTAATTCTATCCTTTTCTTTTCTTTACAGGAAGAGATTGTTCAGCATGATTCAGAATATGCACAGGGCAAATATAAAAGCAAGCTACTTCGTCCATCAGAACAGATTGAGATGTGCCTGAAGAGAGGTTGAGAGCTTTCTCTTAAAGCTTTTGAAGGGTCTGCTTGGCCTTTTTTTTAATTTGAACTTTGCCCTTGATAAGCTTAAAGGCAAAATTGAATGTTTTCTGTTAGGGGTTTAGCCAGCTTACATGGATAATCTGCAGCTATATATATCCAGAGTCTGCTTTTCTAGAGTATAAGAATTTCTTCATAATTTTATAGAGTTTTTATAAGTTTGTCTTTGCAAACATTATTTCTGGCTTATTTTTTTAAGTTAGTTTGTTGGTCATTTAGGCCTGAAGCTATATAGACTGTAGAGCGTATTATAAAAGAAGCCTAAGCGGGGTAGAAGTGCCAAGCTTGCCATTAATCTGGTTGACGCAGTGTTCTTTCTTGGAGCAACTGAACTCTAGCATCTATCATGGGATGTGTGGTTATGGCTGAGCTAACCACCAAGATTATTGCTGGAATTTTTAGCTGAGCTAACCTGTAAGTGTTTAAGTGGGGCATCAGACTTCAATATGGAACTTGGGTTGTCTCAGTTTCTTCTGGTTGGAAGTACTCTGAAGCTAATTTGGAATGCTGGAAATTTTGTTTATTATTTGTGCTTGCCTTTTCACCTATTCATTTTGACACCAGAAATTTATGGCTCAGCCTTTTGATACTTTGCTTGGAATTTTCTCAGCAGAAGTCTCTAGGTTGTTCCAAATCATGTCACCCTGGTGTCCAGTACACAAATAATGTGTGTACTTGGTTTCTGCTTTCTAGCTTGTAATAGACTCAAGCATTGCGCAAATTGATCATAGTGATATTTAACATGCTTTGCCCTCTCTTCTGTGGAAACAGTGGTGGCACCAACTATACTATTGTATATTTTAATGGTTCATTTTAGTAACTAACTTGTTACTGATTAGGGGCCATCCTGTTGCTTTCTTATCTAATTAAAAAGGAGAGCTTGAACTACTTTTATATTCAAATTCAAAGCACCTATTCCTTGCCTTGATGAGTAACTTTATATTTGAAGTTTTTAACATAAATCTTTAGAACTTAGTTGCAACAAAATTTTCTTCGACTGCAATTGATGTGTCTCATCGATGCAGTTTTTTTTGGGTGAATATGAACACCAGAGAATCTATTCATGTTTGTCGTATTATAATTAATTAACTACTTATAACATTGTTACTGTGGCCGACAGGAAAGCCGTACTAGACCAGGTGTATTGCCTCTGGGTGATGTCTGTGATCAATTATATGAATGTGGCAATTTTGCTAGTCTTTTCTATTGCAGCAGCAGATTGCAGCTTTTTAAGTGTGCTTGGTGTCAATTATCAGTGTTGCTAACTCCTATGGTGCTAGGACAAGGTCAAAAGTACTGAAAGATCATATTAATGTTGCTGCTACTGCTTGTCATTTGCATGCTGCTGTTCAAAGCAGCTGTTTGTGGAATTTTTTTAAAATGTTTAGTCAGTTGGTGTAACACTGCTGTTTATCTGTGGTCCATCTCTGCTGCATGTCCCTAGCTATGTGCCTAGTTAGCTACAGATTTTTGCTGTGTCCTTTGTAATACTTGGCAAAAAGATTTCCCTGTTATTGCTTTTATGCTTGTGATGGAAAAGGAAACTGATATTTGGCATACAGTTCTTGCTGAGTTGTTTGTGGGTCTTCTATGTAAATGTTTGCTGAAACCTTGTAATTGATTATTTCTTTCTAACTTCCTATAGTTTCAATCTTTGGAAGCATGTGCTTGAGCCCATCATTGATGTCTCCAATGTTGCCATGGATCACACCAGAAGGAAATATACTAGGAAGTAGAAAGAGGGATTGTTTCTAGAAGGTACCTTTCTCATAAGTTTGTTTCTAACTAACACACTCCAGCGCAAACTTGAGTATGTCTGGACTTGTTGATAATGAGCACTCGGACTCCATTGTGTGGCATAATAATAAAAAACCATTTCAACTGTGCTCTCCAGGATTCGGTTTGTTGTGATGTGCTAATTCCTGGTGATTGTTCCTGCTGTTGATGTTTGGATCGATTACCCAAGTGGCTGACAACCAAGATGAGGATATGGTGATATGCTGATCGTCATCACCGATGGAGACAGGTGGTGCTTCTGTTTCTGTGGACTTTAAATTTTGGCCTTTTCCTTTTAAATGTTCGTCCATCATTATCCGGAATAAATTCCTGCATTACAGCATTAGGAGCCAGCATAAGGTTCTGAAGACACCTGATTGCTTTCAATGCCATACCACAGTGAATTAAATGTTCTGGAAATGTTAGCAAGCCAAGACCCTCATGCCATTGCTATTTACTATTATCATTGCCAGGGCATGTCACATTGGATATGCAATAACTACTGCTACTATACCAACTAACAGAATCAAAATGATTTGCTGAATACACTACTTCTAAAGAAAAATGTAGTTCTTTCAACCATAGCACAAACATTTTTCCCCTGTTGATTCCTTATGCTGAGATTTTTGAGACATTTTAGAGAAAGGAAAGATGAATTGCACAGCAACTTAGTGATGGTTGCTCACCCAGCAGTTAATCGTTCACTGTTTCTTTACATATCATTGATCAAAATTACGTAGCCTTGACTGATGGAAGGGAAAGAATGTGTGCCCGTGTGTGCCCATTGGCACAAAATGCCAGCTATACGATCAAATGATAGGGGCAATGGTGGTCACACATAGCCAGTTTTTAGGAGCACCAAGTCCAGCTGGTAGTGGGGGCAATGGTGAGAGGAACATTACACACATATACCCACACCAGGCAGAATTGCCATATAAGTCCCAGCAGTTGCATTCACCATTGGAACATATTCTGTTCATGCCTTGTCTTTTTTAAAGAGTTATTGATTCTGCAAGATATTTGAACTTGATTTGATTGCGGTGTACCCACAGCGACCCGTTTCTGTCTTGTAGAGGTTTTCACACTGTATATTTCATTGTTTTTTTCAGCCGTGAAGTAGCATTATTCATGAGCTGCTTTGTTGGTCATTACATATGATCTTATTTTAGAAAAAGAAAAACACTCATTATATGTGATCTAATTAGGGATGAAAAACGGATACGAATTATCTGTATTATTCGACTACCATATTTGATAGGATACAGATAGAGTACAGATTATCCGATGAGATTAACAATTTCTCTCCTATTCGTATTCGCGTAAAAAATGTGAATGCGAATATGGTATGGAATTTTCCCATCCGAATTGTTATTTTATCCAAACTATTTTGTATTCGTATTCAAATTCGATCAAGCAATATAACTATTTTATTGCAGTACGCCTAATTAGTTGGATGAGTTTTTCTATTTCAATGAGAATTCATGTTCTGTTAAGTGAAATAAATAGATTAAAATGATTGTGACTGTACAAGGATAAAGCGTCACTAATATCTTCACATTACATAAGTATGAGGATATCCGGATCCGACCGAATTGAGTAGATATTCGATTCGTATTCGGTTAAAAAATTTGAATACGAATATGGTTTTACCACTACTTGATTCGTATTCGATTTGTTTTCACCCCTAGATCTAATTGGTACCTGTGTTGTATCAGGAACAGCCAGATGGACAAAGGATCACGTCTAAGATCACTGATTGTGAGGGTAAGTCAGTGAAGTGGGTTCTGCATGCAGGTCCAGCAAGAGGGAGAAAATCTTCCCTGGAGGTGGGGTTAAAGCGCGCTTATTGTAACGTGCATCTGATCCTCTCTTGGGCTTGCAATAACGAGATTCGAAGGATGGTGCTTATTTGATAATGTTCCCATTTTGTCACTTTATCCATGGAAAAGCAGTGCTTCCTATCTACTCAAGAACCAAGCTCGGTAAGAGAAAAATTCCAACATGGAGAGGCTCCTGTGGGGGCTGGTAAATAAGTTGGTGTGGTTTCGGTCTGTTTGTGGCTAGACATACCGATGTCATAATCGATATGTCATAAATTTTGTCGGTAAAATATCCTTGTCTTTACTTGTTAGCTTCGCTATATTTCGTGCGAAAAAGAAAATGATTGTACAGCTGATACTGGTCCAAGATCTATTTGCCACTAGCTAGGATGGAAACCATGTTTCTGTCTGCAGAAATGGACCAATGTAGGCTTTGAGGGTGGTCCTGAGATTTGGTTTTGGTTTTAAGCCGTGTAACTGCTATGGCCCAGTTGCATGCCAAAGATCATTAATTGCAACCAAACAAATTAAGATGTGGAATTGGGCACAGGAAGAGGGCTGGGCTGAGGTTCTTTTTTATAACAGTTGAACAGGGCTTTGACAGTAAAGCTAGCTAGCCTGCTGGTCAGGCCGATCGGTCAGGGCACCCACTAGAGCAGCAGTCTCTTTTATCTTTGAGATTATCTTCTCGAAATCTTGTTCTCCATCTCGCTCGCTTGGAGACAACCAAGAAACATTGCATTCGATCTCCCTGTATTTGCTTGATGATGTTGTCTGTTGGTGGTAATTTCGCAAGATCGATGTACGAGCTATTACCTATACAGTATATGCATGGTTATCAATATTCAACTTGATTTCTGCTTTACAGGTTGGGGTACGTACTGCATACATTATGTGCATCTCTCTTCTTCGACGAGAGAGAATTGAGGTAGGGAAGCATTCTCCAAAAGATTACTGTAGCGTATTTGTCGCGTATGAGTTGCTAACCTGCTGTCTGATGAATGATGGAGAGGTTTTCGCATGTGTCGGTATGGAACCAACAAGGCTAGGCTACTCGCCCCCATCTCTCTCCCTCTCTCACCTCAGCTCGTGCCGGAGCAGGAGATGGTGACAGATAGGCTAATATGTAGCAACAAGCTTTACCTACGTCTCTCCACGTCACATCTGACACCTCCCCACCTAGCTGGAATTCGAAGGGTAACACGCATGTGAGGTGCGCCCCCCTGACACCTCCCTCGTGTGCGCGGGCTAATTTCACCCACACCGACGATCACCAGCTGATCATCGATCGGTCTCCACGTTGACGTGCGTGAATCTATGCAGTGGCGGAGCTAGGATTCATTCGAGAGGGAGGCTGAACACAAGTATATGTACTAAATATAAAAATTACCAAGTCGATATATTATAGTTGAAATTTAAATACATGTAATATAATATTAGTATGTTAATATGTAAGGGGAAAAAATTACCTTTCATTGCTTCAAAAGAGTTGATAGTTGATATTTACGAGTTTTCATGTTCTGAAAATATTGTAAAATATCTTTTATGTTTATTTTTGAAAACACTTCTCTCTCAATGTAGGATATCGAAGGGGGTCTCTCGTGGTGGGTAGGAAGGCTAGAGCCCCACCAAACCCCTCTGCTGCCTTCGCCTCTGAATGCATGCATATGCACTCTGTTCTGCGCGCGCGCGCACAGACCACAACTGCAAGTCTGCAACCACCAACCATGCGTTCCGGCGATCGACGGTGATGTGACACGAGGCAGGCATATGGCGGTGCTGCACTGCCTGCCGCGCAAGAGACAGGGGCGATAATGCCATGGTACTACTGGGTAACAAGCGACATGATCCCCCGATACCTGCCTGTCTATAATATATAGGCACCAGCTACCATGCACATGCATATATATGTGCAATCATCGATCTACTCCTCTCTCGTGCATGCATGGAGCCAGCCAACACTATGCTGCTGCGCGCCTGCCTGCCTGCATGTGTCCACATATATATACTGCTAGCTAGGCTTACTAGCTAGCCACTAGCTAGTATATGCTACTGCTACGTTCCTTCCATGCATCCCGAGGGCCCACCCGGCAGCGGCAGCTAGCTGACCCGTGTGCAAGTTGCAACCTTTATATTCAAGCAAGCTAGAACGTACGTACCTATAGCTATGTATGTGGCTAGCTCGATCGCTCGTTCTTGGTCGCGTCCACTGTACTCCACTTGATCCGACTCCAGTCTCGAGCAATCAATCATGCAACATGACCGACCGGACGGACGCGCGGTGCGTGGATTTATAATTCGATATCTTATTTACGATAGTAATTAATTAAGCCAAATGCATGCATATGGGCGTGTACTCGTACGTAGTGCATGTACTGTACCGCTTGCTGCAAAGGAAAGGAAAGAAAAGCCAAGCTAGCTAGCTACTCGAGGACGACGCTTTCCGATCTGACCGTACCGTAGTAACCGTACTACTACGTATACATACATACGTAAGTACGTACGTATGTATGTTGCATGCCGAAGGTGCCTGCCTCCTGATTACCGTACGGCACGCGTGCGTCGTCCTGCTCGATCGGTCCGATCGACACGCATGTTTGTTAGCATGCATGCCGCGCGCGCGAGCGTGCGTACGTACGTACATCCTTGCGATCGGCCGTGCCAACTCACGGTGATTGATCACTAGCTGGTGCAGTTCACTGCTGTTTTGAGTTTTGGTGATCGTTTAATTTTCTGCTCGATCGATCGAGCAAGGGGCCGGGTTCTTGCTGCCAATGGCACGTACGTGTCGATCGTGTATCAGAGCGCTAGCTAGCTCCGGGGTGTCTGTGTCTGTGTAGGTGCCCTGTGCAGTTTTAGCTGCTGCTGTGCATGGGGTGTGAGTATGAGCAGCGTGGCTGGGCTGGGAGGGTGTTTGTTCGGTTGTTCCCCTACAGCCAACTGCTCCCACCCTACTAACCATTTACCACCCTCCATTTGCAACCACTCGTATCGCTCTCATTCATATCTCTCTCTATCTCTGCGTTGCCTTTTGTTAGCATCTCTCTCTGGGGCTGGTACTCGTAGTAGTCCACGATCACGATGTCTGGGAAGGCAGTTAAATAGGGAAGTACTCGGTCCCACGCTCGAGTCATTGCACATGCACTTTGTGTCCACTTGATTGAATTCTTCTCGTCTCTTTTCCCTCCCTCGTGTCCTTGACATGCGTGCCATCAACATATATATAGTACACACATTAACGACATCTACTCTAGCCTGATTCGCCTACATCATAGTAGTACTATATATATCGTTGTATGTATACGTACACATGCATGTAGGCCAGTTTGTCTACCTAGTATTAATTTGTTATACATCGATCTCAAGTAATCAATTAATTGATTTCCTTATGACTTATTCCACAATTGGGATGTGTACCCACTAGCATGGTGGCCCACACATTTGCACAACTATTATCTTGTTTCAAAGTTTATAGTACCAAATGATATAATTTAGATTCTTGAAGATATATTTACGTAGCTTGTAGGCTATTTAGATTTTTAAGACATCGTAAATATTACAAATGACAATAGAAGCTTGAAGAAAAAACAACTTGAGAAACATAGTTGAAGTATGAGTTTCTAATAATTATTATGTTTCTAAGAAGCCTAACATCGTAAACATAATTGAAGTATGAGTTTCGATGGAAGAAAATCATTGAGCATAATAATTTGTTAGGCTTCTTAGAAACGTAACCACTCTCTATTATGCGTGAATTCATGTAGCTGCATGCTCTTGTTCTTGCTCTTCCAAAATGTATGCATGCACATATACCTTTATTTAATGTGTGCGGTAAATTATCTTATTAGTTTACACGGTATTAGGGTACCTTACTCACGTATACACCGATACACCATAGGCGACTTACCTTGAACTTATTTTTCCTCACATGCTGGCTGCCCCACCAAACCATATGTCTTCCATCTCTTCTTTCCGCCACAACTTTTCAGCTTCAACTTCGAACAACAAACCCAATTCCTAATCAATCTTTCTCAGCTGTTACCCTTTCCAATGCAATACTCTACCGCATAGTTATCTTCTACTTCTTTCCAATTATTGCACACTACTATAGAAAAGACCATCACAGACGGTTTGTAACATCCCGAAAAATAAAATAAAATAAAATGAAAATGAATATTTTGGATTTGAATATATTTATATCTGAGTTTTCTGAGAATTATTGGTTTTATTTGGATTTTTCTTGGATTTATGCTTTGTATGGAAATTCCAACAAATAGAATTATTGAATGGAAAATGGTAATAATGTAAAGAGTTAAAAGTAAATATGATAAAAATTAGCATGATACCTTAGTCATGCTGGTAAACCAAAAAAAAAAAAACCTGGTAAAAATTCTAGGTGTTAAAATGTAAACAAATAAAATATTTAGTCATCTCTTTTTGACTAAAAACAGTGAAGTCTGAATTAATGAAAAATAATCGAAAGTTATATGGAGCCATAAAAATTACCATAATGCCCTCAGAGCAGTATTTACATTGGGTAAAAATCTCAGGAATTTATCATGTCGGAAAAGCCTTCTAAAAATTCAAGAACAGAGGCAAATAAAAACTGAAAATCCTCATGTCAGAATTTTTATAAAATATTTACTTGATATTTAGAGTTGAAATTTATATGGAGATATCCATGACTCAAACTGAACTCGTATACAAAGTTTGGGAAATAATTAATATGTTTTACACCCTCAAATAAATAGAATACCGAAATACAAATCCTGTACAGTGCACAGTGTCAGAATTTTAGTTAATTCATTATAGGGTATTTTAGTCTGCAAATTTTACTGGTGGATAAACACTTCCAGAGGATGTCGGTAAAAAAGTGTAAGAAAAATATATAGCGATTTTATAGCCGTTTTAATGCTCACATCGAGCTGTCTGAGCTGAGCCAAATCCTTTTTCCACCCGGTCTCACCGACATGTGGGGCCAGCCTCTGTAGCAACTCGACGCGCTGGCAACCGAGCTGGAGCATTTCACTCGCTGCCAGGTGGGGTCAGACCCACCCGTCAGTCTCTGTCTTCGCTCTCCCTCACTCCTTTTCCTCTCCCGGCCGAGTCGAGCTCGAGCTCTCGCGAGACTTTGCCGACCTCTCTGCATCTCAGCGTCGACCTCATCACCCAACCAACTGCTCGCCGCCACGCTCATTCTCGGGTCTCCCGCACCCTACCGCACCCAAACCGTGCTGCCGTGAGCCCTAAAAATCATGCGCCAACTCACCATTGCGCACAGAACCGCCGCAACCTTTGCCGCGAGTTCAAACCCTGTGGGATCACTTCGCGCCGGCTATAAATACCACTGAAACGTTGCTATGATCCTTCCTTCTCCTTCTTGCTTATTTTCGAGCTGAGCTCCCGACCTAGCGCCTCTTCTCCTCGCCATTCTATCGCAGAAGCCAGAAAAGGGGGAGATCGGTGAAGTAAGCTAAAGGAGCATCGATTCTTGAAATTTCTTGGTTCTGGAGATTCACCATACCTCCTAGAGTTCTGACCAATCTTTCTTTTGCCTTTGTTTTGTCCGTAGTTCACCCCCACCGTCCGTCTCCGGTGATTCTTCGACCGCGCCAGCAGGTGAAATAGTTTCCCCTTAGCTCGCTGATACTCATCCCATGCCCCCTGGTAAAATCATGGCCGGCGGTGAGCTTTTGCTTGCGCATCCATGGCGGCCGCCGCCCCTCCACGGTGGCGACCTACTTCCCGGCCCTCTTCGGTGAAATGGGTACCACCCTCGGGTGCGCACCGACGCCCTGGTCCTCGTGGTGCTGGCCATTCCATCACGGAGGAGCTGCTTCGCCGGCGGCGAGTAGGAGACCGAAGCCCCTGCTTTGTCTCACTGACGTATGGGGTCGAGTTGTCAGTCGTGCACGGTCTCCTGACTGCTCCGTCACTGCACGCTCGGGCCCAGTCATCAGTCACTCAGCCGCTTTGTGCGTGCGCTCACCCAATCGTTGATAGGTGGGGTCGACCTGTCGGTCAGACTGAGCCGAGTTCAAAACTCGCGCGCCAAAAACCAAAAGACGCTTTCCCTGAGGCGAAAGCGTATTTTAGAAACCGAACCAATTCATTTGTCCATAACTTTTGAATTATAGCTCCAAAATTAGTGAAATAAAATTCTATATTCATTTAAAATAAATCTCTTTCAGAATATGCAAAAAGATTTTGAAAAAGATCCCTGGGTGATTTTGAAATTCAAATTTGAATAAAAGGCCTAAAGATATGCTTTATACAAATTGTTTTTCAAATAAGCTTAGAAGTTAATGAAACCAATTCTTCTAGGATCCTTACATCTCCAGGAACCCAAATATATAAAAATATTTAACTTTCATGCATGTTTGAATTACTTTCCATTTAAGTCTTGTTTTTAATTCACTAAGAATTCAAATATGTATAATAGTATTAAGGGAATATAAAAGAAACAAAAATTTTATTCATGAATAATAGGATGGCAGTAGCATGGTTAAATTTGTTTAAGTAGTAATTTTGGTTTGAGTTAGCTTTAAGATATGCAGTAACCCTTGTGCCAAATGCACTCACACATATATATGTATATATGTGCATTGGAAGTTAAATAATTAGGATATAGGTTAAATGGTTTCAAGCCATGAACAAAACTAGTATCATAACTTAATAAGATTTAGTGCCATCAACCCTTTTATCTTATGTTTTAAGTTTTATTAGTTTATATAACTTTAGCAACTATAATTCGAAGTTGTAAATATAAGAATTCACAATTTTAGCCTCTTGAATTCGTAATTTAAGAATAAGTGATCTATAAGAAAAACCCATGTTGTTCATCACAGAAAGTATTAACGCTTTGAATATATATAATTATTTACATCATGAAGTCTTAAAATGTTATAATCCAAACCCTAAGACATACCCCTGTTTTATGCAGTTATTCTTTATTTGACTTACTGTCTGCCTTCTTTTCGCCCTTTCTGAATTTGGAATTTTACTATATTCCGCTTGATTGTCGTGTAGAGTCCGACGTCCTCAAAGAGGAAGACGACGCCGTCGCTGATCCAGATCCGGAGCTAGACAGCGAGTTGCAAGGCAAGCAACCCCTTGAACAAGTCGAGCCTAATAATTTACCCACATTATGTTGTTTTTGTCTATGTACTATGCATCCGGATAATTCTCCATAGAACTACTAATTTGGGATTGAAACTGTAGTTAGTCCTGTAAATTATGGTTTGCCTCAATCTGTATGAACATGTGAACCTTGTAAACCTTAGTTGAACTAGACATGCTTAATGTCATTTTGGGTATAACCGCTAGCATAATATACCCGCTTAAGCTGCTGGTCGTGTTTTCAGTATTTTCAACAAATGTATGATCCTCATTTGGAAATGTTGCTGGTATTTGGTTAAAAACCCAAAATAAAACTATGTTTTGACGCGAGCGATTATTGGCAATAGCCGGAAGTGCAAAAGGGATTTGCACGTAGTGTAGGGTGGAGTATCGCCCGTGTCGGATTAAGGACCGAGCAATGGGATGCTATAGATCCAAGAATTTTCGTACAACCACGAGGACTTGTATGGGCGGGTCTTAGCCTATTAAGTTATTTAGATGTGGCTTTGCATCTAAGGAAGGCGGGAGATTGCACAGGCATTCCGGTTTGGTTTGCTTGTAGGGGTTTCTACATACCAATACAACGGTGTACGCCTTGTCATGAACAGAAATGTGGTGTTGGGTGGGATGAAAAAGGATCCACGACTTGGGTGAGTGTTTCTGTTTCCATGGCGAGGGTCAAACGTCTCGGGCTGGTTCAAAGCCACGTCTAGATAATGTAACGGCTCTGTATGATCTCTTTGCCGACACACCAAAGGAAGTGTGTAAACTGGCCTGACAAAAGAGGTTGATCATTCCTTGTGGGTAAAGTTGTACACCTTTGCAGAGTTTAAATCTAATCGATTAGCCGTGTCCGCGGTTATGGACACTTGGTGAAGTCATTTCAATGCTAGAATGTTTTGGTATTTTCTGGAAAAAGGGGTTTGAAAAGGGAACCGTTTTGCAACTAGTTTTTTCGTGTCAAAGGACAGACACCGGGGATCTTTGCAGTCGGGTAGACTGGGTTGAAGGACTTGGATATTTGCTTATCACTTTATAATTTAATTGCCTATTTGAAAATGCAATGATTACATCTACTATGTCATACTTTTAAATGGTTATGCAACTGCAAAATAACCTTTAACCTGCCTTGATTAGCCTGCATAATTACTTAATTGCATTTGTCAAACACTATAAGTCTTGCTGAGTACCAATGTACTCATCTTGCATCTGCTGTCTCAGAGGACGAAACCTGCGAAGTGCCAGACGACTCTTACGTTCACGCAGGGCACGGGATATTTGACGACGATTTCTCCTAGGTTTGCCAAGTCAGTTGCCTGAGGGTTAGCGGGCAAACCACGTGGCTTTTGATGTTCTTAATTTCCCATTTTCCGCTGTTGTAAAAATTAAACTCTGTATAGTTATTTCTGCTTGTAATATATGCTTATCAGTTTAATATCTTGTAGTTGTGATATGAATGTTGTAAACATGTGAGTGCTAGCCACTGATCATGGGACTAGTACAATAATCACATGGAGGTTCCTGTTTTGCTAAAAACGGGGTCTCACACGGTTCAAAAATATCATCATAGATGGTTTTATAAACCGTCTATAAGCATGCGTCGGTGATAATACGGTGCATCACATAGGTTTCTAAACCGTCTATGAAACACCTATCACAGACGATTCTTGGTACAAACCGTCTGTAATAATAGGCTATCACAAACGATTTGAATCAAGAAGCATCTGTGATAAAAGGATATTACAGACGGTTTGTTTAAAGAACCGTCCGTGATCTAGATGTTTTTCTTCCTTTCCTAGAAGAACTTTCATAATTAGTATTTGTTGTTGGAAATTTTCTTCTCCTTAGATATTTCTACAACAACATTTACAAGGCACAACTAGTTATAAATTTTGTAATTGAATATCTAAACATCTGAGATGCATCGAGGCAACAGCTTGTCTAATCAGGATTGTCTTAAAATATGAATCTTTGTAGCACTTTCATCTTCTTTTTTATTCTAATGTTGATGGATTCCAAGACAAAATTCAATTCCATCCATAGTTCGTCCTGAAAGTTGTCATCCTTTGATTTATCTTCTATTTCATCCTCATCCCTGAATGAGAATACCATAGGCAGTCTATTTTCACTCCGGTCTTATGTAGGAATATGATCATTTTGATGGATCTCTATTTGATGAAGTCCATATTTGATGAATTCCCTTAGGGCTCTGAATTTCTCCCTCAAGAGATTTTCTTCGATTTTCCATGGCTCGGTGTGAGGACCCACCATTATAGCATGGAAGGCTTCCATGTGTCTACAGTACTAGTCACATGATCAATGGCTAGTACACACATGTTTACAACATTGACATCGATCACATCCATACACCAGTTATATTACATGTTGATATTAAAAGTTTAATTATACAAAGTTCTTACAACCTGTAGTAAATAGCAGCGAAAATAAAAACCAAAAGCCTTGTGGTTTGCCCATCCAAATCCCGCAGGCAACTGACAAGGTAACCCTAGAAAGGTTTGTTATCGAAGTCCCAGTAGCCTGCGTGAAAGTACGAATCGTCTGGAATCTCACATTCTCTATCTTCTGAACCAACGATTTAAGCAAGTTTGAGTACTTATGTACTCAGCAAGATTTATAGTTTTTCGTAAATGCAGATATAAATAAAATGCAGGTTATGACAATAGAGAGGTTTCTACAGTATTTTGCATCGACAAAATTGAATCATAAGCATATAATATATTGCAAGCGGAATTCGCAAAAGCAAGCATGAGTGATAAGTATTGGCAGAGTATTAAGTTTCGCATCACAGTCTACCATGACTATTTTGTGTCACTTCATTGTTGACCCTCGACCTGAAGTAACAATTTTCAAACACATTTCCCAACCAAATCCAACTTTATAAAATACTAAAATTTCTAACTAGTGTTGGTGCACCAAGTCTCCCTAACCGTGGGCATGATTTTTCGAAAAAGATTTCCACTCTGCAGAGGTGTACAGCTTTACCCATAAGAATTGATCAACCCCTTTTGCCAGGCCAATATCACACTTCCTTGGTGTGCCGGCAAGGTGATCATAACATAACAGTTACATTACCTAGACATGACTTTGCACCAGCCCAGTGATGTCAAAACCCTCGCTATGGCCGTAGAAACACATACCCAAGACATGACAGTCTATCGCTTTCATTCACACAGTAACTCAGGTAGTCCATCCCTGCCACACACGTTTCTCCCTATAGCAAGGCGTACACCGTTGTATTGGTATGCATTTACCCACAACTCAGTGTGTGTAACATCTTGAAAAATGAGTAATAATAAGAAATTAAATGATATATTTTAATAAGTTTTAATTCTTGACTTCTTTTGATTATTGCTTATAAGGAAAATTCCTTTTTCTAATCAATCAACCATTACTTAAGTAATAAGAAAAGATTTGTAAAATAAAAAATAATAAAAATTGCTATAAAAATTTGTGGAGCTATCCAGAACTCAAAATATAATTTTAAAATCATGACAAAATATTAAATGATGAAAAGAAAGGTGATTTAATGAAGCAAGACTAGCAATAGTAAAAATGTTAGAAATTAAATGTTCATAATTTCTATGTGAAAATATTTATATTATCTTCTACCTAGATAGAGTCATCTGCACTAAAAATATCAGGAGATGATCTTTAGGTTTGATATTTATAAAAATTCAAAAACTAAATAGTTAAAAATCTGGAAACTTCAATGTTAGAATTTTATTAAATAAACCGTCAAGAATATATAGCTGAAAATTTTATAGGAGGATAATGTGCATATAATTAACCTTTTTAAAAAGTTTCTAAATTTTTGAGTAAGATATAAATACCTAAATAAATAAGAAATAGAATGCATGAATATGTGCATAATGCACTGTCAGAATTATTGTAAAATCCTCAGGTGTCTAATAGGTCTGAAATTTTTATGGTAGATCCTAAACTAGCTCAGGTAATTTACTGATTGGATAGGCAATGGATTCAGTGAATCAAATCAGCCCTCTTACAGTTCAAGCCAGAATTCTCCTTCTCTCTCTCTGCCGTGCGGGCCCGATTCACTGTGTGGCCCCACCTGTCAGCCTCGGCTTGTGTCTTCTTCCTCCCGCAGGCGAGCTCGCGCGTGGCTGAGATCAGCTCGCCGGCTGTAGCATCGCCACCACTGTAATCTCGCGCCTCTCGAGGAAACCGCCTCTGCCAAACTTCGCCACGCATCGTCCTTACCCGGATTTTCCGCAAACCGCCCATCCCTTCTCCTATTCTAGCACCGCAAAACCCTGCCGGGTTCACACCAGGAATTGAGGTACTCTACAGCGTCTCCCCCGGCCTATAAATACCGAAGCATGATCGCTAAGACCTGTGCTTCAAAACCCCTCTCATTTCATCCCTTCTACTCCACTGAGCGTCGCTAATTTCTCATTCTTCTAAATCAGCCGAAGAACCCTAGAAATCGGAATCATCTCGATTTCAATTGATACATTCTTTTACCTTCCGATCAAGCTTCGCATTATCATCAGTGACACATTGTGATCAAAAGCCCTCTGTTATTTCCAGGAAATTCCGACCGAAGCTCTGCCGCCCCTACGCCCCCTTCTTCTCCGAAACCGGCGATTGGTGGTGAGCGAATCCGACCCTTCTCTGAGCTTCCTTTTGGCAAAAATGAAACCTCCGGAACCCGTATGTAACATCCCGAAAAATGCAATAAAATAAAAATGAATATTTTAAATTTGAGTATGTTTATTTCTGAGTTTTATTGGCATTATTGGTTCTTATTTGAATTGTCTTGGATTTTTGTATTGAAGGAAAATCAAGCAAAAGAGAATAGGAAAAGGGAAATGGTAAAATGGTAAACATAAAAAGTTAGAAAAATTTACCGTGGAACCCTATACATGCTAGTAAAACAGTTAAGTCAATAAGTAAAAATTTTATGTACAGAAAAATAAATAAATGAAATGAATGACAACACTTTTGACTAGAAACAGTGAAAGTCAAGATACTAGAAAATCTTCGAAAATTTTTCTGGAGCCATAAAAATTACCATGACACCCTCAGAGCAGAATTTACTTATGGTAAAAATTTCAGGAATTTATCATTTCATTATACTTTCTAAAAATTCAAAAACAGAGGCTTTGAAAATCTAAAAAATTATCATGTCAGAATTTTTGTAAAGTAATTACACCATATTTCGACATGAAATTTTTATAGAGACATCCTTAGCTCCAGACAAACTATCCCAAGAACAATATACTACCATACTCTCCAACACACAAAGCCATCAATTGAGCCATTCTTTCCTTAATCGCTCGCCAGCTTGAGACCAAAAGCCAGAACTCTTTCATGCCGAGTTCAGCTTCCTTCCCTGCCATTGCCCCTGCAAGCAAGAAGAGGGGAGAAAGCCATCTAAGCAATCCGGTGAGCGATTCTCAAATTGCTCGCAACCGTAGCGTCTTAGAGCGTCACTGAGTCGTAATCAACCTTCAGTTTCAGCTCTTCCCTGCCGATCAACCGCCGTCGTGCACGCCTTCTTCTCCATGGCCGGCCACCGGTGGCCCGACTCCTCAGAGCTTCTTTCTTCTGGTAAACCACAAAAACGAAATCCCTGTCATCCCCTCATGCTCGCATTGTTACACATTCGAGCCGAGCCTAACTCCTCTTCTACCCCGCCGAGCCGCCCTTCCCTCTGCCGCAGGTCTCCAGTGGCAGCTCGCTCCGGCCGTCGCCGGAGGTGATTGACCCCACCATCAGGTGCGGGGTGATGCGCTGGAGCTCACCATGCCCTCGCCTTCGCCGGAGCCTCGCCGGACCGCCGTCGCCGTCGCGCCCTAGCCGCCTCCCTTGTTTCCCTCACTGACGCCGTGGGCCATGCCTGTCGGTTTGAGGAAATGAAGCCAGTTAAATCGGTAAAATACGCCTCTCTGTTCAGAAAGCGTATTTCTAATTTCTTTAGGATTTTCATACCTGAAAGCATATAAGTACTTGTAACTTTTGTATTATAACTCCAAAATTAGTGAAATGAATTTCTATATTCATGTAATATTAGGTACCATCAGAATACGCAATAATATTTTGAAAATATTCACTGGGTGAATTTGAAATTCAAATTTGAATAAAAGGCCTAAAGATATGCTTTTTATAAAAATTCTGCAAACAAACTTAGAATTGAATGAAACCAATTTTAATGGAATCCTTATGCTTCCAGAAGTTCAAATATATAAAAATATTTAAATTTCATTTATGTTTGAACTACTTTCTATTAAAGGATACATTCAATAAACTAAAAACTCAAATATGCATAACTTATATAAAAGAAATCCAAAATAAGTAAATTTTTTTCTAAATAGTAGTATGGCAGTAGACTACCTGAATTTTCCAAAATAACTAAGATATAAACTTGGTTTGAGTTCTCTTGAAAAATATGAAATAACCCAAGTGCAAAATGTATATATATGCATAGAAAATTAAATAGTTAGAATATAGATTAAATGAACTTGAATATTGGCAAATTTAGTTTTGTTGTACTCCTGACATCACAAGGATCCCATATGTATAAAAATGTCTAAGGTTTGCCATAGAAAAACAGTAAATGTTTAGGGGTCGAAGTATCGATACTTGTATTATCCGAATGGTCATAACTTTCATAAACGAACTTCAAATTTGATGAAACAAAATCTTAAAACCTTGAAAAATAATACCCTTGCTGATTGTACAAAAATATCTTATGTTTGTGCTAATCTGAATTAAGTCCATATTAGGCCCTAATGATCACTTATATGGAAAACGTATCGAATAGAAGCCAAATATCACGGAATTAGTTTTAAAACAATTTTAGGATCCTACCCTATTAATACCTGAAAAATGGGTAGATTATCTTATAAGGTGCAGTCGCAAACTTAAAATGAAAACCGAGTTGTTTCGATGTTACCTTTGTGGTTGTTTATACCTTTTCAACAGCATATAAAATAACTCCTCTAAATAAAAAGATTTATGAAAATAGCATAGAAATACTCTACAAAGTGCATACTACAATATCCTAACGAAAGTGTTTCATTTTACTATGGTTTGCATATAAAATGAACTAGCCACATAGCCCTAAATGTTATGTTTTCTAAATAATAGAAACACTTAAGCATTTTCAACAACCAGTAGAATATCTCGTCTAAATGCTAATATTACGAAGATATGTTTAGAAATGATATTTAGGATATGGACTATCATATTCTGGAAAAATATTTTGTTTATAGCTTAATATTCGTCTGAATCCAGCTAGTGCTATAACCCTAAGTGATAATTGTTCACTACACTTCTAATCCAATTCCTTGACATAAACCTTATTATCATATAAGCTTTTTCAACAATGAATATAATATCGCGTCTAAACACTAAGATGTGTGAAATCAGCTTAGAAATGTTCTTCAAAGTATACACTATCCCGTTCTGAAGAAATAATCTTGTTTCGTCATGTTTTGCGTATATATCATATTAGCCAAATACCCTAAAGTGTTATGTTTTATGAACTTCATAATATGAATAAACAACTTGGCAACAGTGAAGAAATCCATAGTTATTATATTTGTATCACCAGAACCTTCTTAAAAACCATAAATAAGTCCAGTAACCTAATTTAACAGATGTACCTTATTCAAAATCATTCCTTGTGAAATATCACTTCAGATTAAGTACTATTCACATAACCCCTTTAGCTAGTTTTTCAATTCTATTAATCTAAATAATTTTAGCATCTATAATTCAAAGTTATAAATACATGAATTCATAATTTTATCCTCTTGTAAGATCGAGGATGCCGACTAGAGGGGGGGGGGGGGGTGAATAGGCGGTTTTAAAAATTCTTCTCACTAAATACACGCTCTATTGATTTCTATATTAAAACCTAAACAATAATAAATGCGGAAGCGATAAACTAAGGTTTTGACAAATAAGATCCTAAATCAACTAGGCTTACTAAGTGCACTAGCTAATTATGTCTCTACTCAAGAATATACAATCCTCAAGACAATCAAGCAATTTAATTCTAGGAATGTGAATTGCAACAATGTAAATAGAGAATTGCAAGCAAACATAAAGAGACACACCGTTGTTTTACCGTGGTGTTCAGAGACTTGCCGGTCTCTCCTAATCCACGTTGAGGTAAGCCCAAACCACTTTGGACCGGCTCCACGAATTGAGCACCCGCCTCGATTCCACTAGTGGTAGCTCTTTCCCCCTCCGGGTAGGTGAGCTCCGACCTTCACAACTTTGCCGGGCCTTCTCACAATCTCCTTGAGAAGGTCACCGTGCACGACACGCCGTCTAGGTGTCAGCAAACACCAAGAGTAACAAGTCAAGCCTCTTGCTTGATCCTCAACAAGTGCAACACATGCACAAGGATACTCAATCCTTCTCTAGATGCAACACATGCAACTAGAGGCTTCTCTCCTTGCTCACAAAGTGCAACACATGCACAATGTAGAGGAGAGGCTCACACTAGCTCAAGAGAAAGCAAATCAACACCAAAGAGATTCTACACAAGAAACTCTAAATCAAATTCATCTCAAATCACTCAAATATGGCTCTATGAGCTCTTGGGGTTTTGCTCTCACAAGAATACCTCAAATGGGTGCTAGAGCAACAACAAAACCCTTTTAGCTCGGCCCCTTTTATAACCCCTCAAGAAAACTAGCCGTTGGGGGGTAAAAACGGTCAAAAACGCAGCAAACCCGGTGCTACCGCCCTACTAGGGCTGGTAGCACCGGCCTTTAGGCCAACGGCTAGAAAAACTAGCCGTTACTCAGAAAATCATCGGGCCTTTTTCCTTTTTCTCGGGCTAAAAACATGCATTCTGTACTTTTTACACCGCCCTTTGGGCCGGTAGCACCGCTCGGGCCGGTGCTACCGCCCTACTAGGGGCGGTGCTACCACTGACCGAAGCACTAAAACACTCATAACTTTTTACTCCGAACTCCAATTTAGGTGATTTTTTATTCTATGCGAAGCTTATCACGAGGGCTACAATCTTCACCCATTTTCAAGATTTAAGTAACCATATATATTTTTAAATATCACAAAAATAATGACTCTAATGTAGTCATTCAAGTCTAAAATCTGATTTCTCAAAATCCCTCACATAGACTTGATCAAGAGCGTAACTACAAGCTAGAGATAATCAATAAGATCAAATCTTATGCCATTTGGTGATCAACTCATGACCAAAATAATTTGCAAAATATATTTGCAAATAAACCGAGAACCCATGAGATCAATCCTCTAGCCATGTAAGGATCAACACATGATCCCGACACTTTGCAAAACACATTTGCAAATGCCAACACATGCTCTAGGATCAAAACCATAACCTCTAGATTATTTGTAGAACACATTTGCAAATAGAAAAATCATAAACTTTACTTAGCCTTGTGATGATCAACACATGATCAAATCACAAGCTAAAACACCGATGTATGAGCTCTCACCTTTTGCAACATATGCAAAACTTAGCTCTATACAAAAACCACATAAACCAAATTACATGAGCTATCTCCCTTTTGCAACACATGCAAATCTATAGCTCCATGCAAAAACCAAATCGATTAAGATTCAATAAGAAGTGAGCACGAGCTCTCTTATTTGCAACACATGCAAATGCTTAGCTCATACAAGAACCAAATAGAGAGTGAGCTAGAGTGAACCGGATTGAGTTCATCAACACATGATGAAGCTCAAGCTAAAATAATTAACCCCTCTTAATAGTACGACACCTAACTAGCAACCCGGTCTCCTATCCAAACACCGAGACCGGTAAAAGACTAGGAACACATCCTTAGCCCTAGTTAGTTATACCTTTGCCTCTAGCACATCCACTTGGAGCTTTTATGATTTACATCTTCTCTTCAAGTCGGGATCTTCTTCTTGTTCATCAACACATGATGAACTCCCCTTGTCTTAGCTTCGGGATCCTCTCTTGATGCTCATCAACACATGATGACATCCTTATCCCGTTTATCTATCTCAACCTTGGACTTAACCTATTTCAAACTCATTGAAAGTGTTAATCCAAAATACATGGTTGTCTCAATCATCATTACACTCCATTAACACATAATGGATGCTCCCAAGATCATTTGATCTTTTCCTTTGATGATTGACCACAACCCAAAGACAAATGATTGAAAGATTAATTGTGTCTTGAGTATACTAATGCAACTAATGCTTCATATACTCAAGAACTTTCGATTGCCCTGGGATCAACAAAGTGAACCATCAACACATGACTAGTTCTTTGTTGATTGAATGGCAACCGAACACAATTTAAATTGTCATGAGTATATATTAACTACACAAGTTTCATATACTCAATTCAATGGAATCTAAAAGTAATGATCCAGTTTATATGGAGTGGTAGAAAGGGATCAATACTCTTGAGACCATTAATTATAGAATAAACTCCGTTAGATGTGTGCATGCAAATAATTGAACTTGAATCAATATGCACATATTCAATTTTTGATTGCTTTGGAGTTTATCCTATATTGCCATGAGTATACTAAAACTACACAAGTTAAATATACTCAAGGTTGTTTCAAAGTAATGATCCTTAATATAGAAAGATAGATTAGATCAATACTATTGAAACTTCAAGATTAAGCATGAACTCCCCATAAATGTGTGCATTCATGTATATATGGAGTTGGAAACAAAATGCACATATTAAGGTTAAAACTATGGTGGAGTTCACCAGGTCTTGAATCCAAGGAATGTATCTAGAAATAATAAAGTTGCATTTGATACATACCTTTTGGATTTCCATTTTTCTTTTCTGTGAGACTATTCAAAAATATACTCAATAAACACGTTAGTCTCACATTTAGATTTATCAATAAAATCATAACATATTTGACATCAAAGAATGCAACAAAATATGATAATATGAACTCGAATGCATACCTTTGATATTTCCATCTTTTTCATCCAAAAGATACTAATAAAAGTTAAGCTCAACAAAAGAGTTAGTCTCATAAAAGATTTGTCATTAATTAACAATTGAGACTAGTCAATATTATGATTATCAAAAGAGTTAGTCTCAATATTAGATTTGTCATTAACACCAAAACCAACTTAATAGAGCTTGAACTTTCAATCTCCCCCTTTTTGGTGATTGATGAAAAATCCAAGCTTAATATCCACATTTGGATGAAAATCATCGTATTGAGATATTTTAATCTATTTGAACATGTAAGCATGTCTTTGAGCAATTTAAGCATTAGCAAGTGAGAATGCGTATGAGAGATTTGTAAACAAATAATTAAAATAATTCTCCCCCTTAACCAAATTAAGCTTCCACAAACTCCCCAACCAAATGAGGTATTAAACTCCCACAAATTCTCCCCTTTTGGCATTAAACACCAAAAAATGAAAAACGAGTCTAAAAAGGAGACCTTTTAGAATGAAGAGCTTGGCAAGGAAATGCCACTTTAAATAAGAGAGAGCTTTGCAAGAAATTCTCTAAAATAAGGTCATAACAAGATTGAAATGAATACATATGACCTATTGAAGTTCACAAGAATTCTTAAATAAAATAAACTTGTAAATATTAAGAATTTTCAATAGGATTCAAGAATTTCGCAAACTTCTTCTTTATATGGCCCAAAAGAGTAAACCAAAAGGAAACGAGGCCATATTTTGAGTTAAGCGTGGAAAACAAATTTGAAACACATTCATATAAACTCCTCATTTTATTAGGCTTTTTAATTTGCAAACAAACTCACAAAAGGAGTTTTGAGAGCCTAATAGCGCTTAAACTAGAAAAGCATCCAAATGTGCTTCGACTTTTCATAAAACCACTTGTAGAAAGTTTTAAAGAAGCATCACTTGTAATACCACTTGAAGAAATTATAAAGCTTGTAAATATCAATTTTAAAGTAATACCACTTGTAATGCTCATTTTTCAATTGATACAACATGAAAAGATTGTTAATAATGATACTATTTGTAAGAGATACCACTTGTAAAGATCATTTTGCATGAGGATATATAACACTTTTGAGAAAAACATTGAAATTTGTTTTGAAAAAAATCTCATTTTCTCAAAAATCAAAACTATATGTCAATTCAAGATCAACATTGTGAGACCCCGTTCTGATGAACAGGAACCTCTATGTGATTACTGTGCTATTCCCTGGATCAGTAGCTAGCACTCACATGTTTACAACACTCATATCATAACCATACACACAGACAAACAGAATGACATACATAACAGTATTAATTATACATAATTCAGTACAAATTTAAAACATTTAACAGCGGAAACCAAAATAAAGCTGAACAACTCCAAACAGCCTTGCGGTTGCCCACTAAACCCTTAGGCAACTGACTAGGCACCCTAGAAGAGACTATCGTCGAAACCCCCGAGACCTACCTGGAAAAGAACGTTGTCTGGCAGATCGCAGTCTTCTCTTCCTCTGAGACAGCAGATGCAAGATTGAGTACATTGGTACTCAGCAAGACTTATATTGGTTCACATATGCAGGCTGAACAATAAACAGGCTATGGTTATTTTACAGTTGCACAAAATCATTAAAGATGTATAAGCATATTAGATTGCAACATCGCATTTTAATAAAAGCAATTTAAAGACTATATGATAAGCAATTATTCCAGATTTTCAACCCAATCTACCCGACTGCATAGGTCCCCGGTGTCGATCCTTGGACACAAAAGTTGGTTACAAACGATTTCCAAAACCACAACCCATTTTAAAAAGCACCAAAAGACTTTAGCATGGAATAACGTCACCAAGTGCCCTTGACCGCGGGCGGCGGCTAATCGATTAGATTTACACTCTGCAGAGGTGTACACTTTACCCACAAGGAATGATCAACCTCTTTTGCCAGGCCAATTAACACACTTCCTTTGGTGTGTCAGCAAGGAGATCATACAGAGCCGTTACATTATCTAGACGTGGCTTTACACCAGCCCGGGACGTTAACCCTCGCCCTGAAGACAGAGACACTCACCCAAGCCATGGATTCACATATCACACACAACACCACGTCTCTGTCTAGGGCAAGGCGTACACCGTTGCATTGTTATGTAGAAACCCCTACAAACAGACCTGACCGGAATGTCTGTGCAATCTTCCGCCTTCCATAGATGCAAAGCCACAACTAAACAACTTAATAGGCTAAGACCCGCCCATACAAGCCCTCGTGGTTGTACGAAAAACATGGATTCACCGTCCCATCGCTCGGCCCTTAATCCGACACGGGCGATACTCCACCCTAGCTACGTGCATGTCCTTTTGCACAACCGACTAGTGCCAATAATCACCCGCGTCAAACCATAGTTTTGTTTGAGGGTTTTTAGCAAATTATCACCAACCAATTCCCAAAAAGTTCATATACTGGTTGAAAAGACTGAAAATACCAACGAGAAGCTAAGCAGGAATATTATGCTAGCGATTATACCAAACCATGACATTAAGTATGTCTAGTTCAAACTAGGGTTTACAAGGTTCACACGTTTGTACAGATTGTGAAGGACCATGTGGAGGTCCATCCATGTTTGTGATGAGTATTTGACTTTATCTGAGCAAGGTGTGCTCAAGTTTGAGTTTGATTTGGATTGTTTTTCGAGCTAGAGCAATTTGAGTTCTTGGTTGGAGACCCGATCGTCCGACCAAAGTGGTCGGGTCGTCCATTTGAGTGGTCGGGGCTTTGGCTGGGTTGGAGACACGTCGTCCGACCCCGAGTGGTCGGGTCGTCCGACCCGAGTGGTCGGGCTTTGGGTGTGTTGCGAGACCGGTCGTCCAGGCCCCGAGTGGTCGGGTCGTCCGACTGAGAGGTCAGGCTTTGGTGGTCGGAGACCGGTCGTCCGACCCGAGTGGTCGAGTCTTTGGTTGGTCGGAGACCGGTTGTCCGACCCAGAGAGGTCTGGGATGTGGCTGGTCGGAGACCAGTCGTCTGACCCCGAGTGGTCAGGTCTCTCGCTGGTCGGAGACCAGTGGTCAGACCATTGTTGGTCGGGATGGAAACCAGTGGTCAGACCACGTGTGGTCGGGGTTTTTGCTGGTCAGCATAGTGTATATCTTTCTGTTGAGATGGATATGTGTTGTTGGACATTGCTATGTGATGTGGTTTCCTTGTCTATGATGGTTGCAGGACTTTGGAGCTAGGTCATGGTGAGGCAAAGGGGATCAGGACTAGGCTGGGAGAGCTGAGGTCCAGATGATCAAGGTGTCGCCAAAGATGGTGAGGCCGTGGAGTAGCCGCAAGCCGAGAAGACAAAGGAATGGATGAGATGCTAACTTGGAGCCGCTCGATCTAGGAGGACCGTTGGATCACGGTCGGGAAGATAGAGTAGCGGGTCAAGTTAGTGTGAGTTGAAAAGCGTGCAAAACCCGTTGGGTTGTTGGGTTTCGGGTGAGCCCATGCATAGCTTTGTGAGTGGGTAAAATCTCAGCCCTTGATGGAGTGCTCTTGGATTTAGAGGCTCATCCAAGGGTGGTAGGTGTTCCAAGCACGCTATGAATAGACAGGAGAGGGTGTCTCCTTGGGGTGGCGGTGAGGAAAGTCTACGTGAGTAGTTGAGAGTTGTTGAGAGTGGCGGTGTAAGGATCAAATCACGGCTCTTGGATGTTGGCTTAGGATTGAAGCGGGACATCCAAAGGTGGGAATTGATCCCATCACTATAAATAGAGGGTAGGGCAGCCTCCCTCCCTGAAGGTCTACGAGGTTTTCTTTGCTCATTTGAGCTTTGTCCACTTTGTTGTGAGGCTTTGTAAACCTCCCTTCCGTAAATGAAATGTTCTTCATTTATATTCTTGTTTCATTTCTCTTACGTATTTACATTACGCACTTGAATTACATTATCTAAATTCCGCATTTACTTACTTGCAATTTACTTTACGTAATTTGGATTTGCCTCATCTCCTTCTACATGCTATTGAGTCTTTGTTGAAATTCATGATTGATGAACTCTTCTCTGGACTCGGTGCTTTCAATCTTTTAGGCAATCCTTACGTTCTTGTTGCAAGTTGTAAATCTGTGTGTTCTTAAAGTGCGTAAATGTGTGACTTGCAGTTCTTTAGTCTTGATTGGCTTCTGGTTCTTGTTGCCAAGGATGAAAGATTGCTGGATGAATCTTCTATAGATCATATCCCAATCATCTAGGCAATCTAAAACCTCTTCTATTCAGTTTGGCAAGAAACCAATTTTTGTGCCTAGTTTTCAGACAGTGTTTCTATTTGTTTGAAGGGTTGTTTCTTCGTGTTCTTATTTGCTATGATTTGTGGAGAGTCATCCAAGGATTTCTGACCATCAACTCCCACCAGCAAGTTAGGGGTGAAGTCTGTGTTCGTGACTCTGTTTTTGGTGTTGCATTTGTTAAACTGAAAAGGACGGAACCTTGGTTTTAATTCCTTCGATTGTTGATTGAAATAGGTTCTGACATCCTTTGGGAGGTGCACACCAATTTTCATGTTTTGGATCGGTAGATCAAAAGCTACATTGATTTCTGCTTTTGAGATCGTCTTTGTTTTATTGTTCACCCAACACTATTCACCCGAGTCTTGTTCATTCGACCTCACGCAGTCAAGGTTACATTCATCCGGTCGGGAGTCTGTTCACCGAACACTATTCACCCGAGTCTTCATTCATCCGATCACTTGGTCGGAGTATTATTCATCCGACCGATGTTGGTGAAGTCTTATTCACTAGAACACTATTCATTACGGGTCTTGTTCATCCGTCGAAACACCCGACCAGTCGATTTCTTTCTCGGTCTTTTGGTGGTTTGAATTTTAGGGAGAGTTTATTCGAAAATTTTATTTGGCTCCTATTCACCCCCTCTAGTCGCCTTTTCGATCTTTCAATTGGTATCGAGCCGGTTTTGCTCTTTCTAGATCTTGACCGGTCTCAAGAGCCATGGCGATGGACAAGTATTCCACCAAGCCTCCTATTTTCTCTGGAGTTGATTTTCCTTTTGGAAATCTCGGATGGAGTCGTACATCACGCCTGTGGTTTCTCGATATGGCGGAAGGTGAAGCTCCGCATGAGGTTCCTGCCGATGAGAACGTCACTACGGCAATATGGTGATGTTGAGGCAAATGCTAAGGCAAGGAACATCCTCATACAGGCCTTAGTCGCAGATGAGTACGATAGGATCTCTCACCTTCGTTACGCTCATGAGATTTGGGTGACCCTCGATGCTTACCATGAGGTACTACCCAAATCAAGGCGGTTCGACAGGACCAATTCAAGCGTGAGTTCAACAAGTTTGAACAAAGACGCGGCGGTGAGAGTCTTGACGAGTGCTTTGGTCGGTTCACGAAGATTTTGGCGACCTCCGGCGATCGGTTGCATATACCGACTCGGATAATGCTCGACATTTCTTGACCGCACTTGATCTTCGTGTTTGGGAGATGAAGGTGACCACCATCAAGGACACCACCGACTGTCGACCTTGACTCTTGACGGGCTTTATTCCAGCCTCAAGACTCATGAGATCGGCGTCGTCTCGCGGAAGACGAAATCTCGATCGATGGCTTTGGTCACCGATCCCATTGGATCCTCTCTCATCGATTCTTACATTGATTTCTCTCTCTCAGCCCTTTGCGAGCTAGCGATGACCAAGCTGGAAAAATTTTCGAAAATGAGCTTGCTCTTCTTGCTCATAAATTTTCATATGCATACAAGAGAGAGAGAGAGGAAGAGAGGTGGGATGATCACTGTTTGAGTGTGGTGGCCCCAACCACATTCGAGCAAATTGTCCCAAGTGGAGAAAGGCAAAAGCGAACAAGGCGGTTCGGGCAAGAACGACTACACCGACAAGAACCGCAACAAGAAGGCCCCACTCGTGGCGGCGAAGAAGAAGTACCACAACTTTGCCAAAAACAAGAAGCTCTTTCATCGGGTCCTCGCGCGCTAGATGATATCGAGCTCTCCGACTCAAGAGCGTGGAGCGGCGAAGGCGAGGATGAACCGCAAGTGAAGAAGAGCGGCGACGACTTCTCGGCATGTGCTTCATGGCGGCGCCATTGAAGCAAGCGACTCGAGTGTCTGACTCGGACGAGTACCCACCTACGACGAATTAAATCTTATACGTAAATTAGGCAAGTTTCATGCTAAGGCTAGGTCGAGATGTTACGAGTTAGAAAAGGAAGTAGGTACCTTGACTCGGGAGTTAGCTTCACTTAGATCTTCTCCTCCCGAGTCACCGATGGTGTACTTTGTGTGATGCTTTGCTTGTGGAGTTAGAGAACCTAAGGACTATGCATGATAGTGTGTTGTGCGAACTAGATAGTCTTAGCTTGAAGAATGCTAGCAATGAATCTGTTGATACTCATTCGTAGATGCTAGTTTTCTTCCCGCTCACTCTACTCCTTCTTGTGCTAATTGCCTAAATTGCTTGCGAAATTGATGCCATGGCGATCACCTTAGGAAGCTTTCTTCTAGAAACGATGAACTTGAAATGCGTGCTTCTAAGGAACGATCGGCTCATGTGAGGGTCAGAGGCAACTAAAACTTGACAATGAATCCTTAAATGTCAAGTGTGCTAAACTTGCTAAGGACTTACTAGATAAGTCACAAGAAAGTTGCTTGCGATGTTCTGTGATTGAGGGGGACTTGGATAAAATCCATGTCGAGCTTAGGAAGAAATTAGAAGACCAAGCCAATAGAATTAGAAATGCGTCTTGCGTTTCTTGTGAGGCCCTCAAGATTGAGGCAGCCGTGCTGAGGGAGAAAAATGCACGTGCTGAGAGAGCTCATATTTTTGGTTCTTCTTCTTCTTCTTCTTCTTCTTCTTCTTCTTCTTCTCCCTGTTCTTCTTGTGCTTCTTTCTTTCGAGATTGCCAGTATCTTATGAGCACCCTCGAGAAGTTTGTTGGAGGCAAGAAGAAGCTCAATCTTATTCTAGACCAATCCAAGATTAGTAGATTCAATCAAGGTCTAGGATTTGATCCCTTGGAGCACGCTCGGCGCATCCTCCCACCATTGTCTTGCGGCTCCAAGAGTGGTGAGATTGTGGTAGCTCCCAGTGAGCACCACCAAGTTTAGGTCTCTGGGTTGTCCATAGGACTTGACGGAAGGATGTTACTCTGTTGCTTCATCTCTAGCAAGGCGAAGTACACATGCACCTTTTGTATGAAGGATGGTCACCTAGTAGATTTACGCTTGAGCACGCCAAGATCACTCGGCGTGGCGTGTTGTTGCTCTTAGGGGTATTGTGGTCATCCCGGACTTTGAGTGCTCCTAAGGCACACACCGCTTCTAGACAGTTAGAAAGTCGCTGTTTTTGGGGCGTCCGGGACTCGGTTTTCATCTTTGGTTCTTGAGTTTTAGTCTTGGAGCTGTTCGTAGTCGATCTTCCATTGTCCTTTTGATATTCCTCGTTTTCCCATCGAGGTAGATATCGGTGGCGTGAGGTGTTCTTGGTAGGAGATTTAGGAAGCCTCACCGGGTGGCTCGGCTTTTGCACCACGGCGTGCCAACCCGATTTGACTCCTAGATTATCTACGAGTTGCTCTAATCATGTGAGAGTTGGCGTCGGAGAGACACTCGAGTCGATCTTCTTCGTGGATGGTACTGAGGCGTCGTGTGGTTCGAGATTGGGTTCCCAAGTCTTCACTCTATCCCGATCGAGTCATCTCTCTCTTGTGTCTTGATCAGTTAAATCGGATGGGGAAGGAGATGTTTGGATTGTCGACTCGGTTGTTCTCGTCATATGACCGGAGATTCTCGATGGTTCTCTTCCTAGTCCGAGCCCCGTGATGAGTTGATAACTTTCGGGATGCTTCTTCGTAGAGTCATAGCTAAAGGTACCATCTGCATTAACCAAAATTTCTTTCTTAAAGATGTTGCCTTAGTAAGTAGTCGCAATACAATCGCTCTCTGTTTCTCGACTTATTGATGACTTTTTCGAGGTAAGCTTCAAGAGTAATGCTGTAGAATCCTTGATTCATCGGGAGGGTTAGTTTTGGGATTTCTAGATTTGGGAGAGTCTTTCGTGCTGATTTTTACGCTTCCTCCGGAGACTCTCTTCGATGTTTGATTGCTTCGAGTCCGTGATCTCTCCTTCGGCATAGGAGACTTGGTCACATTGGTTTTGATCATTTGACTCGAGTTAGCGACCACGATCTCATTCGGTCCGCCCAAACTCAAGATGGTCAAAGACTTAGTTTGCTCTCCTTGCCGACATGGCAAGATGGTTCTTGCTTCTCATCCTCCAAAGTGACCGTAGTGATGGTGATGCACCGGGACAGCTTTTACATATGGACCTTTGTTGGTCTGCTAGAGTGCATCAAGCGGGAGGGAAGTGGTATGTTCTTGTCATCGTTGATGATTTTTCTAGATTCTCTTGGGTATTCTTCATGGCCTCGAAGGATGAGACTTTTCTCACTTGAGGGTTTGGTCGAGAGGTTGTCTATTGAGCTCCCGGTGCATTACGAGCTTTACGCAGAATAATGGCACGGAGTTCAAGAATTCCTACTTTGAGAGTTTTTGTGTGGAGTCCGGTTTAGAGCATCAGTTCTCTTCTCCCTCGCCCCTCGCCAGAATGGCATAGTGGAAAGGAAGAACAGGACCACTGGTTGAGATGGCTAGGACGATGCTAGATAAGTCTGAGACTCCTAGGAAGTTTTAATGAGGCTATAGCTACCGCTTGCCATGTTTCTAATCGCGTGTTTTTGAGAGCACATTTGCATCGCACTTCTTATGAGTTGAGGTATGGGCGAAAGCCCGGTGTGTCTCATTTTCGCGTTTTGGTTGCAAGTGTTTTATCTTGAAGTCCGTAACCTAGATAAGTTTGAGTCTCGCTCTTCCGATGGTATCTTTCTAGGTTACTCGTCTTCTTCTCGTAGCTATAAGTGCAGGTGTTGATGCGCATAGGATCATAGAGACTGTGATGTGACCTTTGATGAGGCTAGCCCAGAGTTAGACACGATGTTTGAGCTCTTCTTATCCCTCCGAGACCATCTCTTAAGAAGATAAGGATGATGGAGATGATGGTGTTCCACCGGATCCAGTCCCTCTTCACACGAGGTGCCTCCTGCTTCCATTTTCGCACCTCGGGAGACCGGCCTTGCTTTCCGACTCTCCTTGGTAGTGGCTCTGTTCCTACCTCTTCTGCTCAAGAGGTAGAGGCCACTACATTCTTGGACCTCCCGTCATATTGAGACGTCATCCTTCCGATCGGATGATTGGAGATTTGTTGAGCGTGTCACCCGGTCAAGAATGGGCTGTCCTCTTCTCGCCTTCACTCGCCTTCGTTGCCTCCTTTGAGCCGAAGGATGTTTCTCATGCATTATCCGATGAGTCGTGGATTAATGCTATGCATGAGAACTTGAGAACTTTGAGAGGAACAAGGTATGTCGACTTGTCAAGCCCCATCCGGTCATAATGTCATTGGGACCAAGTGGGTGTTCAAAACAAGCAGAGTGAGGATGGGGTTGTAATTAGAAACAAGGCTAGACTAGTTGCACAGGGCTTTTCTCGGGTTGAGGTCTTGACTTTGAGGAGACCTTTGCTCCTGTAGCTAGGCTAGAGGCTATCCGAATCTCGCTTGCATTTTACGCATCCAAAGGCTTCAAGCTTTATCAAATGGATGTCAAGAGTGCATTCCTCAATGGCTATATTGAGGAAGAGGTTTATGTCAAGCAACCTCCGAGATTCGAGAACCCCAAGTTTCCGAGTCATGTATACAAGCTTTCCAAAGCTCTGTATGGACTCAAGCAGCCCCAGAGCATGGTATGAGAGGCTCAAGTCTTATCTTCTCACCATGACTTTAAAATGGGCATAGTAGACAAAACTCATTCATCGACACCATGAGTCTCATTTTCTTCTTGTCCGATTTATGTGGGCGATATCATTTTGGTGGCTCATCTCATTCTCTTGCCTCTCGGTTTTACGATGTGATGAGTCTGAGTTTGAGATGAGTATGATGGGCGAGTTGAGCTACTTTCTTGGCTTCCAAATCAAGCGGACTCGGGAGGTACTTTCTTGCATCAAGGCAAATATACCCGTGACCTCTGAGGCGCTCGACATGTCGATGGGAAGCGGTGATGACTCCTATAGCCACCACCTGCTGTCCTCGAGCCCGATGAGGATGGTGAGCTGCCGATCAAAAGGAGTTTGAGCATGATCGGCTCCTCTTGTACCTCACCGCTTCGAGGCCGGACATACATTTATTTGTGTGTCCGTGCGCTCGATTTCAAGCTTCTCTCTCGCCTCTCTCCGCGCGAGTGGTCAAGCGCATCTTGAGTACCTTCGTGCTACCACCGATTATGGTATTTGGTACTCTTCTTCTTCTTGTATATCTCTTAGAGCCTTTTCCGATGCCGACTTTCTTTGGTGTAGGATAGATAGGAAGAGCACTTACGGCACTTGCCAATTCATTGGCACTTCTCTTGTTTCTTGGTCATCTAGGAAGCGATGCAGGGTTGCACAGTCCGCTGCCGAGGCCGAGTATGTTCTTTGCGACCGATTCTTTGTAGCAGTGCTCTGGATGAGATCGACCTTGCGGGACTATGGGTTAGAAATAGAGAGTGTGCCACTCTTACGTGACAACACTTCAGCTATTTGCATTGCTAAAAACCAGTGCAACATTCCGGACCAAGCACATTGATATTAGATATCACTTCCTTAGAGACCATGTGGAGAAGGGAGATATCGCGCTTGATTCATAGAGAGTGACCTTGATTAGCGATATCTTTACCAAGCCTTTGGATAGCTCAGATTTGTTGCCTTGAGGAGTGAGCTTGGAGTCGTGAGCCCTTACGGCTTTTCGTGAGGGGAGCTGGTTTGTATATTATGTACTATATATTTTCTTCCAGCATTTCCTTTCTTCTTACGGATGACTTTGGGCTTGTTTTCTTAAGTTGAGTTCACTCACTTAGACTTGGCATGCCTCGTATGGACCTCTTATCTTGTGCTTTAGGTTGCTATCATGCGTGATTAGTGTTCTCTCTTCTCTCTAGGTTGAGTTCCTCACGTCTTTTAAGTCTAGCAGGTTTTGGACCTCACAGGTAGCAGTGTCTGTGCACTCCTTAGTTGGGATCTAGAGTCGACTTCCTATGTCGATCATTTGGGAAGAGCGAGTCTAAGGCTGTAGTGAGTTTCTTATATCTTTCTATGCTCTATAGCCATCCAATTTTGCGTTTCTCGACTTCTTCTCCTCATTACATTTTTCGGTTATTATTGAGTTCATTCGGGTTTTCCTTATGCCTAATCTTGATAATAACCCAACTTTAACCAGATTTGAGCTTAGAATTGATTCAATTGTTGAGGGGGAGTTTGGGAATCTGTTCATACATTGCATTTAGACTGCATTTTTCGTTTTATGAGCTTTGTCTATTATGCATTTGACTCAATCTTCGTGAAATACATCATGCTATATCTTTCGAAGAAAATCACTAGCTTAGATATGTCCAAGTTCTTTTATCAAGCTAATGTTCATTGAAATCTGAAAAACTTAAAAGCTTTAAATGAAAACTTGATGAAACATGTTGCTTTTACTTACTAAGTTTCTTCTCTAAGAGCTTTTACCATGAATTGTGAAATTTTGGAATTCTCTAGAGTCCCTATAGCAACTTGGGTGAAATTTGCTTGATCCATATTTGAGTCCTTCAGAATTGCTTATATGTGCTAAATTGAAAATTAAAAAAAAATTGACTTTTTTGTGCAAAATTGATCTCAGCACTTTATATTCTCGAGACTGCCTCCCATTGCATTTGGGATGAACTTGGAATATATTGTATATGACCAAGATCATTCTCTTAAGAGTTACTCTTGAGATGATCGAAAATGGCTTGAGTCAATCAACAAAAAAAAATTGCAAATATCAAACACATAAGTGGGTAAAGAATGCAAATAATGTCAAACATTTGCACCCCGCTATGTTTTTCGAAGTCTTAAAGAAAATTTGCATAAATTGAAAAATGGGCTCGAAGGACCTTATATGCACTTCAAAATTCCCCAAAGTGTTGAGTAGGTTGAACTCTAGGTTTTCCATTTGATCCCTGAGTGGTTTTGCTTCTAGTTTTGAAACTTTGCTAAGTTTTGCACTTGTCAAATCTTGCTAAAAATGATACATTTTCAAAACTTCGCTTATGAGCAAAATTTGTTATTTGCACTTGGACATGTCTTAGTTTGGTCATAATCTGAGATTAATAAGCTTGGTGTCATATCTTGTCATTATGATCAGTTGGATAATCTTCAAAGCTCCCTTAGGTTGCATTTCATGCATACATAAAAGAGGGAGAAAATTCTATTTTGATGCCTATATTGCCAAAAGGGGGAGAAAATGTAAAAAAAGGCATCATTTAAAATGTAGAAAAGGAGGAGATGGAAATGTGAAAGCATGTTGGTTCTTATGATTTTTGTAAATCTTTGCTATCTCTTATGGATCATAATCACATTTGACACTTATGATTGGTTTTTAGAGCTTTTGTTGAAAACTTGCTCTTTTCATGGTCTTGCTCTAAATTCTTTCTGCCAACTTGGTCATAATTTTATATCTTTCTCTCTGGACCAAGTTTGGCTTTGCAATCAAATTGCTTTCTTCTTGTCTCATTCAAACTCAAATTTATGCCTTTTGTGTGGTTTGTCAATATACTCATCAAGGGGGAGATTGAAGAACCATGTGGAGGTCCATCCATGTTTGTGATGAGTATTTGACTTTATCTGAGCAAGGTGTGCTCAAGTTTGAGTTTGATTTGGATTGTTTTTCGAGCTAGAGCAATTTGAGTTCTTGGTTGGAGACCGGTCGTCCGACCCGAGTGGTGGGTCGTCCGATTTGAGTGGTCGGGCTTTGGTGAGTTGGAGACGGTCGTCCGACCCCGAGTGGTCGGGTCGTCCGACCTGAGTGGTCGGGCTTTGGGTGTGTTGCAGACGGTCGTCCGACCCCAGTGGTTGGGTCGTCGACCTGAGAGATCTGGGCTTTGGCTGGTCGGAGACCGTCGTCGACCCCGAGTGGTCGAGTCTTTGGTTGGTCGGAGACCGGTTGTCCGACCCGAGAGGTGCTGGGTGTGGGTGGTCGGAGACGGTCGTCGACCCAGTGGTCGGGTCTCATTGGTCGGAGACCAGTGGTCAGACCATTGTTGGTCGGGATGGAAACTAGTGGTCAGACCACGTGTGGTCGGGGTTTTTGCTGGTCAGCATAGTGTATATCTTTCTGTTGAGATGGATATGTGTTGTTGGACATTGCTATGTGATGTGGTTTCCTTGTCTATGATGGTTGCAGGACTTTGGAGCTAGGTCATGGTGAGGCAAAGGGGATCAGGACTATGCTGGGAGAGCTGAGGTCCAGATGATCAAGGTGTCGCCAAAGATGACTGAGGCCAGGGAGTAGCTGCAAGCCGAGAAGACAAAGGAATGGATGAGATGCTAACTTGGAGCTGCTCTGATCTAGGAGGACCGTTGGATCACGGTCAGGAAGATAGAGTAGCGGGTCAAGTTAGTGTGAGTTGAAAAGCGTGCAAAACCCGTTGGGTTGTTGGGTTTCGGGTGAGCCCATGCATAGCTTTGTGAGTGGGTAAAATCTCAGCCCTTGATGGAGTGCTCTAGGGTTTAGAGGCTCATCCAAGGGTGGTAGGTGTTCCAAGCCTGCTATGAATAGACAGGGAGAGGGGTGTCTCCTTGGGGGTGAGTAGGTGAGGAAAGTCTACGTGAGTAGTTGAGAGTTGTTGAGAGTGACCGTGTAAGGATCAAATCCTGGCTCTTGGATGTTGGCTTAGGATTGAAGCAGGACATCCAAAGGTGGGAATTGATCCCAGGTCACTATAAATAGAGGGGTAGGGGCAGCCTCCCCTCCCTGAAGGTTCTGAGGTTTTTGCTGCTCATTGGAGCTTTGTCCACTTTGTTGTGAGGCTTTGTAAACCTCCCTTCCAGAAATGAAATGTTCTTCATTTATATTCTTGTTTCATTTCTCTTACGTATTTACATTACGCACTTGAATTCTGTTATCTAAATTCCGCATTTACTTACTTGCAATTTACTTTACGTAATTTGGATTTGCCTCACCTCCTTCTACATGCTATTGAGTCTTTGTTGAAATTCATGATTGATGAACTCTTCTCTGGACTCGGTGCTTTCAATCTTTTAGGCAATCCTTACGTTCTTGTTGCAAGTTGTAAATCTGTGTGTTCTTAAAGTGCGTAAACGTGTGACTTGCAGTTCTTTAGTCTTGATTGGCTTCTGGTTCTTGTTGCCAAGGATGAAAGATTCTTTGGATGAATCTTCTATAGATCATATCCCAATCATCTAGGCAATCTAAAACCTCTTCTATTCATTTGGCAAGAAACCAATTTTGTGCCTAGTTTTGAACAGTGTTTCTATTTGTTTGAAGGGTTGTTTCTTCGTGTTCTTACTTGCTATGATTTGTGGAGAGTCATCCAAGGATTTCGACCATCAACTCCCACCGACAAGTTAGGGGTGAAATCTGTGTTCGTGACTCTTTTGGTGTTGCATTTGTTAAAGCGAAAAGGACGGAACCTTGGTTTTAATTCCTTCGATTGTTGATTGAAATAGGTTCCGACATCCTTTGGGAGGTGCACACCAATTTTCACTGCTTTTGGATCAGCCGATCAAAAGCTACATTGATTTCATTTTTGAGATCGTCTTGGCTTTCTGTTCACCCGAACACTATTCACCCGAAGCATTGTTCATTCGACCTCACGCAGTCAAGGTATCGCATTCATCCGTCGAAGTCTTGTTCACCCGAACACTGTTCATCCAACCACTTCGTGTCGGAGCACTGTTCATCCGACCACTTGGTCGGAGTCTCGTTCATCGACCGGTGTTGGTCGAGTATCTTATTCACCCGAACACTATTCATTCGAGTCTTGTTCATCCGTCGAAATACCCGACCAAAGTCGTTTCTTTACGGTCTTTTGGTGGTTTGAATTTTAGAGGGAGAGTTTATTCGAAAATTTTATTTGGCTCCTATTCACCCCCCTCTAGTCGCCTTTTTCGATCTTTCAGATTGAGACAACCATAATTTACAGGATTAACTACAGTTCCAACCCCAAATTAGCACTTCTAGGGAGAATTATCCGGATGCATCATACATAAGCAAAAACAACATAAGGTAGGTGAATTATCGGGCTCAATATGTTCAAGGGGTTGCTTGCCTTGCAGCTCGCTGTCAGGTATAAAGTCTGGATCTGCGATAGCGTCGTCTTCCTCTTCGAGGACGTCGGTGTCTAAATGTCGAGAAAACGAAGAACAAAAGAACATTAGCAAACTCCAAATGGCAAAAAGGAAACAGACAGACAAGCAAATAAATACAAGTTCGAACCAAACAGGAGGTTGCTTTTTACGAATTATTTGAATTCATACTTCGAATTATAGATGTTAAAACTATTTAGATTAAGAAGGTTGATCACTAGCTTCTTTGGAAGAAGGCAAAAAGAGCAGCACTAGAAAAAAGAGCTCTCTGCCTTCTCAAAACTCCAAGGAATGAACACTCAAAAACAATGCCATTTAGGGTTATACATCCATTAAGATTTAAGAGCAAATTCTAACGAAATTAGGGTTTAAAACCTGAACAAGCTAGAGCATACTTTGGTTAACAATTCTAATGACTTCTCTTAGTTTTTAGGGTTCACACAAGGCTTGAAAACTACTGTTAAAAAGGCTTAGTTGGAAATCTGGACTTAGGCTACAAAATTGGCTAAGGAAAACACTTAAGCAATATCACTTAAGGTTGTTACCCTTATGAAAATTAAGTGAATCACAGCTCTTAAATAGAATATTTTTTTGGAATCTAAGTAGTAAAAACTTCAGTGATCATTTCTACATTATTCTTTCTAAAATTCTCACTTGGATAAGCTACTTTACACATGGTTGAAAATGCCTAATTGTTTCAAACATTCAGCAAAACATAAAAAGTAGGCTCATTCTACTAACTTGTTTTGGATACAAACCTTAGCAAAATGTCATTATTTTTCCAGAACCTATTAGTATATACTATGTGGAGTGTTTCTATACTATTTTTACATTCTTTCTCATTTATATAATCTATTTTATCAAATGTTGAAAAGGGCTATATGAACATAAAAACTGCCTTACAACATTTCAATCTTTCACTTTCATTTACTACTAAACCACTCATCATCTTTTATTCACTTTCTTCCTGACATCAGGGCATGATCTTAAAAACATTTTGAAACTGAATTTGAACTATTTTGAACCTATTCATAGTAAGTTACCTCTATATTTGCCATTATAAATGTTGTTTCTCTTTATTGAACAACTATCACATATACTTTTCCCTAAGTATTTCCACATGTGCCAGCTCCTATTGGTCTATGCCCCTCCAGGATGAACTTTTAAACACTTAAACTTTAACCCTTTCTTTTATTTACATAATTTCATCTTTATGCTTAGTATTCATTTTTGTGTAAACATGATATACAACAAGGTATCATGCAAACATTTTTGTTTATTTGGAATACTTATAAGCCAGAGGCTCCATAAAAACTCATCTTATATTAACTGGATCATCCTAAAAATATTTTATTCACATGGCCTTATTTACACCTAAGCATCTCTTTGAATTTCCTAAAATCACATATTACTCATATTCAATAAATTTTTGGATATTATGAAACTACAGAATTTTATACGAATTTAGAAACTGGTTTCACTAATTTTGGCCAGATGGTTCAAAAGTTATTGGCATTTGAATTTTGGCCGGCTATGAAAATCGTCTAAAATCATAAATGCGCTTTCGCTACTGAGAAAACGCCTTCTCCCGCGCGCGCAAAAACGCGTTCAAACGCGCGGACTCACTGACACATGGGCCCACCGGTCAGCGACTCAGAGCAGAGGGCTTTGCTCTCCGGCTTGCCGCCGGCGAAGCAGCTCCCCCGCGACGGAATGGGTTCCATTAACACCATCAGGGTGCCAAGGCGAACCTAGGGGTGGCATCGATTCGGCGAACGGAGGTCGGGAAGATGGCCGTCACCGCAAAGGTGCGCGGCGCCATGGCCGAACCGGTGAAAGCTTCACTAACGGCCATCTTTCCGGCGAACTAGGGCTAGGCGAGCTACAGTAGGGTGAGGGGATTCGAACTCACCAGGTGGTTGGGTCAAAGATGGCCTGAAACGGGCTGCCATCGCGCGCCGACCGGGAAGAAGAAGGGCTGCGACGGGACTGCGCTGCAGGCAAGAAGAAGCCAAAATGGCGATTGATCAGTAAGCCTGGGGTACTAAGGAAACTTCAGGTGGAATTGATTTGAAGAAATTGAGGCGAGATGACCTGAACCACTGGCTTCCCCTTTTCGGGCTCTTGCGGACGAACGGGGAAGAAGAACTCGCGCGTGTAACATCCCGAAAAATGCAATAATATAAAAGTTTATATTTTGAATTTGAATATATTTATTTCTGATTTTTATTGACATGAATGGAATTTATTTGGATTTTCCTTGGATTTTTGTATTGAATGGAAAATTAAAGAAATGGAAATTAAGGAATGGATAATGGTAAAAAGATAAAATGGTAAAATATAAATTTTGGAAAAATTACCATAGAACCCTAACCACTCTGGTAAGTCAGTAAAATCAAGAAGTAAAATTTTATGCACAGAAAAATGGGTAAATAAAATCAATGTCACCTCTTTTTGACTAAAAACAGTGCAAGCCAGAATTTATGAAAAATATTCGAAGTTTATCTGAAGCTGGAAAAATTACCATAACACCATCAAGGTAAAAATTATCTCTGGTAAAAAATTTCAGGATTTTATCACGTAATTAATACCTTATAAAAATTCCAAAACAGAGGCTTGGAAAATCTGCAAAAATAGCATGTCAGAATTTTAATAAAATAAATACCCAATATTTTGATTTGAAAATTTTACAGAGGCATTCTTGACAGAGATATAACCCGTCATAAAAGTTTAAAAGAATAAATAATAATTTTTGAACCTTTAAATAAATAAAAATCCGAAATGGAAATTTTGAGTGATGTACAGTGTCAGAATTTTTATAATTTAACCATGCGGTATTTGAGTCTCAAATTTTTACTGAAGATTAAAAACTACCAGGAGAGGTCATTCAAAAAGTTTCGCAATTATTCAATTTGATCTGATGGCCATTTTAATGCCCACATGGGTCTGTCTGGACTGAGCTTATCCCCTCGTCTTGCCTCCTCTCACCGACGTGTGGGCCACCCCTGTATTCCGTAACGTTTCGCTGGAAGCAGTGGAAAAACGCCACTCTCTCTGCCCTGTGGCCCCGGCCCCGCTCGTCAGACCTCCCCCTCTCTTCCCCGTTCTCTTTCCCTCTCTGCCGACCGAGTCAGCCGAAGCTTCACCCCTTCTCCCGATTCTTGCCGCCTCTACGCAATTCATGCCACCCCGAGCAAACCAGCGCAGACACGTTCATCCTGGGAACTCCCGCGCCAAGCCCTGGCCATTTCGTGTCATGTCTTGCCGGCAAGAGTGCGTGCGCCGCGTCACAGAAAGCGCCAAGCCAAGCCGCATTTCCTCCCTCGCGTTCTAACACTGTGAAGACGAATCCCCGGCTATAAATACTTGTGTGCCGTCGCCTTGAGTCTCCCTTCTCCTTCGTTCGCTCCCAGAACCAAACAATCAAGCCGAGACCGTCGTTGTTCGCCATTTTTGGCTGAAACCCGAAAAGAGGGGAAGAATCAAATTGAGCTCAACCGTGAGTAATCTTTCCAAATTGACTACTTCTAAAGCTTCCTCGTGAGCTGTTGAACTCATCCCACTCACCCCTTTCGGCTCTTCCTGCCCGCAGCTCCGCCGCACCATGTGCCCTTCTTCTCCAACTCCGGCGCACGGTGGTAGAGCTCCTCGGCTAAGCTCCGGCCCGGCCGACCGCAAAAACGGGACCCAGGTGACCCACCGAGCCTCCCGGTGCTACCGATTCAACCGAGCTAGCTCCCATTTCTTCTCCGTGAGCCGCCTCCTCTTTCGCCGCAGGTCGCCGTCGGCAGCTTGCTCGGCCGTCCCGCCGGTGACCAAGACCTCCTCGGATGCGCCTTGATCCACTGGTGCTCTCCGAGCCTCGGTGAACCCTCGCCGCTCCTCGCCGTCTCCGTTGAGCCCTAGCCGCGCCCCTGTTTTCCCTCACTGACCCGCGGGCCCGCCTTGTCAGCCGGTCGAAGCATTTTCAGTGCAGAGGTGAAATACGCCTTCCAGTTCCGAAAACGTATTTCCATTCTTTTCAATTATTTTCAATACCGAATTAATTCAAACGTTTATAACTTTTGCAATATAACTCCGAATTGAGTGAAATAAAATTTTAAATTCATATAAAATCTAGTTATTTCAGAATATAAAATAATATTTTGAAAATGTTCGCTGGATAAATTTGAAATTCAAATTTAAAGAAGAGGCTTAAATAAGTGCTACATATTAAAAAGTTGTAAACAAACTTAAAAATGAATGGAACCAATTTTAGTGAAATACTCATGTTTTCAGAAGTTCAAATATATAAAAACATTTAAATTTCATTAATGTTTGAAATAATTTTTATTAAAGATAGTATTCAATGCATTGGAAATTCAAAAATACATAAATTGAGTAAAAAGAAATATAGAATAAATAAAATTGATTTCTAAATATTAGCATGACAGTAGGATACCTGAGTTGCCAAAATAAATAAGAAATGAATTGGGTTTGAACTATTTTGAGCAAATATCAAATAATCTGAGTATGAAATGTATATGCATATGCATATAGAATCAAATAGTCCATATAGAGATCAAATGAATTCAAATAATCTCCAAACCAGTTTTGTTATACCCCTGGCATTACAAAGATTCCAGATATAAAATAATACTTAAAGTTTACTACATAAAACAGTGAATGATCAATAGTTAAAGTGTTAATGATTGCATAATTGAAATAGTTGTAACCTTCGCGAATAAACTCAGAATTTGATGAAACCAAATCCTATAGTCCTGAAAAATAGTACCCTTACTGATTAGGTAAAAATATCTTATGTTAGTGCTAGGTTGAAATAAAATAACGATAGACCCTAATGATCGTTTATAGGAAAAACATCGCGGATAAAAGCCAATTGTCGCGAAACCAACTTTAAATCACTTCTAGTATCATGCCCTGTTAATGCCTGAAAAATGGATAGATTATCCTAGGCGGTGTAGTCGCAATCTTATAGTAAAAACTGAACTCTTAGCGAGTAGCAAATTGAACTATCAAGCGTTTTCATCAATCCGCAGAACCTCTCGTCTAAATGCAGAAATTATGGAAATTAGTTTAGAAATGATATCTAGGATATGGTCTACCATATTCTGGAAAATATTTCATTTACAACCTGTGTTCCAATTAAATCTTGCTAGTTGAATACCCATAGAAATTATAGTTTACGTCACCTTTAATGTCATATAAGCGTTTTCAACTAAGAAAATAATGTCTCGTCTAAACACTAAAATGTATGAAATCAGTCTAGATATGTTCTTCAAAGTATATGCTATTTAGTTCCGAAGAAATAACCTCATTTCATCATGTTTTACATATAAACTTTAGTAGTCAAATAACCCTTCGTTTTATGTTTAATGAACCTTGTCTCAATAAGAATTAGTGAACCTTGTAATAAGGAATTTGTACTTAATATATTTGTATCACCAGAACCTTCTTAAAAACTATAAATAAATCTAATTAGCTAACTACCAGTTATAACTTATTTAAAACCTTTTTATGCAAAATCTTAAGGCTAAGTGCTATTAGCATAACCACTTTAATTTGTGTTTTACTTCTTTTAATCCAAATAATTTTAGCATCTATAATTCGAAATCGTAAATACTAGAATTCATTATTTTAGCCTCTTGAATTCGTAATTCAAGATTAGATAATCTATCCAAGAAAACCATGTTTTGCTCATCCTAAAAGCCATTAACTTTATGAGTATGTAATTATCTAAATCATAACAGCTCGAAATCATATAATCCAAACCCTAAATCATTCCTGTTTTCTGCAATGAATCTTTATTTGATTTTACATCATCTTCTTTTCGCCCTTATTGAAGTTTATTATTTGCTTTATTTTCCGATCGATCGACGTGTAGAGTTCGACGTCCCTTCTTCCGTCGTTGCCTCCGTCAGCCGTGATCGCGTCTTCGTCGTAAACGATATATAAGCAAGGCAAGCACCCTCCTTTGACCATTTTGATCCCAGAATTTAATTTGCATTGTTTATTAAAATGTTTTATGCATACGTTTACTTTCTGTAAATTTCTATTTTGTGGTACTGGTAGTTATACCTGTTGTCTCATGAAACTTCCTTGATAAGTATGAAAATGTGAGCCTTGATAACCATAGAATAAACTTAGACAATTACTGAATGTCACCATGGGTATATGCGATTACTTTTATCCATGCTTAGCCATGCTTTTAGATCAAATGATGAGGATGATGATCAGATCAAAATGTGTTCCTGGAGAAATGGAAAATGTTGTCATTGTAGCTGTTAGCTATGGGTATTTTGATTAAAAATCTAAAATAAAACAATGGTTTCGATGCGGGCGATTATTGGCAATAGCCGGAGGTGCAGAGGGATTTGCACGTAGTTAGGGTGGAGTATCGCCCGTGTCAATTTAAGGACCGAACTCAGTGTTGTATGATCCAAGATATTTCGTGCAAACCACAAGTGTTGTTATGGGGCTTCCTTAAACCAATTAAGTTATCTAGTTTAACTTTGCACATTGGTAGGCTGAAGTAGTAAGGGCTTTCCTTTCGGGGTTTGCTCGACGGGGTGCCCACACCGAGGTGTTGGGAACAACACTTACCAATATAACGGTGTGCGCCACGTCTATGGGGAGTTCCAACATTCCTATGCTCTGAGTTCTCCCAGCTATAGCGTGGGTTTTATCGTCCCGGTGCTGGTGCAAAGTTAGATTAGATAATGTAAAGGTTTTCGTCATGAACATTCTGGCCACACGCTTTAAGTGCGTGAAACTTGCGGCAAAAAGAAAAGGTCATGACTTGTGGGTACGGTTGTACACCTCTGCAGAGTGTAAATCTAATCGATTAGCCGTCCCCTCGGTCATGGGAAACTTGGTGAACTTGCACTAGTTAAATGTTTAATTTTCTAAAATGGGTTGTGGTTTGGAACTTGTTTAGCAGCTTTTGTTTTCATGTCAAAGGATCGACATTGATGGATTCCATTTCTGGATTATTCGATATTCACGATGGGTTGTGAATATATTACTTATGCGTTACTTATTTCATATCAGTCAATTATGCTTTTACAAATTCCGTTTGCAAATAACTTGTTTTACAATGTCAATTCCGCTTTATGCAAATTAACTGTAGTAGCCTCCTTTGAAATGGCTTGCATATATTATAGGCTTTGCTCAAGTCTTGCGGAGTACGTATGTACTCACCCTTGCCTATATGTGGTTTTTAGGTGGTTAAGTTGTCGAAGCTTCGAGGTTTCTTTCGTCGCAGGTTGCGGGTTTTTCTCTTCGTCGAATCTTTCTAGGGATTTATGCCTTGTCGGTTGCCTGCGGGTGTTGGATGGGCACACTACAAGACTTTGCTTCTTTTGTCGCTATATCTCGATTTGTAAGAGTTTCTTTATGTAATAGCTTCCGCTTAATTAATATTTGTTGTATGGTTGTGATTCCAATTGGTGTATGTGCGTACTAGCTACTGATCATGGGACTAGTACGAAAATGCACATTAGATTTCCATTTTTGCAAGTTTGTAAAAATGGGGGTCGTTACAGCGCGAGGCTCTCAGCTCGGCGAAACGCAAATGCGAGGCGCAGGAGGGCACTGCGGCGCGAGCAAAAGGCCTAAAGCCAACCGGGAATGTTCGCGTTTCGCAGCTCGGGTGCACGGTCTCGGTCGCTGCCGTTGTGCTTGCACGACGAACCAATGCAGCCCCTCCTTCAGCGCGGCTCGGAGAAAGGTGGCTGAGCACAGGCGCGAGAGAGAGTTGGCTGCAATGTGGATGGCGGCGATCACTCCGGAAGGGAGTAGTTGGGCCGGACGGCAAAGGACAGAGGCGCCGTCGCCTCGCTTCGGCTGGGAGAAGAAAGGGGAGAAGAACGCCGTGCACCGAGGCTGACATGCGGGACTAGGGCCCACTGGCAGTGACCGGCGGTTTCGTCTCAGCCTCGCCAGTGCGTCAACGTTCAACAGGCACGGGCCCACTTGTCAGTGAGAGGGCACGTTTAATGCGACGAGACAGGGTTAGAATTCTCCGGATTTCACATTAGTTTAAGCTCTATCCTTAGTCAAATATTTACCAAATTTTTTTACCAAAACTCACTAGGATTAATACATATCCTTTAAAATTTTGAGATAAAAAATCCTTCCAGATGTTTTACTAAAATTCTGACACTGTACCTAGCCCTAAAGCTTAAATTTAAGATTTTTTATTTAATTAAAGGTTCATATTATAGGATTTATTTTTGAAACTTTTTTGAGAGGTTAATATCCTTATAAAGAGATCACCCTAAAATTTTCCAGTCAAAACTATGAGAAATTATTTTATAACAATTCTGACACTCATTTTCCATACTTTCCAAACTCTCTGTAATTGAGTTTTTAAGAGGCTTAATCTAGCTTATTAAATTATAAAAATTTTACCAGTGATGTGTTATACAGTCAGGGATTTATAGAAATTTTCTTGGCTTTACCTTGATGTTGGTTGTTTTTTATTTTCCTTTTTGATTTACTGTTTCTAGTCAAAAAGCAGCTACATGCTTTATTTACCTTAATCCAAAGCATGCAAAATTTTATTTACTGGTCAAATTTATTACCAGCCTGAACATGACCCATGGCAAAATTTTCTAAATTTTATTTTCATCTTTTTACCCTTTCCTTTGTTTTTCTTATTTTGTTTAATATTTTCACATAACACAAAAGTCTAAGGAAATTCAATTTGGAGCAAATAATACCAAGAAACTCCAGAAATACTTATTTTCAAATTTATACCGTATATCTTTTACTGTTCTAATTTCCAGGACGTTACAAACATGATACCATGATATAACCAAAAGGAGAGTCTCTTTCAAACATACAAAACTTCATTAAACAAGCTCCAAAAAGGATTCTAAGATAAATCATGGAGCTAATACATTTAAACATTCTCAAGTTTTATTTTGAGAGGTTCTTCCAATTTAAAGCCAATTAAAAGATATGAAAACCACAAGGATTTCACAAACTGAAAATTTCAGATTTTCAGATTTTGACATTCCATTTAGGCTTCAAAAGATAGCTGAAAAACCGCTCAAATGAGGTCCAAAAAATCTGATAAAATTTTACATAATAGAAAAACTATTGAGGATCAATTTTTACAAAGGTAGTCCGCTCAAATTATGATCTTATTTGGAGATACAAAAATCACAAATCAGCTCAAAACCATATAAAAGTCTGAATTTTCAGCATTTGATCAAAAAGAGAAAAGCTCATAACTTTTCAAATGAAGTTCAATTTATTTGAAACTATGCAGAAACAAACTTTGGGATCATTAAAATCTTTTCCAAAAATAATTTTCGAAAAAGGAGTCTCTAATCAAAAGATATGCCAAACTTTGCATTCAAGGCATGAATTTCTCTCAAAGAGGAGAAAAGTCAAAAAAATTTCAAATAAAGTCCAAATGGTTTGAAATTTTCAAAAATTAACTTTGGACTAGTTAGAAGGTATACCAAAAAGAATTTCATCAAAAGCAATTTTATTTCAAAAGATATGGCAAAATGCGCTTTGTAGGCATAATTTTTACTTAAAGAGAAAAAAGTCAAAACTTTTTCAAATAAAGTCCAAATGGTTTGAAAATTCTCAGAAATAAACTTTGGACTAGTTAGAAGGTTTTACAAAAATAATTTTTAAAAAATGAATTTTTTTTCAAAAGATATAGCAAAATGCGCTTTGTAGGCATGAAAAGAAATTGAATTTCCATGTAATGCTCAAAATGCAATTCAATTTGGATTTCATGGAGATTTGAACTTTCATGGATTTGTATGAGTTAGAAGTTCTATTTTAAGTCATGATATACAAAGAAATCCAATTCAAATTGCAAAAGCCACAATATGCAAGAATAGGTCATTTTGGGTAAAATGAAGGATTTTAGCCAAATTCAAATGGCTATAACTTTTGAACGGTTGGTCGTTTAAAAAAACTTTGAACTAGAGAAATGCTTGAAATGACCAACCCTATGAGTTTTGTATTGACCACTTTTTTAAAAAACTCAATAGATTTTGATTTATGAAAATATTTCATTTAATCTAAAATCAAGATCCTATAAGATCTATTTGAGGCCAACTTTGCTATGTTTCTAAAATAGGGATTTTTACTCCGAAAGCATTGTAAAATATTTGAAATACATATTTGAGAACTTTTATAAAAATTTTCACAAGTATGGGCCTTTTAAACACTATTTTTGACTTTTAACCAAAAGAGTCCTTTTAAAGAGAGCCATTTGTAAAACAAAGTCAAATTCTTCAACACAAAATCCAAATGAAGCCATTTGTGTATGAGTTTAAAGTACTATTTTGAACCAAGATACTACACAAGATCCGATCCAAAAGATGAAACTCACAAAGTGCTAGAATATGACCAATATAAGTCAATATTAGTTTTTGGGTGAGTTTCAAAATCAAATAACTTTCGATAGATTTGTCTTTTGAAAATATTTTGAATATGAGAATTGTTAAGAATGACCAAATCTAAGTTTTTCGTTTTAGATCTATTTTCAAAATCCTTTTTCAATTTATTCTGTGAAAATTATAAGTTTAAATCCAAAACAAGATACTAGTCACTAGATTTTGAACTTGAAACTTTTGAAATTAGTGTTTATAGAGACAAAACCCTTGAAAAACCTTTTGAAAGCATTTATATACTTTTTTTTAACTAGTTTTCACAAGATTACTAATATTTATAAAATTTTTCACTTTTGGTTAAATGGCTTGATTTTGAAAATATATTACCACTTATATAAATATGGACACACATAGAGATGTGATATGCATGGTTATGATTTAGCACTCCCCCTTAATGTGCCACATCCCAACTTGCTCAAGATTGCAATAATTCAACTAAGAGGCATGAGCAAGTACAAGCAATTTAAATTAACTTTCTGTGAGGCCCCCATTTTTGATAAATCAATACCAAAAATGGATACCATGTGCATACAGTACTAGTCCCATGATCAGTAGCTAGTACGCACAAATACAAATTGTTATCACAGTCATACACAAACTTTATTACACAGCGGAAGTAAGATTATATATTATTTTTACAATACCAAAAGTAAAACTGCAGTGGAGACAACATTCTGTAGTATGCCTTTTAACCCATTGTCCCACAGGCAACTGACAGGGAAAATCCTTAGAAAAAGTCATCGTTAAATTCCCCGTATCCTGCATCAACGTAAGATTCGTCGGGGAAATCTGTCCCTTCACCTAAAAATATCAATATGGCAAGTTGAGTACTTACGTACTGCAAGACTTATGCAAAACCTAAAATACATGCAGCCATTTCAAAGAAAGGCTATTAAGGTTAATTTGCATAAAGTGGTTTTTAACATGTAAATACTGAGAATAGTAGATTGTAAAACAGGATTTAAGTAAAAGCAAGTAAATTCTGAAGTAACGTAAAGTAACATCAATATTTCACAATTGCTTAGGTATAACGACCATATCCAAAATCATTCCACCAACACAAGTGGAATATTATCAACGCATGGTAGAAACCACATTTTATGAAAATAAGCAAAACAAACTAACTATGTGATGACTTTACAAGTGTCCATGATCATGACGCGCTAATCGATTAGTTTTACACTGCAGAGGTATACAGCTTTCCCCACAAGACATGACTGACTCTTTGAGCAATCGATATTTGCACACTTCCTTTGGTGTGCCGCAGAGAGTCATGTTATAACTGTTACATTATTTAAACCTAACTTTGCACCAGCACGATGACGACAAACCCATTTTGTGGAGTAAGAACTCAGAGCATAGAAATGATGGAACTACCCACAATATGGCGTACATCGTTATATTGGTAGACGTTTAATCCATGATCACCTCGGTGTGGACGTCCCGTCGAGCAATTCATTAAGAAACAGCTCGTACTACTCCGGCCTTCCAAGTGCAAAGCTAGTTTTAAACAACTTAATAAGTTAGAGCTGTCCCATACCAAAGACTTGTGGTTGTATGAATTTTCTTGGCTCGAAAACAACTCATAGTTCGGTCCTTAATCCGACACGGGCAATAATCTCCACCCTATTCTACGTGCAAAACATGCACACACGGCTATTGCCAATAATTGCCCGCATCTAAACCATAGTTTTATTTCCATTTTCCAACCAAAATACCAACCACAAAAATAGTCATACCCATCTAAATGTCATAACCAAGGTATTTAACCAAGTCACAGTTTTATGTTCATTATAGCTCGGCTAAGCATGTCACTAATGTGAGTAATCCAGATTGACATTAAATATTGTCTAAGCTAATCTAGGGTTTTCAAGGATCACAATTTTCTACTTATCAGGGAAATTCTATGTAGCTACAGGTACAACTACCAGTTTCCACAATATAGCTGACTTTAATAAAATAAAGTATACAGTACAGCAGTTAATGAAAACATTTATAAAACTGGGTTCAACATGATCAAAGGAATTTGCTTGCCTTGCTGATTTTCCTCGACTTCGAACTCCTGGTCGTCGAATGTACCGGGTTCGTCGGGTTCTACACGTCGTAAGGCGACACAGAATAAATACCAAATTTCAATGAGGCCAAAAAGAAATCAGATGGAAATATTCAAATAAAATAATTTCACCAATTCAGGAATGGCTACATGCTTTATTTATTTTTCTTTTGCAATTTAAAGATATGATTTATTTAAGCCATTATTGCATTATTTACTATCCATTTTATAACTTAAATTTTTCTTATAACACACCCTAAGTATTATTACAGATTCTGGTTCCTGAGATTACAAGAATTCTAATAAAATTTATTTTACTAAATTTGGAGGTTATTTGCAAAATTTCCATGTATGACATATTCCTAACTCTTTGTTTGAATTCAAATTCGAATTTCAAATAAAATTCAATTCTGAAATATTTTTTGCATATTCTGAATCTACTGGATTTTAGATGAATTTAGAAATTTATTTCATCAAATTTTGTTAAGTGATTCAAAAGCTATGGCTAAATGAATATCTAGGTTTTGATTAAATACTAAAAATCAGAAATTGCCGAAAATGGAAAGTACGCTTTCACGCGGAAAACGCGCTTTCCATTTCGGGCGGAACCGCGCTTGAGGTGCTGACAAATAGGGTCCACCGTCGGCGTCCGGTCAGCGTCAGGTTGCATGGCCGACGCTATGAGCCTCACATGGATCGCGCCGCGCTGCTACCGACAGTGGGTCCGCATGTCACGGCGTGACCCACAGACGCGGCCGACAGTCGGGCCGGCAGCGGTGACCGAGCAGGCCGCGGCTCAAACTTCGCCGGCGGCGAACCGAGCCGGGCGATATGGAATCGATTCCACTCGAAGCCAACGATCAAATGCGAACCGAGGGACGGTCGCGGCGATCCGAGGCGGCCGGAAGGTGGATTCCACCGCGAGGCGGCGGCGGCTCTGGCGGAGTTCGCCGACGGCGAGCGAGCCTCCGGTGGAATGGGTTCCACTCGAGGTTCAGGCATCCGTCGCGCACACTTTGGTGGCGGCGCGGTGGCTCGAGGGCTCGAACGCATGCCACCGCGCGAGGGCGGCGGCGGCAATGGCCGAGCGGCGGCGATGCAAAACCGAGCTAACCAAGCTTCATTTTCACTCGGATGAGCACTGCGCGACTCAAGGAACCGTTCCATCAATCGCTTTGAAGAATGAATGAAGGAGGAAGGCTCTCACCGTGCGGTGTGGCGGAAGAAAAACACGGCGAGAAGCTCGCGGGAAGAATGAGTTTCGGCCGGGGCTCGGGATGGACTTCAGGAGGCACGAGGAAGCTTCAGGCGAAACGGATTGGGACGAAATGGACTGGAGTGGAAAATATGGTGTTTGGCCCTCTTTGCGGTTTTCGCCGGAATTGGGGACGATGACCAAAGCAACGGCGGAATGGGTTTCACGAGGAGCTAGCTGGGTCGGCGACGACGCGAGGAGGGGTTTTTATATGGGCTCAAAGGCGGTTTGGCGCGGGCGGTGCGCGAAGAACCGAGAGACGACGTCTCTGCGCGCGAGAGAGAGCGGGGAGAGGGGAGAAGAACGCGGCCGGGTCGCTGACACGTGGGGGCGAGGTGGCAGCGACTGTTGGCTGAGTTGGCTCACTGACAGCCCGGGCCCACACGTCAGAGAGAGAGAAAAAGGAAGTCTGGCGAAGCCTCAGGACCGAACGGAGTTTCAACGGGGTTTTCAACGTTCAAACGGGCACGAAAATTTATGAAATTTTTACCATAGGTCGGAAAGGATATTACCAGCCTCCTGAAAAATTTTCGACATTTTATGATGCATGATGATTTTTATAAAATTCTGACATTGCAACAGTTACTGCATTGCCTATTCTGTTTTTATTTTAATTTGCGATTTAAATTAAGTTATTATTTTACAAAACTTTTTATGATGATTTAAAATGACATTTTACACCTTCTGTAAAAATTACAGATTTTAATTATTATTATTTAATTTTGAAAAATTCTGACATTACTGTTTTCCAGATTATTTATTCACTGTTTTCGAATTTTTAAAATTATAAAATGATTTAGTAAATTCTTAATATTTTTACAGGAGGTTGATACTGTTTTGATGTCGGCAAGATAAAAATTTTGGGTCAGGATGATCTACAGATATTTTTACCAAATTGTTTTACCATTTTACCCTGAGATTTTTACCCATGATTATCTTTGATTAATTAATATTTTTATAAATCCAGGTTAACCACCGCCTTAAGCAAGCTGAGGGAGCCCTCAGATATTTTTGGAAGTTTTGGTAAATTTTGTTGGATTGACATTTTTACTTTTACCATTTTCTATTTATTATATTCTTTATTTCACATTCTTGCATTAAAGAAAAGCCAAACAAATATTCAGAAAATCCAGGAAATTCAGAGATTTCAAAATAATACACAAAAGATTTTTATTTCATTTTTATTTATTTTTTTGATTTTTGAGGCTGTTACACTTTCTTGATAATGCACCATAACCTACACAAGGCTATAAGCTAAAATTATCAATTTAAATACTTGTTACCATAATTTAAATACTTGTTACCGAGATGGCATTGGTTCATGATTAAAGTGATCATCCTCATGCTTGGCTCCATTTTGCATATGACGAAATCATCTTTTCTTGATTGAGCCAAGCCTCCAATGCATCTCCAAGTGCCTATTAAATATTTTAAGCACTTTTGGTACCCAATATTTGTTGGGTCCAAGAATGTTAGTCACAAGATATTTAGGGACCCAAATGGCCCTAGGAATAGCAATTTTGGGTGAACTAACATTTCTAGCAAATGATTTGCTATACTTATCCTTTCTAAGAACATGATTGACATTTTTATGAAAATGCTTAGAGGATTTAGAATTTTTAGCAAATGGTTTGCAATTGTTATTCCTCCTAAGCAAATTGTTTGCATTGTTTTGAGTGGTCTTAGGAGTACTAACACATTTAGCAAACACATTGCCATTTTTGTCTTTCCTAAGCAAATAATGATCATTTACAAGAGTTGGCTTAGGAGTGTTACCTAAGGGAAATTGTTTACCAATGTGTCCCTTTTCTCGGCAATTGAAGCAAGTTTGGCTATTTGGACCTCTCTTGATCTTCTTGTCTTGCTCAATACCGGTTTGCCTTGTTGTTGATGATTTTGGCTTGATCTCCACTTTGTTAGGGCACACGGAGGCGAGGTGTCCCTTGTTGTTGCAAGCAAAGCACTTGATGGTCTTCGAGTGTCTTGCGTTGTGCCTTGTCTTGCTATTTTCCTTCTTTTTGGAGATGTAGCCAATCCCTCTCTTATCGTGCAAGACCCTTTAGTTGCTTAAGATATCGTCGAGGATGGCCTTCCCTTTGTAGCACTTCTTCAAGTCATTTTCCAACTTTATGACTTGAGCCTTGAGCTCGATATTTTCCTCTACAAGGTTAGTCTCACAAGACATAGAAGTAGAAGCAATATTTGAATAGCAATATTTGAATTTGAGCTATAAGGAATATTGTTGTTAGAGGTGAACATGTCAATCGTAGATGGAATGCATGAAATAGAATTTATGCATGGCATTTCACCTACTAAATCACATTGAATTCCTATGTCCACTCTAGGCTTAATGATTTCCTTATTTCATATCAGTCAACTTGCTCTTACAAATTCCGTTTACAAATAACTTGATTTTACAATATCAATTCTGCTTTATGCAAATTAACTGTAGTAGCCTCCTTTGAAATGGCTGCATATATTATAGGTTTTGCTAAAGTCTTATGAGTATGCGAAAGTACTCACCTTGCTTATATGTTGTTTTTAGGTGGATAAGTTAGTGAAGCTTCGAAGTTATCCCTTTCGTCGCAGGTTGCGGGATTGCTTTCGTCGTGTTCTTTCTAGAGTTTATGCCTTGTCAGTTGCCTGCAGGTTGGATGGGCACACTGCAGGTCTTCGCTTCTTTTGCTGCTGTAATCTCTGAGTTGTAAAGTTTTCTTTGTATAATAGTTTCCGCTTAATAATATTTGTTGTATGGTTGTGATTCCAATTGTTGTGTATATGCGTACTAGCTACTGATCATGGGACTAGTACGGAATGCACATTAGATTTCTATTTTTGCATTTATGTAAAATGGGGGTAAACACCGTAGATGCTAGAACCAGAACCCATTCCACCGGAGATGCCTTCTGTCGACGGCGCGACTAGTCGCCGTGATCTTCGCCGCTCGACCACAACGGCGACCCATCTCCGGTCCTCGCCGAGAGTCATTAGGTTGTCCCCTAGATGCGCATTAGCACGCTGAAGCCGTAGGTGCTGCCCATTCCTTCTGGCCGAAGCTAGTTCACCGACGGCGAGCCAAGGCCGTGCGAGCCTCGCTCGTGTCCTCGACGGGTGGACCCATCTTGTCAGCGACCCCGCGAGATTCAAACGGAATCTGGCGTGCCGCAAAAGACGCTTTCAGTTCAGTGAAAGCGTATTTCGTTATTTTTCATGATTTTCTGAACTAGTTCAAATTCAAACTTGAATATCTTTTGCATTTGAAATCCAAATGAGATGAAACCAATTTATAAATTCATATAAAATCAAAATATTCCAGAATATGCAAAAATATTTTGAAAATTTATTTCAGAAAAATATTTTAATACAAAGATGAATAGTACATATGAAAGGAGACTAAATATGAAAACTTTGCAAACAAAGTTAAATTTATTTGGAATCAATTTTATCATAACCCTCATTCTGCTATGAACCCATTTCTATAAAAATATTTGAGTAACTAGTTGTTTTATGTCTTTTCTATTGAAGTTTAATATTATTAGTAACTATGCAATAATAACTAAATTAATAAGGAAGGAATTTTTGGAAGTTTGTTAAACATATTTATTTTCAGCATGATGGCAGAATAATGTTGGGCTAGGTAAAAATATTGAACAAATAATGATTTGTGCAAATAGGATGTGATTTAGTTTTGATGATTCCCATCGATCTAGAAGGAGTTTGAATGTGAAACTACTTCTGTTGGAAAGCTCTCGTTGTGGGATTCTTCATAGAGTCCAAGAACATCTCAATCGGACTTCATATGACCCATATATGGTCATTTTATTAACGTGTTATCCTGAGATTCTGAACTGAATTTGGAGTCTGACTTGAGCTCGACTTTGAGTCCAAGTAGACTTGGACTTCGAGGGATGACGTCCAGGTAGGCTTGCGATGCTTCTCCCATATTCCTAAGCAAAAATACATCACAAGAATTTAGTAGCAACCCATCCAAGAAAACATGTACAACGAGGAACGAGTTCACCTGGTAGTTTAATTGTCGTGCATGTACTCTTATAATTGGTCCTTGTATATCTTAAGGAGTCGTGTTGCACGTATACGAAGGATTGATGTCCTCATCAGTCAACGTCTTCTTGCAGGACATATCGACACTATTGTACAATTTCGTGATCTCCTTTAACACCATTTATGCTACCCTCGCTATAACTTTTATTTATATTCAAAATGTAAGTTATTTTTTATTCGACTTCGTATATAAATCAAATTGATAATTTTATTTAGTTTACTCCAAATTTTAGTTATTTAGGGATTCTAGTTTTGAATTCTTTATGAAAATAAACTTGCAAATTTTATTTTATTTTCTATTCCAAATTTCAATTATCTCCTATTGGAGTTCGTATACAAATCTAATCGATAATTTTATTTGATTGATTTAAATTTTATTTATTTAGGGATTTTACTGTGGAATTCATATGCAAATCCAATTGCTAATTTTATTTTTATTTTGAATTTCATTTCTAAGTTGGAATTCATGTGAAAATCCAATTGCTTTTTATTTTGAATTATACTAGGAATCAAATTGCTTATTTTATTTTATTTTATTTTATTTTATTTTATTTTTATTCTATATTTTTCTTATTTTTTATTGGAGTTTGTATACTAATCCAATTACTAATTTTACGTAGTTTATTATGAAATTTATATATTGAGGGATTTTATTATGGAATTCTTATGGAAATCAATTTTCATTATTTTTTAATTTTCGTTATTATTGGCTGGAATTTATATACAAATCCATTTTCTATTTTTATTTAATTTTATTCCGAATTATAAATATTTAAGTATTTTAATTTGGAATTTGTATCAAAATCAAGTTGCGAATTTTAATTTTTTTATTCCAAATTTTATACATTTTGGATATATTCCGCCTTTAACTCTTTCTTCTAATCTAGACTGTTATAATCTGAACTCACCACATAGACGGTGCAGATCTTTTTAGTTTTTGCACCGATTAGCGTGGGAATTTTTAGTCTTCAAGATTCTTTTTCTATTGCTTTAATAAGATAATAGATAGATATTGTGGATCACATACTTTGGGTGTGAGATCCTCCACGAGAAGCACCATATCCATCGGAGCTTTACCATGTCCTTGAAGAAACTCAAGTAGCATCGATCCTGCTTGACTGTGGGGTGAAAGCCACGTGATTCCGAGGCCCAAATGCTTCACTGCTAAGAAGTGACCTTTAATTTGTAAGGTAAAGGCCCCTACGTACTTACTTACATCTATGGGTAAATTTCACTTTAGGCGCACACTGTTTACTCAACATATATATTTAATTATTGTGCGGTGTATATCCTTTTAAATTAAATATAAAAAATGAGTCTTGAAAAAAATTCATTTGGGTTTCAATTAGGTTCCGCGCTTGTTAATTTCAACATCACCACGACATTGATCCGGTATACCATATCACATGCCAAGTGGAGTTTACGGATAGATAACGACATATGGCTCATCACCGGATCAGGACCACATCACATGCCATGCCATCATGCGTGTAGTTTACTTGGCAATGTCGTCAATGCAATGCCACATAGAAAATTCTAAAGGAAACAAAATAAATAAATAAAACAGAGAAAAGTAGAAAGATCGATTTTTAGAATTAGTAAATTAAAAGAAATATCGATTCCCCTTGGTCATTCTCCGTTTAATTTCCATTCCTCGCTATATATACAGTATATGTAGTAAAAATGGATAAAGCTTCTTGTAAAACAGCTCTAAACGAAGTCAACATAAATAATCCATGGACACAGGTGAGCTCCTGTTATGCATGCCGCCTCTCAATGTGAGTTCTAGTTGAAGTCTAGGTTCATTAATTTCCTGTATGTTTTTGTGAGGCCCCATTTTGATAAATCAATACTAAAATGGATACCATGTGCATCAAGATCTAGTCCCATTATCGAGCTAAGACGCACAAATACAAATTGTTATCACAGTCATACACAAACTTTATTACACAATGGAAGTAAGATTACATATTATTTTTACAATACCAAAAGTAAAAGCTGCAGATGGAGACAACATTCGTAGTATGCCTTTTAACCCATTGTCCCACAGCAACCGACAGGAAAATCCTTAGAAAAAGTCATCGTTAAATTCCTCGTATCCTGCATCAACGTAAGATTAAATTGGGAAATCTGTCCCTTCACCTAAAAATATCACGGTGGCAAGTTGAGTACTTACGTACTCGCAAGACTTATGCAAAACCTAAAATACATGCAGCCATTTCAAAGAAAGGCTATTAAGGTTAATTTGCATAAAGTGGTTTTTAACATGTAAATACTGAATAGTAGATTGTAAAAGCAGATTTAAGTAAAAGCAAGTAAATTCAAGTAACGTAAAGTAACATCAATATTTCACAATTGATTAGGTATAACGACCATATCCAAAATCATTCCACCAACACAAGTGGAATATTATCAACGCATGGTAGAAACCACATTTTATGAAAATAAGCAAAACAAACTAACTATGTGATGACTTTACAAGTGTCCATGATCATGACGCGCTAATCGATTAGTTTTACACTCTGCAGAGGTATCTGACTTTCCCACAAGACATGGTGACTCTTTGAGCAATCGATATTTGCACACTTCCTTTGGTGTGCCGCAGAGAGTCATGTTATAATCTGTTACATTATTTAAACCTAACTTTGCACCAAAGACGATGACGACAAACCCATTTTGTGGAGTAAGAACTCGAGCATAGAAATGATGGAACTACCCACAATATGGCGTACATCGTTATATTGGTAGACGTTTAATCCATGATCACCTCGGTGTGGGCGTCCGTCGAGCAATTCATTAAGAAACGGCTCGTACTACTCCGGCCTTCCAAGTGCAAAGCTAGTTTTAAACAACTTAATAAGTTAGAGCTGTCCCATACCAAGACTTGTGGTTGTATGAATTTTCTTGGCACGAAAACAACTCATAGTTCGGTCCTTAATCCGACACGGGCAATAATCTCCACCCTATTCTACGTGCAAAACATGCACACACGGCTATTGCCAATAATTGCCCGCATCTAAACCATAGTTTTATTTCCATTTTCCAACCAAAATACCAACCACAAAAATAGTCATACCCATCTAAATGTCATAACCAAGGTATTTAACCAAGTCACAGTTTTATGTTCATTATAGCTCGGCTAAGCATGTCACTAATGTGAGTAATCCAGATTGACATTAAATATTGTCTAAGCTAATCTAGGGTTTTCAAGGATCACAATTTTCTACTTATCAGGGAAATTCTATGTAGCTACAGTACAACTACCAGTTTCTCAATATAGTGACTTTAATAAAATAAAGTATACTGAGATGTGATTAATGAAAACATTTATAAAACTGGGTTCAACATGATCAAAGGAATTTGCTTGCCTTGCTGATTTTCCTCGACTTGAACTCTGGTCGTCGAATGTACCGGTTAAATCGGGTTCTACACGTCGTAAGGCGACACGAATAAATACCAAATTTCAATGAGGCCAAAAGAAATCAGATGGAAATATTCAAATAAAATAATTTCACCAATTCAGGAATGGCTACATGCTTTATTTATTTTTCTTTTGCAATTTAAAGATATGATTTATTTAAGCCATTATTGCATTATTTACTATCCATTTTATAACTTAAATTTTTCTTATAACACACCCTAAGATTTATTACAGATTCTGGTTCCTGAGATTACAAGAATTCTAATAAAATTTATTTTACTAAATTTGGAGGTTATTTGCAAAATTTCCATGTATGACATATTCTAACTCTTTGTTTGAATTCAAATTGAATTTCAAATAAAATTCAATTCTGAAATATTTTTGCATATTCTGAATCTACTGGATTTTAGATGAATTTAGAAATTTATTTCATCAAATTTTGTTAAGTGATTCAAAAGCTATGGCTAAATGAATATCTAGGTTTTGATTAAATACTAAAATCGAAATTGCCGAAAATGGAAAGCGCTTTCGCGCGAAAGCGCGCTTTCCATTTCGGTGAACAGCGCTTGAGGCGCCGACAAATAGGGTCCACCGTCGGCGTCCGGTAGCGTCTTCTTGCATGGCCGACGCTGTGGGCCTCACATGTGGATCGCGCTGCGCTGCGCTGCGGTGACAGTGACTGGTCGCATGTCGTGGCCATGCCCAACAAGACGGGCCGACAGTCGGGCCCGCTTGGCGGTGACCAGAGCAGGGCGCGGCTCAAACTTCGCCGGCGGCGAACCGGGCCGGGCGATGGAATCGATTCCACCGAGCCAGCGCATCCGTGCGAACCAGGGGGCGATCGACGGCGTCCGAGGCGATCGGAAGGCGGATTCCACGGCGGCGGCGGCGGCTCTGGCGGAGTTCGCCGACGGCGGAGCGAGCCTCCCGGTGGAATGGGTTCCACTCGAGGTTCAGGCATCCGTCGACACTTTGGTGGCGCGCGGTGGCTCGAGGGCTCTGACGGCATGCCACCGCGCGAGGGCGGCGGCGGCAATGGCGAGCGGCGGCGATGCAAAACCGAGCTAACCAAGCTTCATTTTCACTCGGATGAGCACTGCGCGACTCAAGGAACCAGTTCCATCAATCGCTTTGAAGAATGAATGAAGGAGGAAGGCTCTCACCGTGCGGTGGCGCGGAAGAAAACACACGAGAAGCTCGCCGGGAAGAATGAGTTTCGTACGGGCTCGGGATGGACTTCAGGAGGCACGAGGAAGCTTCAGCGAAAGCGGATTGGGACGAAATGGTGGAGTGGAAAATATGGTGTTTGGCCCTCTTTGCGGTTTCGCGAATTGGGGACGATGACCAAAGCAACGGCGGAATGGGTTTCACGAGGAGCTAGCTGGGTCGGCGACGACGCGAGGAGGGGTTTTATATGGGCTCAAAGGCGGTTTGGCGCGCGGCGGTGCGAAGAACCAGAGAGAGCGTCTCTGCGCGAGAGAGCGGGAGAGGGGAGAAGAACGCGGCGGGTCGCTGACACGTGGGGCGAGGTGGCAGCGACTGTTGGCTGAGTTGGCTCACTGACAGCCCGGCCCACACGTCGAGAGAGAGAAAAGGAAGTCGGCGAAGCCTCGGGACCGAACGGAGTTTCAACGGGTTTTCAACGTTCAAACGGGCACGAAAATTTATGAAATTTTTACCATAGGTCGGCAAGGATATTACCAGCCTCCTGAAAAATTTTCGACATTTTATGATGCATGATGATTTTTATAAAATTCTGACATTGCAACAGTTACTGCATTGCCTATTCTGTTTTATTTTAATTTGCGATTTAAATTAAGTTATTATTTTACAAAACTTTTATGATGATTTAAAATGACATTTTACACCTTCTGTAAAATTACAGATTTTAATTATTATTATTTAATTTTGAAAAATTCTGACATTACTGTTTTCCAGATTATTTATTCACTGTTTTCGAATTTTTAAAATTATAAAATGATTTAGTAAATTCTTAATATTTTTACAGGAGGTTGATACTGTTTTGATGTCGGCAAGATAAAAATTTTGGGTCAGGATGATCTACAGATATTTTTACCAAATTGTTTTACCATTTTACCCTGAGATTTTTACCCATGATTATCTTTGATTAATTAATATTTTTATAAATCCAGGTTAACCACCGCCTTAAGCAAGCTGAGGGGAGCCCTCAGATATTTTTGGAAGTTTTGGTAAATTTTTGTTGGATTGACATTTTTACTTTTTACCATTTTCTATTTATTATATTCTTTATTTCACATTCTTGCATTAAAGAAAAGCCAAACAAATATTCAGAAAATCCAGGAAATTCAGAGATTTCAAAAATAATACACAAAAGATTTTTATTTCATTTTTATTTATTTTTTTTTGATTTTTGAGGCTGTTACACTTTCTTGATAATGCACCATAACCTACACAAGGCTATAAGCTAAAATTATCAATTTAAATACTTGTTACCATAATTTAAATACTTGTTACCGAGATGGCATTGGTTCATGATTAAAGTGATCATCCTCATGCTTGGCTCCATTTTGCATATGACGAAATCATCTTTTCTTGATTGAGCCAAGCCTCCAATGCATCTCCAAGTGCCTATTAAATATTTTAAGCACTTTTTGGTACCCAATATTTGTTGGGTCCAAGAATGTTAGTCACAAGATATTTAGGGACCCAAATGGCCCTAGGAATAGCAATTTTGGGTGAACTAACATTTCTAGCAAATGATTTGCTATACTTATCCTTTCTAAGAACATGATTGACATTTTTATGAAAATGCTTAGAGGATTTAGAATTTTTAGCAAATGGTTTGCAATTGTTATTCCTCCTAAGCAAATTGTTTGCATTGTTTTGAGTGGTCTTAGGAGTACTAACACATTTAGCAAACACATTGCCATTTTTGTCTTTCCTAAGCAAATAATGATCATTTACAAGAGTTGGCTTAGGAGTGTTACCTAAGGGAAATTGTTTACCAATGTGTCCCTTTTCTCGGCAATTGAAGCAAGTTTGGCTATTTGGACCTCTCTTGATCTTCTTGTCTTGCTCAATACCGGTTTACCTTGTTGTTGATGATTTTGGCTTGATCTCCACTTTGTTAGGGCACACGGAGGCGAGGTGTCCCTTGTTGTTGCAAGCAAAGCACTTGATGGTCTTCGAGTGTCTTGCGTTGTGCCTTGTCTTGCTATTTTCCTTCTTTTTGGAGATGTAGCCAATCCCTCTCTTATCGTGCAAGACCCTTTAGTTGCTTAAGATATCGTCGAGGATGGCCTTCCCTTTGTAGCACTTCTTCAAGTCATTTTCCAACTTTATGACTTGAGCCTTCAGCTCGATATTTTCCTCTACAAGGTTAGTCTCACAAGACATAGAAGTAGAAGCAATATTTGAATTTGAGCTATAAGGAATATTGTTGTTAGAGGTGAACATGTCAATCGTAGATGGAATGCATGAAATAGAATTTATGCATGGCATTTCACCTACTAAATCACATTGAATTCCTATGTCCACTCTAGGCTTAATGATTTCCTTATTTCATATCAGTCAACTTGCTCTTACAAATTCCGTTTACAAATAACTTGATTTTACAATATCAATTCTGCTTTATGCAAATTAACTGTAGTAGCCTCCTTTGAAATGGCCTGCATATATTATAGGTTTTGCTAAAGTCTTATGAGTATGAAAGTACTCACCTTGCTTATATGTTGTTTTTAGGTGGATAAGTTAGTGAAGCTTGAAGTTATCCCTTTAAATCGCGAGTTCTTGGGATTGCTTTAAATCGTGTTCTTTCTAGAGTTTATGCCTTGTCGGTTGCTGCAGGTTGGATGGGCACACCGCAGTCTTCGCTTCTTTTCTTCTTTGTAATCTACGAGTTGTAAAGTTTTCTTTGTATAATAGTTTCCGCTTAATAATATTTGTTGTATGGTTGTGATTCCAATTGTTGTGTATATGCGTACTAGCTACTGATCATGGGACTAGTACGGAATGCACATTAGATTTCTATTTTTGCATTTATGTAAAAATGGGGGTCGTCACACCGTAGATGCTAGAACCGAACCCATTCCACCGGAGATGCCTTCATCGCCGCGCGACTAGTCGCCGTGATCTTCGCCGCTCGACCACAACGGCGACCCATCTCCGGTCCTCGTCGAGAGTCATTAGGTTGTCCCCTAGATGCGCATTAGCACGCTGAAGCCGTAGGTGCTGCCCATTCCTTCTGGCCGGAGCTAGTTCACCGACGGCGAGCCAAGGCCGTGCGAGCCCTGTTCTGTGTCCCTGACGGGTGGACCCATCTTGTCAGCGACCCCGCGAGATTCAAACGGAATCTGGCCTGCCGAAAAAGACGCTTTCAGTTCAGTGAAAGCGTATTTCGTTATTTTTCATGATTTTTTGAACTAGTTCAAATTCAAACTTGAATATCTTTTGCATTTGAAATCCAAATGAGATGAAACCAATTTATAAATTCATATAAAATCAAAATATTCCAGAATATGCAAAAATATTTTGAAAATTTATTTCAGAAAAATATTTTAATACAAAGATGAATAGTACATATGAAAGGAGACTAAATATGAAAACTTTGCAAACAAAGTTAAATTTATTTGGAATCAATTTTATCATAACCCTCATTCTGCTATGAACCCATTTCTATAAAAATATTTGAGTAACTAGTTGTTTTATGTCTTTTATATTGAAGTTTAATATTATTAGTAACTATGCAATAATAACTAAATTAATAAGGAAGGAATTTTTGGAAGTTTGTTAAACATATTTATTTTCAGCATGATGGCAGAATAATGTTGGGCTAGGTAAAAATATTGAACAAGTAATGATTTGTGCAAATAGGATGTGATTTAGTTTTGATGATTCCCATCGATCTAGAAGGAGTTTGAATGTGAAACTACTTCTGTTGGAAAGCTCTCGTTGTGGGATTCTTCATAGAGTCCAAGAACATCTCAATCGGACTTCATATGACCCATATATGGTCATTTTATTAACGTGTTATCCTGAGATTCTCGAACTGAATTTGGAGTCGACTTGAGCTCGACTTTGAGTCCAAGTAGACTTGGACTTGAGGATGACGTCCGGTAGGCTTGCGATGCTTCTCCCATATTCCTAAGCAAAAATACATCACAAGAATTTAGTAGCAACCCATCCAAGAAAACATGTACAACGAGGAACGAGTTCACCAGTAGTTTAATTGTCGTGCATGTACTCTTATAATTGGTCCTTGTATATCTTAAGGAGTCGTGTTGCACGTATCTGAAGGATTGATGTCCTCATCAGTCAACGTCTTCTTGCAGGACATATCGACACTATTGTACAATTTCGTGATCTCCTTTAACACCATTTATGCTACCCTCGCTATAACTTTTATTTATATTCAAAATGTAAGTTATTTTTTATTCGACTTCAGTATATAAATCAAATTGATAATTTTATTTAGTTTACTCCAAATTTTAGTTATTTAGGGATTCTAGTTTTGAATTCTTTATGAAAATAAACTTGCAAATTTTATTTTATTTTCTATTCCAAATTTCAATTATCTCCTATTGGAGTTCGTATACAAATCTAATCGATAATTTTATTTGATTGATTTAAATTTTATTTATTTAGGGATTTTACTGTGGAATTCATATGCAAATCCAATTGCTAATTTTATTTTTATTTTGAATTTCATTTCTAAGTTGGAATTCATGTGAAAATCCAATTGCTTTTTATTTTGAATTATACTAGGAATCAAATTGCTTATTTTATTTTATTTTATTTTATTTTTATTCTATATTTTTCTTATTTTTTATTGGAGTTTGTATACTAATCCAATTACTAATTTTACGTAGTTTATTATGAAATTTATATATTGAGGGATTTTATTATGGAATTCTTATGGAAATCAATTTTCATTATTTTTTAATTTTCGTTATTATTGGCTGGAATTTATATACAAATCCATTTTCTATTTTTATTTAATTTTATTCCGAATTATAAATATTTAAGTATTTTAATTTGGAATTTGTATCAAAATCAAGTTGCAATTTTAATTTTTTATTCCAAATTTTATACATTTTGGATATATTCCGCCTTTAACTCTTTCTTCTAATCTAGATTGTTATAATCTGAACTCACCACATAGGCAGTGCAGATCTTTTAGTTTTGCACCGATTAGCGTGGGAATTTTTAGTCTTCAAGATTCTTTTCTATTGCTTTAATAAGATAATAGATAGATATTGTGGATCACATACTTTGGGTGTGAGATCCTCCACGAGAAGCACCATATCCATCGGAGCTTTACCATGTCCTTGAAGAAACTCAAGTAGCATCGATCCTGCTTGACTGTGGGGTGAAAGCCACGTGATTCCGAGGCCCAAATGCTTCACTGCTAAGAAGTGACCTTTAATTTGTAAGGTAAAGGCCCTACGTACTTACTTACATCTATGGGTAAATTTCACTTTAGGCGCACACTGTTTACTCAACATATATATTTAATTATTGTGCGGTGTATATCCTTTTAAATTAAATATAAAAATGAGTCTTGAAAAAATTCATTTGGGTTTCAATTAGGTTCCGCGCTTGTTAATTTCAACATCACCACGACATTGATCCGGTATACCATATCACATGCCAAGTGGAGTTTACGGATAGATAACGACATATGGCTCATCACCGGATCAGGACCACATCACATGCCATGCCATCATGCGTGTAGTTTACTTGGCAATGTCGTCAATGCAATGCCACATAGAAAATTCTAAAGGAAACAAAATAAATAAATAAAACAGAGAAAAGTAGAAAGATCGATTTTTAGAATTAGTAAATTAAAAGAAATATCGATTCCCCTTGGTCATTCTCCGTTTAATTTCCATTCCTCGCTATATATACAGTATATGTAGTAAAAATGGATAAAGCTTCTTGTAAAAACAGCTCTAAACGAAGTCAACATAAATAATCCATGGACACAGGTGAGCTCCTGTTATGCATGCCGCCTCTCAATGTGAGTTCTAGTTGAAGTCTAGGTTCATTAATTTCCTGTATGTTTTTTGTGAGGCCCCCATTTTTGATAAATCAATACTAAAAATGGATACCATGTGCATACAGTACTAGTCCCATTATCAGTAGCTAGTACGCACAAATACAAATTGTTATCACAGTCATACACAAACTTTATTACACAGCGGAAGTAAGATTACATATTATTTTTACAATACCAAAAGTAAAACTGCAGTGGAGACAACATTCTGTAGTATGCCTTTTAACCCATTGTCCCACAGCAACCGACAGGAAAATCCTTAGAAAAAGTCATCGTTAAATTCCGTATCCTGCATCAACGTAAGATTCGTCGAGAAATCTGTCCCTTCACCTAAAAATATCAATATGGCAAGTTGAGTACTTACGTACTCGCAAGACTTATGCAAAACCTAAAATACATGCGAGCCATTTCAAAGAAAGGCTATTAAGGTTAATTTGCATAAAGTGGTTTTAACATGTAAATACTGAATAGTAGATTGTAAACAGATTTAAGTAAAAGCAAGTAAATTCAAGTAACGTAAAGTAACATCAATATTTCACAATTGCTTAGGTATAACGACCATATCCAAAATCATTCCACCAACACAAGTGGAATATTATCAACGCATGGTAGAAACCACATTTTATGAAAATAAGCAAAACAAACTAACTATGTGATGACTTTACCAAGTGTCCATGATCATGACGCGCTAATCGATTAGTTTTACACTGCAGAGGTATCTGACTTTCCCACAAGACATGGTGACTCTTTGAGCAATCGATATTTGCACACTTCCTTTGGTGTGCCGCAGAGAGTCATGTTATAATGTTACATTATTTAAACCTAACTTTGCACCAAAGACGATGACGACAAACCCATTTTGTGGAGTAAGAACTCGAGCATAGAAATGATGGAACTACCCACAATATGGCGTACATCGTTATATTGGTAGACGTTTAATCCATGATCACCTCGGTGTGGGACGTCCGTCGAGCAATTCATTAAGAAACAGCTCAGACTACTCGGCCTTCCAAGTGCAAAGCTAGTTTTAAACAACTTAATAAGTTAGAGCTGTCCCATACCAAAGACTTGTGGTTGTATGAATTTTCTTGGCACGAAAACAACTCATAGTTCGGTCCTTAATCCGACACGGGCAATAATCTCCACCTATTCTACGTGCAAAACATGCACACACGGCTATTGCCAATAATTGCCCGCATCTAAACCATAGTTTTATTTCCATTTTCCAACCAAAATACCAACCACAAAAATAGTCATACCCATCTAAATGTCATAACCAAGGTATTTAACCAAGTCACAGTTTTATGTTCATTATAGCTCGGCTAAGCATGTCACTAATGTGAGTAATCCAGATTGACATTAAATATTGTCTAAGCTAATCTAGGGTTTTCAAGGATCACAATTTTCTACTTATCGGGAAATTCTATGTAGCTACAGTACAACTACCGTTTCACAATATAGTGACTTTAATAAAATAAAGTATACAGTACATTAATGAAAACATTTATAAAACTGGGTTCAACATGATCAAAGGAATTTGCTTGCCTTGCTGATTTTCCTCGACTTCGAACTCCTGGTCGTCGAATGTACCGGGTTCGTCGGGTTCTACACGTCGAAGGCGATTACAGAATAAATACCAAATTTCAATGAGGCCAAAAAGAAATCAGATGGAAATATTCAAATAAAATAATTTCACCAATTCAGGAATGGCTACATGCTTTATTTATTTTTCTTTTGCAATTTAAAGATATGATTTATTTAAGCCATTATTGCATTATTTACTATCCATTTTATAACTTAAATTTTTCTTATAACACACCCTAAGATTTATTACAGATTCTGGTTCCTGAGATTACAAGAATTCTAATAAAATTTATTTTACTAAATTTGGAGGTTATTTGCAAAATTTCCATGTATGACATATTCCTAACTCTTTGTTTGAATTCAAATTCGAATTTCAAATAAAATTCAATTCTGAAATATTTTTGCATATTCTGAATCTACTGGATTTTAGATGAATTTAGAAATTTATTTCATCAAATTTTGTTAAGTGATTCAAAAGCTATGGCTAAATGAATATCTAGGTTTTGATTAAATACTAAAAATCAGAAATTGCCGAAAATGGAAAGTACGCTTTCGCTGAAAACGCTTTCCATTTCGGTGAACGCGCTTGAGGCGCCGACAAATAGGGTCCACCGTCGGCGTCCGGTAGCGTCTTCTGCTGTGGTGCTGGTCGACGCATGGGCTGCATGATGCATTGCGCTGCGATCGAGCGAATCGTGGTGGGTCCGCATGTCGGCGCTGCCCAACAAGACGCGTGGCCGACAGTGGGCCGGCAGCGGTGACCAGAGCAGGTCGCGGCTTCAAACTTCGCCGCGGCGAACCGGGCCGGAGCGATGGAATCGATTCCACCGAGCCAGCGCATCCGTGCGAACCAGGGACGGTCGACGGCGGTCCGAGGCGGTCGGAAGCGGATTCCACCGGCGGCGGCGGCTCTGGCGGAGTTCGCCGACGGCGAGCGAGCCTCCGGGTGGAATGGGTTCCACTCGAGGTTCAGGCATCCGTCAAGACACTTTGGTGGCGGCGCGGTGGCTCGAGGCTCTGCGTGCATGCCACCGCGGCGAGGGCGGCGGCGGCAATGGCGGCGGCGGCGATGCAAAACCGAGCTAACCAAGCTTCATTTTCACTCGGATGAGCACTGCGCGACTCAAGGAACCGTTCCATCAATCGCTTTGAAGAATGAATGAAGGAGGAAGGTTTCACCGCGCGCGTGTGGCGGAAGAAAACACGGCGGAGAAGCTCGGGGAAGAATGAGTTTCACGGGGCTCGGGATGGACTTCGGAGGCACGAGGAAGCTTCAGCGAAAGCAGTTGGGACGAAATGGATGGAGTGGAAAATATGGTGTTTGGCCCTCTTTGCGGTTTTCGCGGAATTGGGGACGATGACCAAAGCAACGGCGGAATGGGTTTCACGAGGAGCTAGCTGGGTCGGCGACGACGCGAGGAGGGTTTTATATGGGCTCAAAGGCGGTTTGGCGCGGCGGTCTGTGAAGAACCAGAGACGACGCCTCTGCGCGAGAGAGAGCGGGAGAGGGGAGAAGAACGCGGCCGGGTCGCTGACACGTGGGGCGAGGTGGCAGCGACTGTTGGCTGAGTTGGCTCACCGACAGCCCGGCCCACACGTCGAGAGAGAGAAAAGGAAGTCCGCGAAGCCTCGGGACGAACGGAGTTTCAACGGGGTTTTCAACGTTCAAACGGGCACGAAAATTTATGAAATTTTTACCATAGGTCGGCAAGGATATTACCAGCCTCCTGAAAAATTTTCGACATTTTATGATGCATGATGATTTTTATAAAATTCTGACATTGCAACAGTTACTGCATTGCCTATTCTGTTTTTATTTTAATTTGCGATTTAAATTAAGTTATTATTTTACAAAACTTTTTATGATGATTTAAAATGACATTTTACACCTTCTGTAAAAATTACAGATTTTAATTATTATTATTTAATTTTGAAAAATTCTGACATTACTGTTTTCCAGATTATTTATTCACTGTTTTCGAATTTTTAAAATTATAAAATGATTTAGTAAATTCTTAATATTTTTACAGGAGGTTGATACTGTTTTGATGTCGGCAAGATAAAAATTTTGGGTCAGGATGATCTACAGATATTTTTACCAAATTGTTTTACCATTTTACCCTGAGATTTTTACCCATGATTATCTTTGATTAATTAATATTTTTATAAATCCAGGTTAACCACCGCCTTAAGCAAGCTGAGGGGAGCCCTCAGATATTTTTGGAAGTTTTGGTAAATTTTTGTTGGATTGACATTTTTACTTTTTACCATTTTCTATTTATTATATTCTTTATTTCACATTCTTGCATTAAAGAAAAGCCAAACAAATATTCAGAAAATCCAGGAAATTCAGAGATTTCAAAAATAATACACAAAAGATTTTTATTTCATTTTTATTTATTTTTTTTTGATTTTTGAGGCTGTTACACTTTCTTGATAATGCACCATAACCTACACAAGGCTATAAGCTAAAATTATCAATTTAAATACTTGTTACCATAATTTAAATACTTGTTACCGAGATGGCATTGGTTCATGATTAAAGTGATCGTCCTCATGCTTGGCTCCATTTTGCATATGATGAAATCATCTTTTCTTGATTGAGCCAAGCCTCCAATGCATCTCCAAGTGCCTATTAAATATTTTAAGCACTTTTTGGTACCCAATATTTGTTGGGTCCAAGAATGTTAGTCACAAGATATTTAGGGACCCAAATGGCCCTAGGAATAGCAATTTTGGGTGAACTAACATTTCTAGCAAATGATTTGCTATACTTATCCTTTCTAAGAACATGATTGACATTTTTATGAAAATGCTTAGAGGATTTAGAATTTTTAGCAAATGGTTTGCAATTGTTATTCCTCCTAAGCAAATTGTTTGCATTGTTTTGAGTGGTCTTAGGAGTACTAACACATTTAGCAAACACATTGCCATTTTTGTCTTTCCTAAGCAAATAATGATCATTTACAAGAGTTGGCTTAGGAGTGTTACCTAAGGGAAATTGTTTACCAATGTGTCCCTTTTCTCGGCAATTGAAGCAAGTTTGGCTATTTGGACCTCTCTTGATCTTCTTGTCTTGCTCAATACCGGTTTACCTTGTTGTTGATGATTTTGGCTTGATCTCCACTTTGTTAGGGCACACGGAGGCGAGGTGTCCCTTGTTGTTGCAAGCAAAGCACTTGATGGTCTTCGAGTGTCTTGCGTTGTGCCTTGTCTTGCTATTTTCCTTCTTTTTGGAGATGTAGCCAATCCCTCTCTTATCGTGCAAGATCCTTTAGTTGCTTAAGATATCGTCGAGGATGGCCTTCCCTTTGTAGCACTTCTTCAAGTCATTTTCCAACTTTATGACTTGAGCCTTGAGCTCGATATTTTCCTCTACAAGGTTAGTCTCACAAGACATAGAAGTAGAAGCAATATTTGAATAGCAATATTTGAATTTGAGCTATAAGGAATATTGTTGTTAGAGGTGAACATGTCAATCGTAGATGGAATGCATGAAATAGAATTTATGCATGGCATTTCACCTACTAAATCACATTGAATTCCTATGTCCACTCTAGGCTTAATGATTTCCTTATTTCATATCAGTCAACTTGCTCTTACAAATTCCGTTTACAAATAACTTGATTTTACAATATCAATTCTGCTTTATGCAAATTAACTGTAGTAGCCTCCTTTGAAATGGCCTGCATATATTATAGGTTTTGCTAAAGTCTTGCGGAGTACGAAAGTACTCACCTTGCTTATATGTTGTTTTTAGGTGGATAAGTTAGTGAAGCTTCGAAGTTATCCCTTTCGTCGCAGGTTGCGGGATTGCTTTCGTCGTGTTCTTTCTAGAGTTTATGCCTTGTCAGTTGCCTGCAGGTTGGATGGGCACACTGCAGGTCTTCGCTTCTTTTGCTGCTGTAATCTCTGAGTTGTAAAGTTTTCTTTGTATAATAGTTTCCGCTTAATAATATTTGTTGTATGGTTGTGATTCCAATTGTTGTGTATATGCGTACTAGCTACTGATCATGGGACTAGTACGGAATGCACATTAGATTTCTATTTTTGCATTTATGTAAAAATGGGGGTCGTCACACCGTAGATGCTAGAACCAGAACCCATTCCACCGGAGATGCCTTCTGTCGCCGGCGCGACTAGTCGCCGTGATCTTCGCCGCTCGACCACAACGGCGACCCATCTCCGGTCCTCGTCGAGAGTCATTAGGTTGTCCCCTAGATGCGCATTAGCACGCTGAAGCCGTAGGTGCTGCCCATTCCTTCTGGCCGGAGCTAGTTCACCGACGGCGAGCCAAGGCCGTGCGAGCCCTGTTCTGTGTCCCTGACGGGTGGACCCATCTTGTCAGCGACCCCGCGAGATTCAAACGGAATCTGGCCTGCCGCAAAAGACGCTTTCAGTTCAGTGAAAGCGTATTTCGTTATTTTTCATGATTTTTTGAACTAGTTCAAATTCAAACTTGAATATCTTTTGCATTTGAAATCCAAATGAGATGAAACCAATTTATAAATTCATATAAAATCAAAATATTCCAGAATATGCAAAAATATTTTGAAAATTTATTTCAGAAAAATATTTTAATACAAAGATGAATAGTACATATGAAAGGAGACTAAATATGAAAACTTTGCAAACAAAGTTAAATTTATTTGGAATCAATTTTATCATAACCCTCATTCTGCTATGAACCCATTTCTATAAAAATATTTGAGTAACTAGTTGTTTTATGTCTTTTCTATTGAAGTTTAATATTATTAGTAACTATGCAATAATAACTAAATTAATAAGGAAGGAATTTTGGAAGTTTGTTAAACATATTTATTTTCAGCATGATGGCAGAATAATGTTGGGCTAGGTAAAAATATTGAACAAATAATGATTTGTGCAAATAGGATGTGATTTAGTTTTGATGATTCCATCGATCTAGAAGGAGTTTGAATGTGAAACTACTTCTGTTGGAAAGCTCTCGTTGTGGGATTCTTCATAGAGTCCAAGAACATCTCAATCGGACTTCATATGACCCATATATGGTCATTTTATTAACGTGTTATCCTGAGATTCTGAACTGAATTTGGAGTCTGACTTGAGCTCGACTTTGAGTCCAAGTAGACTTGGACTTCGAGGGATGACGTCCAGGTAGGCTTGCGATGCTTCTCCCATATTCCTAAGCAAAAATACATCACAAGAATTTAGTAGCAACCCATCCAAGAAAACATGTACAACGAGGAACGAGTTCACCTTGTAGTTTAATTGTCGTGCATGTACTCTTATAATTGGTCCTTGTATATCTTAAGGAGTCGTGTTGCACGTATACGAAGGATTGATGTCCTCATCGATCAACGTCTTCTTCAGGACATATCGACACTATTGTACAATTTCGTGATCTCCTTTAACACCATTTATGCTACCTCGCTATAACTTTTATTTATATTCAAAATGTAAGTTATTTTTTATTCGACTTCGTATATAAATCAAATTGATAATTTTATTTAGTTTACTCCAAATTTTAGTTATTTAGGGATTCTAGTTTTGAATTCTTTATGAAAATAAACTTGCAAATTTTATTTTATTTTCTATTCCAAATTTCAATTATCTCCTATTGGAGTTCGTATACAAATCTAATCGATAATTTTATTTGATTGATTTAAATTTTATTTATTTAGGATTTTCTTGTGGAATTCATATGCAAATCCAATTGCTAATTTTATTTTTATTTTGAATTTCATTTCTAAGTTGGAATTCATGTGAAAATCCAATTGCTTTTTATTTTGAATTATACTAGGAATCAAATTGCTTATTTTATTTTATTTTATTTTATTTTATTTTATTTTTATTCTATATTTTTCTTATTTTTTATTGGAGTTTGTATACTAATCCAATTACTAATTTTACGTAGTTTATTATGAAATTTATATATTGAGGGATTTTATTATGGAATTCTTATGGAAATCAATTTTCATTATTTTTTAATTTTCGTTATTATTGGCTGGAATTTATATACAAATCCATTTTCTATTTTTATTTAATTTTATTCCGAATTATAAATATTTAAGTATTTTAATTTGGAATTTGTATCAAAATCAAGTTGCGAATTTTAATTTTTTTATTCCAAATTTTATACATTTTGGATATATTCCGCCTTTAACTCTTTCTTCTAATCTAGACTGTTATAATCTGAACTCACCACATAGACGGTGCAGATCTTTTTAGTTTTTGCACCGATTAGCGTGGGAATTTTTAGTCTTCAAGATTCTTTTTCTATTGCTTTAATAAGATAATAGATAGATATTGTGGATCACATACTTTGGGTGTGAGATCCTCCACGAGAAGCACCATATCCATCGGAGCTTTACCATGTCCTTGAAGAAACTCAAGTAGCATCGATCCTGCTTGACTGTGGGGTGAAAGCCACGTGATTCCGAGGCCCAAATGCTTCACTGCTAAGAAGTGACCTTTAATTTGTAAGGTAAAGGCCCCTACGTACTTACTTACATCTATGGGTAAATTTCACTTTAGGCGCACACTGTTTACTCAACATATATATTTAATTATTGTGCGGTGTATATCCTTTTAAATTAAATATAAAAAATGAGTCTTGAAAAAAATTCATTTGGGTTTCAATTAGGTTCCGCGCTTGTTAATTTCCAACATCACCACGACATTGATCCGGTATACCATATCACATGCCAAGTGGAGTTTACGGATAGATAACGACATATGGCTCATCACCGGATCAGGACCACATCACATGCCATGCCATCATGCGTGTAGTTTACTTGGCAATGTCGTCAATGCAATGCCACATAGAAAATTCTAAAGGAAACAAAATAAATAAATAAAACAGAGAAAAGTAGAAAGATCGATTTTTAGAATTAGTAAATTAAAAGAAATATCGATTCCCCTTGGTCATTCTCCGTTTAATTTCCATTCCTCGCTATATATACAGTATATGTAGTAAAAATGGATAAAGCTTCTTGTAAAACAGCTCTAAACGAAGTCAACATAAATAATCCATGGACACAGGTGAGCTCCTGTTATGCATGCCGCCTCTCAATGTGAGTTCTAGTTGAAGTCTAGGTTCATTAATTTCCTGTATGTTTTTGTGAGGCCCCATTTTGATAAATCAATACTAAAAATGGATACCATATGCATACAAGATTAGTCCCATTATCGATAGCTAAGACGCACAAATACAAATTGTTATCACAATCATACACAAACTTTATTACACAATGGAAGTAAGATTACATATTATTTTACAATACCAAAAGTAAAACTGCAGTGGAGACAACATTCGTAGTATGCCTTTTAACCCATTGTCCCACGAGCAACCGACAGGAAAATCCTTAGAAAAGTCATCGTTAAATTCCCGTATCCCGCATCAACGTAAGATTCGCCGAGGAAATCTGTCCTTCACCTAAAAATATCAACGTGGCAAGTTGAGTACTTACGTTCGCAAGACTTATGCAAAACCTAAAATACATGCAGGCCATTTCAAAGAAAGGCTATTAAGGTTAATTTGCATAAAGTCGGTTTTAACATGTAAATACGAATAGTAGATTGTAAACAGATTTAAGTAAAAGCAAGTAAATTCAAGTAACGTAAAGTAACATCAATATTTCACAATTGCTTAGGTATAACGACCATATCCAAAATCATTCCACCAACACAAGTGGAATATTATCAACGCATGGTAGAAACCACATTTTATGAAAATAAGCAAAACAATTAACTATGTGATGACTTTACTAAGTGTCCATGATCATGACGCGCTAATCGATTAGTTTTACACTGCAGAGGTATACAACTTTCCCACAAGACATGATGACTCTTTGAGCAATCGATATTTGCACACTTCCTTTGGTGTGCCGCAGAGAGTCATGTTATAATCGTTACATTATTTAAACCTAACTTTGCACCAAAGACGATGACGACAAACCCATTTTGTGGAGTAAGAACTCGAGCATAGAAATGATGGAACTACCCACAATATGGCGACATCGTTATATTGGTAGACGTTTAATCCATGATCACCTCGGTGTGGACGCCCGTCGAGCAATTCATTAAGAAACATTTCAGACTACTCCGCCTTCCAAGTGCAAAGCTAGTTTTAAACAACTTAATAAGTTAGAGCTGTCCCATACCAAAGACTTGTGGTTGTATGAATTTTCTTGGCTCGAAAACAACTCATAGTTCGGTCCTTAATCCGACACGGGCAATAATCTCCACCCTATTCTACGTGCAAAACATGCACACACGGCTATTGCCAATAATTGCCCGCATCTAAACCATAGTTTTATTTCCATTTTCCAACCAAAATACCAACCACAAAAATAGTCATACCCATCTAAATGTCATAACCAAGGTATTTAACCAAGTCACGCTTTATGTTCATTATAGCTCTGGCTAAGCATGTCACTAATGTGAGTAATCCGATTGACATTAAATATTGTCTAAGCTAATCTAGGGTTTTCAAGGATCACAATTTTCTACTTATCGTGGAAATTCTATGTAGCTACAGTGTACAACTACCATTTTCACAATATAGTGACTTTAATAAAATAAAGTATACAAGATGCTAGATTAATGAAAACATTTATAAAACTGGGTTCAACATGATCAAAGGAATTTGCTTGCCTTGCTGATTTTCCTCGACTTCGAACTCCTGGTCGTCGAATGTACCGGGTTCGTCGGGTTCTACACGTCGTAAGGCGACACAGAATAAATACCAAATTTCAATGAGGCCAAAAAGAAATCAGATGGAAATATTCAAATAAAATAATTTCACCAATTCAGGAATGGCTACATGCTTTATTTATTTTTCTTTTGCAATTTAAAGATATGATTTATTTAAGCCATTATTGCATTATTTACTATCCATTTTATAACTTAAATTTTTCTTATAACACACCCTAAGTATTATTACAGATTCTGGTTCCTGAGATTACAAGAATTCTAATAAAATTTATTTTACTAAATTTGGAGGTTATTTGCAAAATTTCCATGTATGACATATTCCTAACTCTTTGTTTGAATTCAAATTCGAATTTCAAATAAAATTCAATTCTGAAATATTTTTGCATATTCTGAATCTACTGGATTTTAGATGAATTTAGAAATTTATTTCATCAAATTTTGTTAAGTGATTCAAAAGCTATGGCTAAATGAATATCTAGGTTTTGATTAAATACTAAAATCGAAATTGCCGAAAATGGAAAGTACGCCGCGCGAAAAACGCTTTCCATTTCGGCGAACCGCTTGAGGCGCCGACAAATAGGGTCCACCGTCGCGTCGGTAGCGTCTTGTTGCTGGTCGACGACGCTGGGCTCACATGATCATATTGCGCCGCTGCGGTGACAGGTGGGTCCGTATGTCGTGGCTGACCAACAGACGCGGCCGACAGTGGGCCCGCTGGCGATGACCAGAGCAGGCCGCGGCTCAAACTCGCCGGCGGCGAACCGAGCCGGAAGCGATGGAATCGATTCCACTCGAAGCCAGCAGCGATCCGCGCGAACCTGGGGACGCCGCCGACGGCGGTCCGAGGCGGCCGGAAGGCGGATTCCACCGGCGGGGCGGCGGCTCTGGCGGAGTTCGCCGACGGCGGAGCGAGTTCTCCGGTGGAATGGGTTCCACTCCGAGGTTCAGGCATCCGCGCGACACTTTGGTGGCGGCGCGGTGGCTCGAGGGCTCTGCGATGCATGCCACCGCGGCGAGGGCGGCGGCAATGGCGAGCGGCGGCGATGCAAAACCAGAGCTAACCAAGCTTCATTTTCACTCGGATGAGCACTGCGCGACTCAAGGAACCGGCCCATCAATCGCTTTGAAGAATGAATGAAGGAGGAAGGCTCTCACCGTGCGCGGTGGCGGCGGAAGAAAAACACGCGAGAAGCTCGCGGGAAGAATGAGTTTGCCGGGCTCGGATGGACTTCAGGAGGCACGAGGAAGCTTCAGCGAAAACGGATTGGGACGAAATGGTGGAGTGGAAAATATGGTGTTTGGCCTCTTTGCGGTTTTCGCGGAATTGGGGACGATGACCAAAGCAACGCGGAATGGGTTTCACGAGGAGCTAGCTGGGTCGGCGGCGACGCGAGGAGGGGTTTTATATGGGCTCAAAGGCGGTTTGGCGCGGGCGGTGCTGAAGAACCGAGAGACGACGTCTCTGCGCGAGAGAGCGGGAGAGGGGAGAAGAACGCGCCAGGTCGCTGACGCGTGGGGGCGAGGTGGCAGCGACTGTTGGCTGAGTTGGCTCACTGACAGCCCGGGCCCACACGTCAGAGAGAGAGAAAAAGGAAGTCTGGCGAAGCCTTAGGACCGAACGGAGTTTCAACGGGGTTTTCAACGTTCAAACGGGCACGAAAATTTATGAAAGTTTTACCATAGGTCGGCAAGGATATTACCAGCCTCATGAAAAATTTTCGACATTTTATGATGCATGATGATTTTTATAAAATTCTGACATTGCAACAGTTACTGCATTGCCTATTCTGTTTTTATTTTAATTTGCGATTTAAATAAAGTTATTATTTTAAAAAAAAATTTATTATCATTTAAAATGACATTTTACACCTTCTGTAAAAATTACAAATTTTAATTATTATTATTTAATTTTTAAAAATTCTGACATTACTGTTTTCCAGATTATTTATTCACTGTTTTCGAATTTTTAAAATTATAAAATTATTTATTAAATTCTTAATATTTTTACAGGAGGTTGATACTGTTTTGATGTCGGCAAGATAAAAATTTTGGGTCAGGATGATCTACAGATATTTTTACCAAATTGTTTTACCATTTTACCCTGAGATTTTTACCCATGATTATCTTTGATTAATTAATATTTTTATAAATCCAGGTTACCCACCGCCTTAAGCAAGCTGAGGGGAGCCCTCAGATATTTTTGGAAGTTTTGGTAAATTTTTGTTGGATTGACATTTTTACTTTTTACCATTTTCTATTTATTATATTCTTTATTTCACATTCTTGCATTAAAGAAAAGCCAAACAAATATTCATAAAATCCAGGAAATTCAGAGATTTCAAAAATAATACACAAAAGATTTTTATTTCATTTTTTTTTTGATTTTTGAGGCTGTTACATTTTTTTAATTGTCGCCATTTTTTTCCATAGACCGGATTCAAATAGCCATAAAAGCACAAGTTGTGTAATATTGGGTGGAGTTTGGAGTCAAGGTAGTGGAGTTGCGGATGTACAACTCTACCCAAAAGGATATAAATCCTGATGCTCATCTATTACACACGCAAGTGCGTCTCAATGGGAATTTTGTGAAGTATATATGTCTAGAATGTGCTAAGGGGTGTATTCACGTGTACGTGCATGCCTTCCTTCTAATCGAAAAAAAATGAGTGGCATATGAAACCTTAGGAGGGCTACGATATTAACTTTATGTATATATGATTATCTTATAAATTTTAAGCTATTTAATATATGTCTGGCTTATCCCTTTGTAAATTTGTCATGCAACCAAGGTCCAGCATTTGAGGATGACCAGTATCTTGTGTAAATACCAGGTTGACGTAGCAAAGCCTCATAGTAGCTTTAGGGGTAATTATAGTATGTAGACAGTGGGGATCACTCGTTTAAGAATATAAAATATATTAGTCCCTTTTGTCCCTAATTAAGTGTAGTTTAGACATCAATAATGTCTCTATACCTCTGACTACCAATTTAATTTCCATAATACATAATAATGAAATGACACGAAGGTCCTGCATGCTCTTGAAAAAAAATATGATAATAAAATTACAAAAAGAATGTAGTACCATGAAATTGTTTATGAATCTAGATATATTAATGTGGCGTGATGATGGTGAATCTATAAATAGGTTATTTATGTGGCGAATCTAGATATATTTAAACATTTTAGTATTCAAAGTCATAAAGTTTGGTCACATGTACTATATATGAAACGACACATATTTACGGACGGAGAAAAGGTAACTAAGGCGATGCTTCCTCAGGTCAAAAATAGTTGTTGTTTTAGGCATTGATAGATCTCTAAAATACGGCTTTGATCACTAATTTTTATTATAATATATTTATAAAACCCAATAAAATTATAATATTATAAAAGTACTTTTCAAGACAATTTATATATATGATTTTCATTTATCTAATTCGAATATTTAAAAAGATATAGTCCATCAAAATTTTAAAAAATTGACTATATCATTATCTAAAACAACAATTATTTATGACGAGGGAGTAGTTCTGCACAGTAAGCTGATACGGCTAAGTGGGAGGCCCTGAAATGTTACACGCTAGACATCAAAATCGAGTGTTGGAGAATTCTTCTTGAACGCCGCAAAGGAGGGCACCTGGCTGAAAGGGAGCGGAGGGACCTCAGTTAAGTTGAGAAGGAACAAATTCAGTATGTATTGCTGGTATTCGGCAATCTTACAGAGGAGGAAGCAAATGCAAACTCCACCCCTCAAAATGTTTAGGATGTTTTGGGTTGCAGTAGGACAGACCAAAAACTACGTACCGCCTTTGCTAGAATGGAGAAGGCACAGCAAGGTCATAACAAGATGGAGAGCAGCAAGGAGAAAGGTTGGTGGTTTGTACTTGTAAGGACTGAGAAATCAATCAGCTACCTCAGCTGTACTCCTGCCAATCTGCCATCTTCAGATTAAAATGACGGGGATTTTTTAATGACCCTTCCTGCAGGCAGCCAGGACAGAGCAAGGAGTAAATAAGAGTACATGCATTTCGCTGCAGTCACAGATCGATCGAGTGGTGTTTAATTCGAACAAATCGGCTCGCTAGATTGCAAAATCCTGTACTGCCCTGAACTAAAGGATCAATGCTAGCTGCCACTCTGAAAAGAGGGGGAGGAAAAGTTATTCTTTCATTTCTTTCACAGGGACCACCAATAGTCGCTGTGCCCAAGTAGCAGTGAACAATAGAGAGACAAGGTGGTGCATATATGCACGAGCAGATGAGTTCATTGGACTGAACTACTCTCTGCTGTTTTGATTTTAATGTAGGAATGCATCCATCAATTAAGCACGCATGGACAGGCATGCACAGAGACCTGATCGATGCTTATCCCAGCTTGCATGTAAGACTAGCTAGCTCATCCTGTCATTCTGTGCGGTGAACTCAATGCAGTACAATTCACTGTGAAGCCATCATTTCTGGACGCCACGGTCCTGCTGTGTATGTAATGCTGCCTAGCTCATTCACATCCAACGTCGACAGCATAGCTAGCTAGCTACCTATATAGGTCCTGACTATGTATCTAGCAAAAGTAAAAGTAAAAAAGAAGAAAAAAAAGCAACCCATCGATCGAGAATAATCCCACAATGCATGCTAAGTTGCTAACTGTCTAGGTCAAGTTCAGACTTCAGAATTTAGATCGTCGACCGATCCCAAACCCTATTCTATGACATGCAGTTCGGCAGTGAACCACTCACTCACCAGCTGGTCAGCGATCGATCGATCACTTGCTACCACTCGATAATAACGTACTGACTAATCGATTAACCTGCATCGATCACTTAGCTGTCACGGCCGGGCAGGCTGCGTGTACGTTGAGCGTGCAGATGAAATTGGATCCGTTTGTTCCGACAGATCAGACGTGCTAATATGCCATTCCGCGAATGAAGAGATAGGGGAATTTTCAGACAAGGGCATATATGCCGATCGAGGCCGGCCGAGCGTGCCCGCGGCCAGGCCACCTTCCCGATATATTCCGCTGAAAACTCAGGCCCGGGCGCGCGCGCGGCAGCGAAATCCCAACAGCAGACACGCACGTACTACCCTGCCCGGTGCGCGCGCGCGGGGGTGGCCTCTTCCCCCCCCCCCCTCCTCCCCCACCCATGCGCCCGGCGCGCGTATATATATAGGCAGAAGCCACCTCCCAAGGTGACCCAAATCAACAAACGCCGGCCCTGATCACTTGCAACTCACCTCACCTCACCCCTCTGGAGGAGACCAAAAGGCCAAACAATCAAGCACCAACGCAAACAAAGCCAGAGAGAGAGAGAGAGAGAGAGAGAGAGGAGAGGGAGGGGGGTTAAAAGACTTTGTGAGCTAACTAGTCAAATGTACTTGTAGCTCACAGCGGCCACCAATCACCAGAGGACAGCAGCCAGCTGCGTATATCTTCTTCAACAGTGGGAGATAGAGAGAGAGACGGACGCACACACGAACACACACTTTTCAGCCTTGAGTGCGAGCAGCAGGTACGGTCGCCGTCGTCGACGTCAGCGCCAACATGTGCAACACCGGCACCAGCACTCCCCCCTCGCCGCTGCCGCCGCCGCCTCCGCCGCTCGGTCACCACCACGGCCATGCACTGCTTCTCTCCAAGGTAATATACGCATGTTGTACCTGTATCTATGTGCACATTCTTTGGTTAGCTACTCTCCAAGGTGAGTTGCATATATACAACATGCACACGTAGGTATAATTAGATGGGTAGACATAATTAAGCACGCTCATAGCTGCCAGCTACAGTGTACATGAATGGTCGCAGCCGAGCTAGTTGTTTAATGTTTATTACTAGCTAGCTAGTAGCATGTAACAGTAACAGGAAAGAAATGGAAAGCTCGAGCTGTTGGAAAATGGCAGCTCGTCCTGAGCTGGATACGTCGTACATGTTAGTCTTACATGTGTATATGTGTACCAGGTGGCCGGCGAGGCGCGGGCGATCGGGCGATTGTCGGTGCCGATGGCTGTGACGGGGCTGGTTATGTACTCGCGGGCGCTCATCTCGATGCTCTTCCTGGGCCGGCTGGGCGATCTGGAGCTCGCCGGCGGGTCGCTGGCGCTGGGCTTCGCCAACATCACCGGCTACTCCGTGCTCTCGGGGCTGGCGCTAGGCATGGAGCCCATCTGCGGTCAGGCCTTCGGCGCGCGCCGGGGCAAGCTCCTGGCCCTCGCGCTCCACCGCACAGTGCTGATGCTCCTCGCGGTGGCGCTGCCCATCTCCCTCCTGTGGATCACTTCCACAGGGTACATACTGAAGCTGCTCGGCCAGGACGAGGGCGTGGCGAACGCGGCGCAGACGTTCGCAGCGTACGCGTCGGCCGACCTGGCGGTGCTGGCCGTGCTGCACCCACTGCGCGTCTACCTCCGGTCCCAGAACCTGACGCTGCCTATCACCGCGTGCTCCCTCTTCTCAGTGCTGCTGCACGGGCCAATCAACTACCTCCTCGTGGTGCGCCTCCGCATGGGCGTCGCCGGGGTCGCGCTCGCCGTCGCGCTCACCGACCTCAATCTGCTCATCGCGCTGCTCTGCTTCCTAGCCATCTCGGGGGCCCACAGGGACTCGTGGGTGGGCCCCACCTCGGACTGCCTCCGCGGCTGGACGGCGCTGCTCCGCCTCGCCGTTCCCACCGCCACTGCGGTCTGTCTCGAGTGGTGGTGGTATGAGCTCATGATCGTGCTGTCGGGCCTCCTCTCCAACCCGCGCGCCACCGTGGCGTCCATGGGCATCCTCATCCAGGCCACCTCGCTCGTCTACGTGTTCCCCTCCTCCCTCGGCCAGGGTGCGTCCACCCGCGTCAGCCACCAGCTCGGCGCGGGCAGCCCCGGGGGCGCCCGCCGGGCAGCCGGCGCCGCCCTCTCCATCGGCCTCGTCGTCGGCGCTGCGGCCGCCACCTTCATGGTGTCCATCCGCAACCACTGGGGCCGCATGTTCACGTCGGACGCTGACATCCTGCGGCTCACCACCGTGGCGCTCCCCATCGCGGGGCTGTGCGAGCTTGGCAATTGCCCGCAAACGGCCGGGTGCGGGGTGCTCCGCGGCAGCGCTCGCCCCTCCAGCGGCGCGTGCATCAACCTCGCCTCCTTCTACCTGGTCGGCATGCCGGTGGGCGTGGCACTGGCCTTCGGAGCCCGCCTCGGCTTCGCCGGCCTGTGGCTCGGTCTACTGGCGGCGCAAGGCGCCTGCGCCGTCTGGATGGCGCGCGCCGTGGCCTCCACAGACTGGGACGTTGAGGTGACCCGCGCCAAGGAGCTGACCAAAGCCGCCACCACCACCACCACCAACCACGCCGAATGCAACACCGACACCTCAACTAGCGTTACCACAAGCACCAAAACAGCAACAACTACTACCAGTATCAACAATGCCGGCGGTAACAACAACAAGGGCTACTTGCCGATCAGCGTGAGCAGCAAAGACGACGCTCTGGAGAAACTGGAGGAAGGGCTCATGACGACGACCAGGACCAACACAACCGGTGCTAGCAGCGTTAGCGGCAGCAGTGGCGACGCGTTAGGCCACACCAATGCCGCGGCTAGGGACAAGAAGCACAGCTGCAAAAGTAACAACTGCAGCTGCAGCGGTGCTGCTAGTGGTACGACGGCGGAGGGAAAGGAGCAGAAGAGGGACGACGTCTCGGAGAGGGCCCCGCTCATCAATGTGAGGGACGATGACGATGACGAGGAGGGGCACGATGGCGATGGCCGTGGGGGTCGACAAGTCTAGTGTGGACGTTGATTGATTATGGGGTTTTTGATAACTAGGCTGTTGCGATTGACTTCTTTGATCCATCTCCATTTCTTCTTCTTGAGTATCGAGGGAAAACAAAGGATTATATATATATATATATATATAACTCCTTGGGGGCCTTGTGTAAATACTACTAGCTCCATTTAATAGGCCCTATATATATGTTAATTGATGGTGAAATTTTTTTTGACAAGTGCACACGTGTATATGCACACAGCCATCCATAGTCGTCCATGCGTGTTAGCATGGATACATATGGCACTGTTTGTTGTTTCATGATTTGAGGGCTAGCTTGAATTAGAGGTGGGCGTCGTGCGGTGCAGGGCCAGTCCGGCACGGGTTTATTGTACTTTAGGCTTGAACCGTATCCGGCCGCGACGGTCCATCATGCCTGCTGTGCCGTGCCTGCTCGTCTTCGGTGAGTCCAGGCACGGCCCATTTGCACTTCGTGTCTGCTTCGTACCGTGCCGGTCCAGATCTAGCCCATTTATACTATTGCGACGAGAGGAAAGGATCCGGAGACTCACGGAGTTGATTTAAAAAAAATACGCCTTATAAACTACCAATAGTATTATCGCAAAATAGAAAGATGTTATTAGTAGTATTGTCTCAAAAAAATTATCACAAGTTACTGACCGTTACTACTCACGATATTATTTGATCTTTTTTTTAAAAGGGTCACATCATTATAGGGTCGTATCATGCATTGCCATACACTATCACTGTGTCACTGTATTTGCCTTTATATAGCACTCGTGTCTAGGGTCGCTTTTACTTTTACTCAAAGATTGTAATTGAATATTTGAATGTAACATCATAGCCAGGCAGGATCCTCTCTCTAGCAAACGAGCTAGGTCTTCTGTCACAAAAATTATTGTCACCTACTCACCTGATTTGCCCTGTTAATTGATGTGTGAGAAAAAGAAAAAATCACAGATGCCCTGCCAATTCAAATGCGTGAGACCAGCGGCAATGGACACAAATATTGAGGGAAAAGAAGTAAATTTTATGAAATCTTGAATGTGTACAGAGTTACTGCCTCGTTAAAAACCTTACACCCTGGTGTGGGGTATCCCCGGTAAAGAAAAGAGTACAATAACTACGTTTATATACATAGACTACCTGAGGCTGAGATTGTCAAAGTCGACTACCGCGTCCGTGATCTCCTTATCTTTGGGCTGATGTTGTGTCCTGTCATCTGCATGCTCCCAGTCTTTGAGGCATGTTATTGCCTCAACCATCTCAGGTCTGAGAGACGACCTCCCCGGCTCAAGTATTCTCCCAACCAAACTGAAAGTGGATTTCGACGAGACAGTGGACACCGAAACTAAGTGTCATTAAGGTCTGTTTTAACATTTCTAGTTTATTTGTAAACATTTTAGAAATATCACGTGTAGTTGTTCTTCTACTAACATGTTGGTATTGCGGGCAAAAATCACGTTGCACCATTCTCTCAAAATTAGATCTCTCACCCATTCTAAGCGAAAGATCCTCCGTAGCTATGTAACATGCAATTTCGTCTCTAACTACGTCGGTGTTGTATACCCATGTGCTTACCGAACCGTCAGTGTTGAAGTTGAGCTATGTCTGCACGCCTTTGCCCGGCCTCTGTCCGACCGATATCTTCCTCAAGCAATGCTCTGCATGTCTCTCTTCAGATGACCTGTTCAACCACATGCACGTGCAGATAGTTTAGCTTGACAGTATTTGCAAACAGCATACACTACCGCACGTCCGTCCATAATTTTGATGGTTCTGTCCATATGTTGCCAGCACCACGTGCGTTGACTACCAGATATGGACGCTCGTGCTGGCTGCATCGATATATCGGGCTACGTGTTCGGTGTGAATACTGATGCCCATCCCGGATACACCGAGGTAGCAGCATCCGAGCTCGGTGCATCCGAAGTGTATGAGGCATCCTCGATGTTGTACGTGCCGTCCACATGACGGTTATCCATTCCGTAGTCTCCCATGCTGGGGGAGAGTTGGCGTGGATCAATCTCTTGATCCTGATGAGGGGGACTTGGAGAGCACGGGCGTGCTCTTCTGCTCTTGCTCTTACGAAACATTTTATTTCGCAGCGGGAAAGCAAAAAAAGATAGCAATTAGAGAGAGATGTGCTGATGTGCAGAATGTGCTGAGCAAAAATGGGCAAGAAGAGAGAGCGCAAGAGAGCCGTGCAGAACAAATGCGAGCCATCCCCTGTCTTTATGGTGTGTCTAGCGAAACGACCGTTGTTCCGCTGTCGTTGTAAATTCAAATGACGCCCGGCCGCGCACTCGCTCATGACGAAAATTGAAAAGCGCGGGACGCATATGACAAAGCAACTTTATGTCATGTCATGCGTCACATCGTTGTTCCGCTGTCGTTGCAAATTCAAATGAGACGCACCCACGCTCGTGCATGACGATAATTGAATCGTGCGGGACATTCAGACGAGAGAGACGTTAAATGCTTTGTCTTTAAATGCTATACGGCATTTCAGTTCTCTTTTTCTCAGACGCATGACATTCAGACGAGAGAGACGTTGAATTCACATTCAGACATGTGATTCCCTCAATTTTTTTCCCGTGATTCACATTCAGATTCCTTCTCTTTGCGTGTGTGTGTTTTCCCGTCGGAGACAAGCGCGCTCTCTCTTTTCTCTTTTTCTCCTGCCCGGGCCCTCGCCTCGCCCCTCGGTTCGCTCACCTCAGTGAAGTCTCCTCCCGAGCGCCCCTCGGGCCCCGATGCGCCCGCTCAGGCTTCGGGCCCCGCCCCGCTCCCTTCCCCGTGCCGGCGTCCTCTGCTCCGCCCTACTCCCCTCCCCGCGCCGGCGCACCCCTCACCGCTCCCCTCCCCACGCGAGGCTGATCGGGTTCCGACTCGACGAGGCGTGAGGCGTGAGACACAAAGCGTCGTCGCGAGAGGCGGCTCGGTGACCACGGCGCGAGGCAGCGCGGGTTGCGGGAGGCGGCGGCGCACAAGGCGACAAGCGGCCTTGCGCGACTCGATGCGGCTCCCCTGCGGCTCGACCGTCTTCCTCTGCGCTGGCTCGGACGCCCGGCCACGTCTTCCTCTACGTCGGCCCGATTGCGTGCCGCTGCGCTGCCGCGGGCCCTACCGTGTGCCGCCGCGCTGCCGAGTGCTACATTGGACGGCATGCCACCGTCGGGCATGCCGGGGCACGGCACAAACGTACTCTTTTGGGCCGTGCCGGCCTGAGCACGACCCAGACTATCGAGCCAGGCCGGGCCTCCCGCCATGCCCGATTGGTAGGCCGGGCACGGTCCGGGCAACCGTGCCGAACCGACCCGGCCCTTTTAGAACAGTGACGTGCCGGATCGTTGGTCGGGCTGGGTCGTGCATACCTCAGGCCGGCCCAAAATGGTCTGGCACAGTGCCCACCTCTAGCTTGAATTGAGCCCCTGTTGTGCTGTTCCCCTAGTGGTTATAAACGTGAGGGTCAATGGTGGTGCCCCATTTCTGCCTTTTCCACACACACACTGCTTCTATATTGAACTCATTTGCCCTCCTTTTTTGCCTTTGCTTTTTGATAAAGTCGCGTATGATCTGATATCTACAAGCACTTGGTAAAAGCTACCCTTGATGTCTTGCGATTTGTAAAGAATATACTTTTTGCGTGCTGCAAAGGAACGGTAGTGTGCATGTCTCTATTCCCCCCTGTTTACTATATTTAAATCATCTTTTTTCCATCAAAAGACTCTTACCGCAAATATTTGTCAGTGTTAGACACACAGATGTCAAATGAAGTGTAGAGTTCATTCCAGCACCAAATGCTACTGCACAGATATGGAAAAAAGAGAGCGTAAAGGCCTCTCATGCATCAATGGAGTTTTCACACTTATACATCATAATTAACTGGCGCGTGTACTATTAAATTTTATCCTATATATGTGCCGTGTAGGACCAACAATTTTGTAAAATCTTTATCTAAACACACTGCGATGTCACCGGCGGATCTACCCCTGGATAGGGTGGACGACTGCCTGGGCCCCCGACGATAAGTCATAGAGGTGCAGTGCAGTTCTACCTATCACAAATGCTACGAAAAAAAGCTTTTTTAAACAAGCCTTCATTCTAAACCATCAAGTAGTTAAGTTTATCTAGGTCCTAAAGTTTGCTGGCTCCATCACTGTGTAAGGTCACAAGATCTTCCATTTATACACACTAGTATAGTGCCTGTGCTAACGCTAACGGTAGTACACCCGCTTATCAATTAAATGAGAAGATAAGTATGAATATAACAATAAATAATCACAGCGCCCGTATGCGAGTACAAAAATGAAGATATAACACTCAATAATAATTTTCGCTAAACGTTTTCCGTATGCTCTTAAGACTTGTTCTTATGTCTTGAGGGATGTTTTCTGCGTACTCATTCCACTTGTATTTTAGTATTTCAATTAAGAAACACTTCCTCAGGATAGGTGAACCCTGTAAGTACATTGTAGAGCATCATCAGTATAGACTTACTTTACAATCTTATAAAAAGTGATTAATAAAATAGAGAGTACCGACGATGCAGATCCGTGCATTAAACTGTTGACCATTCCAGATGTACATGAAGTTCATGACCAAATAACCTGTCAAGTTCCTGCACAACATTGGCACATATCGATCATCAGTTCATGAGCTAGCAAGTACATGAGGCTAAGTTGGACTTAGATAGTTCTGTATGTACCTTTGTCCAGACATGAAAGAGCCGACGTCGTCACCGTCGCCGCACGCCTGCGTATGTATGTACGCTGACGTCGCTAACCGCTGTCGCCGCACGTAAAAGCCTCGCAGCCTTGCCGAACGGCGAGAGGTATGGCACCTCCGTCCCGACGTTTGGGCGTTCTTTAGTTAGGAATTCCCGGGACCTGCGCAAGGAACACGGGAAAGGAAGGCATGGATTCAGTTTGTGTTTTTTTATAGCATTCTGGTGCATATGAGATCATGCAATAAAGAAAGGATGTGAAGATACGAGTGTTTTTTTAAGCGCGTGCAGCAACTTTATCTTGCGATCATATTGTACGTACTACATATTTGGAAGGAGAGCGAATCAAACAAGGAAATAAACAGGGAGGATCCGCATGCAAGGAAACCATACTTGAATTTTTTACTATCCTGGTCAAAATTGTACGTACTACATATTTGGAAGGAGAGCGAATCAAACAAGGAAATAAACTGGGAGGATCCGCATGCAATGAAACCAGACTTGAATTTTTTACTGTCGTGGCCTCGTGATTGTATTTTTTCTGAATATGACCCTTCTCGAGAATTTTTTACGGATCTAGCCCCATAGAGCCTAATTTCAGCGCACGGAGAGCGCTGAATTTTTTTTTATCCACGGAACCAGCAGTCTGTGAATGCTGCTTAATTTTTTTCAATTTTTTCTCGCGGAACCAGCGGCCGGCGAACACTGTTTATTTTTTTATCTTTTTTTCACTGTGGATCCAGTGGTCGGCGATCACAGTTTATTTTTCTATATTTTCCCAGAATTATTCAGTGGACGAGCACTGCTTGAATATTTTTTTTCATTTTTTCTCCCACGCTTGAATTTTTCAACGGCCACCGAACATTTTTTTTTCAAAATTATCAAGCGGACGGGCACCGCTTGATTGTTTTTTTTCGGAATTTTTTTACTGTATTGGCATCATCGTTATAATTTTTTTCGAATCAGACTTTCGCGGCGATGAATTTGCGATTGTAGCCTCAAGCCAGAAAAATTCAGCGGAGTGGTGGCGCGGTATTATTTACCAGCACCCAGGCTCGAATTTTTTACTATATTAGTATCATCATTATAATTTTTTCTGAATCAAGCCCTCGCGGCGATGAATTTGTGATTATATCCTCGAGACAGAAAAAATCAGCGGAGAGGTGCTAGAATTATTTTTTCCGCGGTCGAGAAGAACTGTAATTTTTTTCCCATGCCCGAAATTATCCAGCGGCCAGGCAGAGCTTGGTTTTTATTTTGTTTCGTGCCTGAAATTATCCACCGCCCGCTGGATAATTTCGGACGTGGGAAAAAAATTCCAGCACATCTCCGTTGAATTTTTTCGGCTTGAGGCTATAATCGCAAATTCATCGCCGCGAGAGCCTGATTCGGAAAAAATTATAACGATGATGCCAATACAGTAAAAAATTCGAGCCCAGACGCTGGAAAATAATACCGTCTCCCGGTTTCCTTTTCCCAGCATGTAATGTATGGTTCTTTCCTTTTCCATGACGTTTGTTTCTTTTTCCTTGATTCCAGAACGTTTGTTTCCTTTTCCTTGATGATGCTAGAGGTTTGTTGTGGGCCACAGGGATGACTAGACACACTAAACAATGGTCATCGGATGTGGATGAGTAAAGCTGAGGAAAGATCTGAGAGGTTAATTTTGATGGAGGCAAGTTTCTGGGGACGTTTCGTTGGGTGCACGAATGTTGAGTCATCTCTAGTGGGATGCACTATTTAGAGTGAACGTAGAAAAGAATACTTACGTGCATTATAAAGAAGTATAGATAACCAAGCTGTCTGAAAGAGAAACCCAAATTCCACAAAGCTTACCCTGCACAAACAGTCCCCTCTCTCAAAGATTGTAAAGACACACTGTCATCACCAAACTTTTCACATTCCTTTCCCATTTGTACACAGCTGCCCTTTTTCTTAGGCAGCGAAGGTAGCTACCATGCATCTCCCTGATCAGAACATTTTCCCAAAAGAAAAGAAAAACAATGGGTTACTAGTTACTACCACTACTCAATTGCGCGTGTACCATAGAATAGATTTCAGCACCAGTAGTACTAGCCACGGATAGGGAGGCAGGCAGGCAGCCAGCCCGAGCGGATGATAGATTCCTTGACGAGGTTGTTATAATTAATCTGGTACCAACACGAAATAGATTCGTTTTAAGTAGAATTAACTGTTGCTGGTAAGCTATGAGAAAAATAAGAGTAAAAAAATATAAAAAGTGTTAGCTGTGTTGCACCACAAATATTCTTCTCTATGTGGCTACGGAGGTGCATGCGGCTCTACGGTGACAAGACAACGATGTAGCGAGCTGTCGTCGAGGTACTCACTCTAAATAATTTGTGGTGTAAATGTGTGTGTATTCGGTGGTTGTGTTAGTGTTCTATATGTGCGTAAGTACTTGTAAGTATGTGTCCTAGTACTATTGTACAACCTCTCATCACAGACGGTTCATAAACATCATCACAGACGGTTTTATGAACCGTCTGCTGTAAAGTGTCAGTGGTGGGAAGGGTACATCACAAACGGTTTTGGAACCGTCTGTGATTGTTTAGAACTATCTGTGATGACTACTCATCCCAGACGGTTCTAAACAAGACTGTTCTTGTTTAGAACCGTCTGTGATGTGTAGTCATCACAGACGGTTCTTATTTAGAACCGTCTTGATGTGTGATGGTCACAGATCCAAGCATACATCAGGATCATAAATACAAGCATACATCAGGATCACAGATCCAAATCAATAGAGTTATTTGCTGGCTTATATTTACAAAATCTCTCTTACATTGAGCAATTGTACACTCATCCTAAATGCTAGAAAAAATAACAATCATAACATCAGGTAAAGAGCTAAAGTGTACAATTTGATTGGAAGGTGAATCCAACATCAGGTGTTGTTCAACAAGAAAACCAAGTGCTGCTTGTTGTTCACGTGTCCTTTCATATAATCTCACAGATAACAAAGGATCTGATGAAGGTACATGCCTGTGGATTTATGGGGATTGATCGACATATGTCAAATTAAGTTCTTCATGCGTGTGGGAAGCTAAGAGAAACATATCAACTATTATCTTTCTTGTGCACCGCTAGGAGCAGGCATCACCTAATAGCGCAATCCAGGTCACTCAAATGACTAAACGTTATACAGAATCAAGGTATAAACTATATTATGTATTATGTAATCATGGTTTGAACTTCTCATATGCACTGAATGCTTAGAATGATGTCTTTCATGTCAAAACAAGTTAAAAATCCTAAAATTCTAATATCAAACAATCTGAACTCTGAAGGCTACAAATAATCTTACGGGTTCTCAATGAAGCTGTTTCCAGAAGGATCATCACATAACAAAGCTAAAAGTAGCTTCTCCTGATCCGAAAGACCTCAATTTTACTAAAAATTGATCAATAGCTTCAGCTTTTTGAGGATCCACTTTCTACAGGACCGAAAGGACGATTAGAGTATCACTAGGTGGGCAATTTTGAATTCAAAAACTAAGCATGCATAGCACTAAGATTCACCTTTGTTTCATATTGAAGTGCCTGCAACTCATTGACCACTCGCATAATAATCCCTTCCACCTAATTTATGATGCAGAATACTTAGTGAACTGGCAATAAAAAAATAATTTGGAAAGGAACCATTTCCCAACCTGATTGTATGTATTTAGCATAAATGCATTACCAAGTGCATAGATGCATACCTTGATAGTTGCTGAATCAGATTTCACAACCTGACGGTTTAGTATCTGTGCCAGTACCCCTTGTTAGTTATAGTATAAGCATACAACTAGAATGCTTTATGTACCTAAGATTAAAAAGGCACAGATTGGAAGCAACATGAATATGGATTTAAATTTGAAATAATTTCAAAATTGTTAATGCCGAGAAAAAATATGGTGATTCGATACTAAGGATGACAGCAATAAGAAAAGCACCCATTACAAGCATAAAAAAGAAGTGCTAGGGCAGATAATAATACATACCAACAACAATGAACCATACAGTGAGCTTAGTTATATAATAATCCATGCACATGAAACAATCCAGCTGTAACCTTGTCTAGAAGTTCTTTCAATGTGAAATTTTCCTTGTCTAGAATTGTATCCACCTAAAACAATAAAACACAGAGTTAGGCATGTGTAAGGCCCCTATTCTTGATAATGAATACCAAAAATAGATACCATGTGCATACAGTGCTAGTCCCATGATCAGTAGCTAGTACGCACAAATAAAAATTGATACCACAGTCATACACAACTTTATTACACAGCGGAAGTAAGGTTACATAATATTTTTACAATACCAAAAGTAAACACAGCAGTGGAGATAATTTCTTGTAGTATGCACACAAGTAGGAACCAAAAGCACACAAAACAACATTAAACAGAAAATTTATTTCAACTTATAATATTAACAATAAAACATAACATTATTCTCGACAACTACTACATAAAGAGGAAAACAAAAGCTTTCTCTAACCCTACTCATTTTCTGGCATCATCTAGTCTACTCACGGACTATTACTATCCCTATGACTAGTACTCTCGGCGTCAGGAGGAAAAGGAGTAAGGAGTCTCCTGATGGCGACACTCCTGCGGCCTCTGAGGACACCGTGGAGGAAAACTATGAGGATCCACCTGGATACTGGGTAACCTGGGGTGACTCCCTATAAGTGACATCCTCGCCTGGCGACGCCTCGATAGTACTCGGGTGTCGTCGGGCGCGGGTGTCTGAGGGACTTGCCCCAGAACTGAACGGGGTACAATGCCCCTGGCAACACAGGGGGCAATAGCATTCTCCAGGAATGCTATGCGGAGACGTGCCTCCCTGTATTCAGTTATTGCCTGTCGGCAATACTGATCAGAGGTATTTATGAATCCCACTAGGTTACATAGCGTTGGATTTTGTAACCTCGTGGCATCCATATAACAATTCTCCCCATCTGGTGGCCGGGATGGAATCCTCCAATAAGCGACTGCCAGTTCGGGTAGGGTGTGGCGTAAACTGACAATAGCCATATAGGCGGCTTTGTTCATAGCCATCATAAGGGAAGAACCGGGACCCTCGAAAGATAGGAATTCTTCGCTGTCCTCATCTCGGGTAGGGATGTCCACCCTGGCTATGTATTCCACGAGAGTAACTAATCGTTGTGGAATACTATATATCGTGGATTTTCAGGAAAATGGGCAAACTCCAGCAGATGAGCAAGAAATCCCATCATGCCGGAATCCTCCCTATGAGTGGATGTATAGCATGGGGTGTATCCGCCCATCTGCACATTTAGCAAGGAATTAGCATTACTGATTAAATGTAAGACAATAAAGCAATTTTTGGAAGAAAAGATTCAAGCAGAAATTTAAAACAGAAAAGAGTTATTAACCAATATACACATAACCAAAAGAGAAGTTTCATGCATATAAAGAATAGACAGGTAAGATGTCCTAATTCAATATTTTAGTCTGTTTGGATCCTAATGGCAAGTTTTAAGTTTTTATTACTCCCAAACTACCTAAGGTTTCCTACAGCCAGCATGGCTCTGATACCAACTTGTAAGGCCCCCATTTTTGATAATGAATACCAAAAATGGATACCATGTGCATACAGTACTAGTCCCATGATCAGTAGCTAGTACGCACAAATACAAATTGATACCACAGTCATACACAACTTTATTACACAGCAGAAGTAAGGTTACATAATATTTTTACAATACTAAAAGTAAACACAGCAGTGGAGACAATTTCTTGTAGTATGCCTTTTTAAACCCATTGTTCCGCAGGCAACTGACAAGGGAAATCCTTAGAAAAATTCATCATTAAATTCCCCATATCCTGCATCAACGTATGAGTCATCAGGGTAATCTGATTCTTCACCTAAAAAAACATCAACATAGGCAAGTTGAGTACTTACGTACTCGCAAGACTTTTGCAATTCCTAAAATACATGCAGGTCATTTCAATGGACGGCTATTAAGGTTAATTTGCAGAAAGCCAGTTTGAAATGTAAATGCAGAATTGTAATAAAATTTGCTTAAAAGCAGATTAGTAAAAATGACAGTAAGTAAGTGCGAATAAATAAAAATTTCGAATCTGGGTAAAATGACAATAATCAAAACTAGTTCTACTAACACACAGTAGAGTTCACCAACACACGGTAGAAACCGCATTTTATGAAAATAAACAAAACTGCTAACTATGTGATGACTTTACCAAGTGTCCATTATCATGACGCGCTAATCGATTAGTTTTACACTCTGCAGAGGTATACTGACTTTCCCACAAGACATGACCGACTCTTTGAGCAATCGATATTAGCACACTTCCTTTGGTGTGCGCGCAGAGTCATGTTATAATCATACATTATTTAATCCGACTTTGCACCAAAGACAGTAACGATAAACCCATTATGTGGTGTAAGAACTCAGAGCATAGAAATGATGGAACTACCCACAGTATGGCGTACACCGTTATATTGGTAGACGTTTATTCCATGATCACCTCGGTGTGGACGCCCCGTCGAGCAATTCATTAAGAAACAGCCCGTACTACTCCGGCCTTCCAAGCGCAAAGCCAGTTTTAAACAACTTAATATGTTAGAGTTGTCCCATACCAGCACTTGTGGTTGTATGATAATTCTTGGCTTGAAAACAACCCATAGTTCGGTCCTTAACTCGACACGGGCAACAATCTCCACCCTACACTACGTGCAAAGACATGCACTCCCGGCTATTGCCAATAATTGCCCGCATCTAAACCATAGTTTTATTTTCATTTTTCCAACCAAAATACCAACCATAAAAATGGTCATACCCATTTAAATGTCATAACCAACATCTTTAATCATGTCACAGTTTTATATTGCTTTAAGCATGACTAAGCATAACACTAAGTGTAAGTGACCCATATTGACATCAAATAATGTCTATGTCGTTCTAGGGTTTTCAAGGTTCACAAATCCATACTTATCAAGGAGGTTCTATAAAACTAAGGTACAACTACTAGTTTCCATAATATAGCAGACTTTAATAAAAATAAAGTATGCAGTAAATCATTTAATGAAAACATTTATAAAGCTGGGATCAATATGATCAAAGGGGGTGCTTGCCTTGTTGATTTTCCTCGACGTCGAATTCCTGTTCATCGAATGTACCGGGTTCGTCGGGTTCCACACGTCGTATGGAAACACATAACAAATACCAAATTTCAATAGGGCCAAAAAGAAATCAGATGGAAATATTCAAATAAAATAACTTCACAAATTCAGAAATGGTTACATGAATTATTTGTTCTTATTTGCAATTTAAAGATTTAATCTATTTGAATCATTATTGCATTATTTTACCACATATTTAACAACTTAAAATTTTCTTATAACAAATCCTAAGTATTTTTGCATATTCTGGTTCCTGAAGTCACAAGGAATCTAAAAAAATTTATTTTACTAAATTTGGTGGTCATTTGCAAAATTTTCATGTATGACCTATTTATAACTCTTATTTTGAATTTAAATTAAAAATTTAAATAAAATTCAATTCTAAAATATTTTTACATATTCTGAATCTACATGATTTTAGATGAATTTAGAAATTTATTTCATCAAATTTGGATAGATGATTCAAAAGATATTCAAGTTTGAATACTATAGGTTTTGGAATAATACTGAAAATTAGAAATATGCCGAAAATAGAAAGTACGCTTTCGCTGGGAAAGTGCGCTTTCCCTTTTCGGGCGATACAGTGCTGAGGCGCTGACAACCAGGGTCCACACGGCAGCGGCTGGCTCGCGGGCCCGCGCAGCGTGTGCAACTGACAGGCGGGGTCCGCACGGCAGTGACACGCGAGGCGCGAGTGACTGACCAATTGGGCCCGCATGTCGCTGACGCAAAGACGACGCCGATGCATGCGGTGACACCGGGTCCATGCGGCGGCGACTTCGCTCAATGAAGCGGTGCGGCTTCGGGCCGCAGCGGTGACCAGGCAGCAGTAGCGGCAAGGCCGAGCTTCGCACGTGGCGCGCATCAAGATCATGGTGGTGGAATCGGTTCCACCATAGGCACTAGTGGACCCGTGCGCACACGTGGGCAGTGGCGCGGCGGCCGGAGATGGCCGAGAAGGGGTTCAGCACTGGCGAGGGGCAGCGATAGCTACGGCTCACCGGAGATTCTGCAAAATTAGACCTCCTCGAGCTTGAAGATCACCCTGGCGAGCATCAGGACAACACAAGGAGTCTATTTTCGGGTTTGGTTTGAAGAATGGGTAGCGGAGGAAGGTTCTCACCGTGCGGCTGCGGAGAAGGTTGCACGGTGCGGAGGCTGAATAGAGAAGAAGAGCTTGAACCGGCAGGGGGAAGGACTTCTGGTGACGCAAGGAAGCTTCGGCTCGGTTGAATTGGACTGGAATTGGTTGTGGCGGCTAAACGGCGGTTTTCCCCTTTTTTGGGTTTCGCCGGAGCTGGAGACGACGAGCGGGAATGGCGGCGAATGGGGTTCACAGGGCGACGACTGGGTCGGCTGCGACGCGAGCGACGCCTTTTATACGGGGAGATGAGGTCGGTTTGGGCGCGGGCGCGAGAAGACCTGAGACGGTCGTCTCAGCGCGAGAGAGAGCAGAGAGGAGAGGGAGAAGAATGTGGGTTAGTCGCTGACGCATGGGGGTGAGGTGGCAGCGAGAGCCGCTGAGCTTGATCGCGAACAGCCCGGGCCACAGTCGTGAGACAAGAAAAAGAACTCTGACGAAGACTCAGGACAGAATGGGACTTCTACGGCGGTTTCGTCAGGCAAACCGACTCGAAATTTTATAAAACTTTTACCCTACGTCGGAAAGGAAATTACCAGACTTTTGTATAATTTTCACCATTTTATGATGCATGTAGAATTTGAAATAATTCTGACAATACAACTATTGCTATTCTGTCAATTATGTTTTTATTTAATTTATGATATAAATGAGGTTCATATTTTATAAAACTTTGTTTTAGAGTCAGAAATGTCATTATACACGTTATTTAAATTTTTCATATTTTATTTATTAATATTTAATTTTTAATAATTCTGACATTACTATTTTCAAATTTATTTCTTCACTGTTCATGAATTTGTAAAATTATAAAATGAATTATTAAATTTATGATATTTTTACAGGAGATTTATACTGTACTTATGTAGTCAGCGTAAAAATCTTGATCCAGGATAACTTCCAAATATTTTTACAAAATTCTTTTAACATTTTACCCTGACTTTTTCTCACCTGATTTGCTTTGATTAAATTATAATTTATTTAGTCCAGCTCTTCCACCGACTTAATCTTGCTGTGGAGAGCCCTTAGATTCTTGTTATGACTTTGGTAAATTTTTGTTGACTTGGCATTTTTACTTTTTACTTTTACCATTTTACTATATTCTTTAATTCACTTTCTTGTATTAAGGAAAAGCCAAAAGAATATCTGATAAATCCAGAAATTTTAGAAATTTTAGAAATAATACACAAAAGACTTTTTAATTTAATCTTCTTTATTTTATAATTTTGAGGCTGTTACAGCATGTGAGTAGAACACTACTGCGGATCGGGCATGCACAAGCGGTTCGAAACCGCTTTCAGAAGCGGTTTTAGAACCGCTTGTAAGCAATCGGAGTGATAATTGTCGGGTATCACAAGCGGTTCCCAACCGCTTGTGGTTCGACATTTCCACAAGCGGTTGGTGTTACCAACCGCTTGGAGAGGCTCTCTCCAAAAGCGGTTGGTATTACTTAACCGCTTGTGGAGAACTCTCTCCACAAGCGGTTGGAGTTACCAAGCGCTTGTGAAGAGTCCGACAACAGAGCGTTTGATTATATTCAATATAGAATATGTTTTCAGAGGGGTTTTTGATATAGATTTTGACAATTAAAATAAATAGAACTTCATGAGTTTTTTTGACACACTTAAATATATATATATATATATTAGTCATTAGTATTCATTCAGATAATTACAGATCACTAAAAATGAACAAGTTGATCGATGAACACATGAAATAATAAGCTAGCCACGTCTTTTACAACTTTCAAAGAATAAAAGGGCGAATGTTGAGCTCATTTCTTGCGTGCGTCGCTCTTTGTGCCCTTGGTCGACGTTGATGTCAGTTCACCTGTCCTTATTTCAGGACAATCTCTCCAACCATTTGCGTGGAACTCGCCTTTGGTGGATACAATCTCGTCGACAATAAAGCCGATGAGTTGTTCTTGGATTGTCGCAACCCGTGCGGCGGGATCACGCCTTGCACATCGATGTTGGGTGACAAAGCGGGAGGTAAATAAATCTCTCGACATGTAATTATTAAAGTGTAAGTACTAAGAAATTGACATGTGCACACTACCTCGGCGTTGGTTGTGCACATCACCGTGGGTAATACTTTGCATATAGTGGCACACATAATAGCCACATAGGTTGTTTCCACCCGTCTCTGTAGAACTCGCGATGAAATTTGAAAGGACCACGATTATTGGGATGAAAACTGTTACGGCATATTAATATTCTTTAATACGTACTCGAGTGCTTAATTGTACATCAAATTCGCTCGAAATCTCCTTGTTGCTTCTTTCAAACCGCGAATGTCCTGTGTGATGCGTTAGTATGAATGGTAATTATCGAGTTGGAATAATTAGCAAGGTATTTCAATATATATAATAAGGAAAACCATCGATATATATGTGCTATATACTGTTTAGGTGTCAATGACAAATTGAAAAATTTTCACCGAGTCCTTTTGAGTCTTGAACAATGATTTGGTCGCTATCAAGCTTGATGACAAGCAGGATCCAATGAAACCTATTCATGTATTGCAACATATAGTAACTAGTTAGCTAGTAGTATTATAAATGCCTTGGAAAATATAAGAACGAGAGGTTGTATATATACGCACTCGAAGTTGAAGGGCGTATATGTACGGTTTGTAGTGTTGTCCCAAGAATGCATCGAGAATGTAATCTTCAAGTTCCTTTCGGTTGTATCCAAAGACGAACTCGTTAACAATCTCTGGGTCGATGAAGCCCACGTTGAAGATATTCTCTTTTCTACATCGTTGTATCTCCATTCTACATAGAAAGGTATAAGTTTAATAGTTGCAATTTTATTGTACGAGGAAGCACACAGTAAAGGTATGAGCTTGACACTTACAGCACCAAAGAGCTCATGAGAGACACGTTGATGGAGTCGGCATGGTAAATATTGTATAAGTCGTCAAATTCGAGCCATATGGTGTTGTCCCCGCGATAAAAATCATCTTCTTTGATACGGAGGGGAACATCGTTCTTCCTTGAGCGGACTCTGTCATGTACCATTCGTGAAATTGCCGCATCTTGGTTGGCAGATCCTTTATCTCATTTGGGTCAATCAGCTCCCGGCCCAACTGAAATTGCCATCTGACCTTTGTTGCCATTGGGATATCATCTATTAATCCAAGAGCTGCAGCTGTGGAACTGAGTCCTGCCTCCTTCATAAACCTCTCGAGGTTCTCCGATCTTGGTCTCTCTTCTTCTTCTTTGCCGCCACCGACCACGTTTATTCTTCTGTAGCCTTAATTATTGTCCGCTCATAGTTGGAGCACAGCAAAATGCTTTGCACGGCATGTCGCGAAGTGTTCTGCCGCTTTTGGATTGGTTGGTACCTTTGGCTCTACCTTCTTTTTTGTGAAGTGTGCAGCCACTTCTTCTTTAGTGACCGCGTCACTCTCCTCCTTATTCATATCATATGCCCTCTTTGGAGGTTCCTTTACCTTGGTCGATCGGCTGGACTCCGCCTTCTTGGGAGCAGGTGAGGGAGCCTTCATTCTATTATCGAGCTTCTTCCTCGGAGGAGATGGTGGAGGCGTGGTTTTCCTAGGGGTTCTTTTTGTTTGAGATCTTTGGTGGTGGAGTAGGGCTTGCGTGGAGCGGGTGGAGACACAGGAGCCTGCTGGTGGTGGAGTAGGGCTTCGCCTGCTTTATGGCAAGGCATTGCGTGGCGGTGACGTTGGAGGAGGCGTGGGTTGCCGTGGTGGAGATGACGCGTCCATAGCGGTGGAAATATGATGTACCGCTTGCGCCAAAGGATGATATTGTGGAGGGCCTGTCCAAGCTTGGTCACGTCGTCGCCTCCAAAGAATATCGAGGTGAAGTTCTTCAAATCCGCTCAAGACCTCCTCCACCGCGACCTTTGAGTAACCCGGGTATCTCGTTGCGATGGAACATCCGCCCACTCCACCGGATATGCCATGCCGTAAGCCACCTTGATGGAGAGGTTACGCGATCAACATGCAGCTCACACCGGCGGCGAACCCTTATGTCATCCACGGGATAACGGATAGCAAGGTGTCGCCTTCAGGGGCCCGGTGGACGCGCAGCTACTTCGCCGCGCGGAGGGGCTGATCACAACGTCCGGCTGATTGCTCGGACCTAGTCCTTGAAGCTTCTTGAGGGCAATTTGTACTTGTTGCGCAACTATGTCGCCGATGCTAGCCCGGGTTGCTCGAGCTCTTGTTCCAATTGGTACACTTTACGTGATTCTCTTGATTTGCTTCTATGCCGCTCTCAGACGTATGTGCGCCCTTCGCGAAACCATACTTCCACGGCGTCGACTTGCCCATACCTCGTGTCCGTCCCGGTGCTCGGGGTTTTCAAGGGCATGTGTTAGCTCGTCATTCTCCCTGCTCGCACCAATGTACCGCCGAGATCGCTCAATAGCTTGTACAATCCTTTGGCCACCTCTTGTACTCTGGTGCCATCACCAAACCGCCGTCATCGAAAGGCTCCCCATGACCCATGAACCAATTGCGCAGCGCTGTTCCCACTGAGCGGTAGCGGTGTGACGCCCTTCGCCATTAATTCTTCTTCCGCTTCTCCCATTTTGGTACAGCCTTGATGTAACCACCGGTGCCAAGATGGTGGTGGTATTTCTTCATCCGTGAATTGGCCTTGTTCTTCCGACTCGCGGCTGGCCTTCACCGACTTGAACTCCTCGAATGCTTCCCGGTGATCCGCCAACTTAGGAAATTGGTTGAAGTCGGGTCTTTCTCCTTTCGCACGTATTTGCGGCCGAGAGACGCCTTCCAAGCCTGAAACATTGTTGCCATCTTCTTCAAAGTAAATTTCTTGGCCTTGTCTTGGACCCTTGAGGAAATGTGAAATTTTCCTTAATATCTTGCCGAGCGTGTCCTTGGTAGCTTGAGGAACTTCGCCCATTTTCTCGATGCTAATTGGGACGTGATCCTCACGTGGTAACCGCAAGCGTTGTTGTACGGCCCAATCGCTAAAAGAGGGCAACCGGCATCCCTTCGTTGTTAACGTCGGTAAACACGTGCTTCGTGGACGGCTTCTTGTTAGGTCCCCGATGCTTGGATTGGTTGCTCGATGCATGGGGCTTGAAATACATAAACATATGTACAAACGTGTCAGAGTGTATTATATTAATGAGTTGTGATTAATTAACATGTCTACGGGGATTATATTCTTCTGGCTGTACCTCATCCTGGCCGGAACCAGTGTTATCGGACTCAGCGGCAGCAGCGTTACCATCACCTTCGATGGTACCCAGCGCGATGGAGTCCAACAAGAACTGTTCTCCCTCATCGAACGTAGGGTCACCACGTCCTGGTTGCGCCATCTATACTAATTCCGAAAAAATGTTGACATAAATATCATATTACTTTGAAACAACCATATTACAGATTACAACACAAGCATATTATTACATAAATCTCTACACCAAGCATTAAGTACTACGGCGTGTTGGAACTAGCCCAAGGATCAAACACGAACTCGTGATGATATTTATTAGTTAGTCGCTTTGATCGTGATGATTTGATCGCTTTGATCGCTTTGTATATGAATTCTACCTAAAATTGATATGCAAAACTAAATAGATGAAACTAAAATATGTACATAGCTAAAATTTGAAATAAAAATTAGATGAAATTAGTAGTTAAATTTATATACAAATCCTAAACTAGAACCAAATTCAAAATTAAATAAAAACAACAAAATAATAAAAAGAAAAAGAAAACATGCATTGTTATGTAATTCCATACTAAGTGAAAAATATACGTGTTGGTTTAATTTAGAATTAAAATTTCAAGCAAGTAGAGCACTTGTGGGCATTTCACCGAAACAGATGGTGGGCGGTAGAACTAGAGAGGAGGACGACGTGGCACAAGCAGCTACCTCGGTCCTCCCGGTGGGACGGCGGTGTGGCGGCGCTTTGGTGGCGGAGAAGGCGTCGCGGCGGGTGGCGAGAAGGCTTCGCGGCCGGGGTGGAGTGACGGCGCGACGAGGGTGGCGAGAAGGCTTGGCGCACGCGGGTGGATGGGACTTAGAAGATTTGGGTGTGAGAAAAGGGCGGGCGTTTCAAATTTATACAGGGAGCACTTCTACAAGCGGTTCTAATAACCAACCGCTTGTAGAAAATCTCTACAAGCGGTTTTAGAACCAACCGCTTGTACAGGGAGGACTTCTACAAGCGCTTTTAGAATATCTCTACAAGCGGAGTTAGATCAACCGCTTGTAGAGGGATGACTTCTACAAGCGGTTGGTGTTACTAACCGTTTCTGAATAGTCCACTCTAGAAGCGGTTCTTTTCTAAAATCGCTTCTGAATATTGCGTTCTAGAAGCGGTTCTTATTACTAACCGTTTCTGAATGTTGCACTCTAGAAGCGGTTCATTTTCAAACCGCCTGCTTAATTTCATGATTTTTAAAAATTCTTTTCAGACATAGATTTCATTTCATAATTTTTTAAAAGGCTTTTAGCAATTCGATTTCATTTGTAATTTTAAAAAATACTTTTAGCACTCAGTTTCATTTCATAATTTTTAAAAATGCTTTTAGCACTTGATTTCATTTGATTTTTTAAAAATGCTTTTAGCAATTTAGTTTCATTTCAGATTTTTAAAAATACTTTTAGCACTTTTTCATTTCATAATTTTTTAAAAATGCTTTTAGCACTTGATTTAATTTCATAATTTTTAAAAAGTGCTTTTAGCAATTTAGTTTCATTTCAGATTTTTAAAAATTCTTTTACACTCTGATTTCATTTCATAATTTTTAAAAATGCTTTTAGCATGTGAGTTTCATTTCATAATTTTTAAAAATGCTTTTAGCACTTGATTTCATTTTAATTTTTAAGAAGCTTTTAGAACTTTACTTTCATTCCATAATTTTACAAAATGCTTTGAGCATTTTAGTTTCATTCGTAATTTTGGCACTTTACATTCATTCCAAATAAACACTTCCTCTGTAAAAGACTTACATATACATAGTTCATACAAGAGGGGTACATCTTAAGTAGTAGCGCATTTTGTCTTTACAAGTGTTCCTTCATTATGATCGCGACGTATGAAAGGAGTATCCACGTCAGGTCATTGAGGAGGCTTATGTCGACATCCACAGTAAAGGAGGATCTCGTCGAGGCGACTATACTCTTCCTCGCCTGTGACGTCCTCAATTCCAACAATCCTTCGTTTGCCTTGTAGAACCACGTGTCGCTTCGGCTTAATACTACAATCTTTTTGCTTGTCCTTATGCTTCTTAGGTTTGCTTGACATGTCCATTACGTAGAAGACCTGTCTCACATCGTTCGCGAGGACAAACGGTTCGCGCCTATAGCCGACTTGGGTGAGGTCCACGATTGTCATACCGTATTTGTCTACCTTCACGCCGCTTGAAGTCAGTTTGGCCCATTGGCACTTAAATAGAGGGACCTTCAAAGGTCCATAGTCAAGCTCCCATATCTCTTCTATGAAACCATAATATGTATCCACCTTGCCTTTGTTGTCTTCGGCGTCTATACGGACACCGCTATTTTGGTTGGTGCTCTTGTTATCCTGCCATCTGGTGTAAAATGTGTAACCATTTATCTCGTACCCCTTAAATGTCACGATTTCACTAGATGGTCCCCGAGCCAAGCGTTGCAACTGTTCATTGTCTGACCCTTTCAAAAGGATGTACTTTTGTAACCAAGCGTCGAAAGAATCCATGTGCTTCAGTGTTATCCAATCCTCAGACCTCCCCGGGAAATCGCGGCGTAGAATACTCTTGTGCTCAAGGACATACGGGGCCACTACAGTTGATTGTTTCAAAACCGTGAAATGTGCTTGCTTAAATGTAAGAAGATCATTGCATGCAATTGCTTTCCTTCCTAGTGTCCCTTTTCCCCGTAGCCTCCTCTCATGGCGTGATATAGGGACGCCGATCGGGTTTAGATCATTAATGTAATCCACACAAAACTCAATCACCTCCTCTGTCCCATAACCCTCGGCAATGCATCCTTCCGGACGAACGGTTACGAACATACTTCTTTAGCACACTCATGTACCTCTCGAAGGGAACATGTTGTGTAGATACAGGTCCAAGGATACCTATCTCTTTGACAAGGTGAGCAGTGAGATGAACCATAATATCAAAAATGCAAGAGGAAAGATCATCTCAAGGCTAACCAAACTTTGTACCACGTCATCCTGCACTTACTTAGTTTATCCGGGTCGATGACCTTCGTGAAATCGCGTTGAAAAAGAACACAGCTTTGTGATTGTCCTCGTACCCACTCTGGCAAGATGCCTCTCACACCATCGGGAGCAAGCTGTGTCATTAACACAAGGCAGTCATGAGATTTCATGTGTACGATTTTATTCTCTTTCGTGTTTACGAGTCTCTTTACATTCGAGGAGTATCGGAAGGACCTTCACACTGCTCAGAACTCTATCATGCTTTTTCTCTTCTTTGCTTAGAGTGTAGCTCGCAGGATGTAGGTAATGTTGTCCTTTCTCTCTCTTTTGGGATGTAGGTCGTTCCTCAATTCCAAGAATTTAAGGTCCTTCCGAGCTTGCGGTGTATCTTTCGATTTTCGTACATATCTATGTAGCCTAGCAGGTTCAAGCAGACATTCTTCGTGATGTGCATGAAGTCAAGTGAGTGATTGAACCTTCATAACTTCCCAATAAGGCAAGTCCCAAAATATTGACTTCTTCCACATGGGTGCATGACCATCCTCATTCTCGCACATGTTTGCTTCCGTGACCCTTTCCAAATACTACTTTCAAATCCTTTACCATAGCAAACACACGTGGCCCACTACGATGCCGAGGCCTTGCGAAGGTCCAGTTGCCGTTAAATTTCCGCCTTCCTTCCGCAACGGTGACTCAGAAGAAGAAACCTACGGTGATCCATGTACACAACCTTCCGAGAGTTTTTCAGGTACGTGTCGTCCGTTTCATCTAAGCACTGGATGCAGGCTCTATATCCTTTGTTAGTTAGGCCGGACAGGTTACCGAGAGCAGGCCAATCGTTGATTGTTACAAATAACAATGCACGTAGGGTGAAATACTCCCTTTTGTACTCATCCCATACCATTGCACCATCGTCCCACAACGTCACAAGATCTTCAACCAATGGTTTCAGGTAGACATCGATGTCATTTCCGGGTTGCTTGGGGCCTTGGATCAACAACGGCATCATGATGTGCTTTCGCTTCATGCACAGCCATGGAGGAATGTTATAGATACATAGTGTAACGGGCCAGGTGCTATGGCTGCTGCTCAATTCTCCGAAAGGATTCATCCCATCGGTACTCAACCCAAACCTTATGTTTCTCACCTCATCTGCGAAGTCCGGGTACGTCCGATCGACTTTCCTCCACTGTGAGCCATCTGCAGGGTGTCTAAGCATCCCGTCGTCCTTACGCTCTTCTTTGTGCCAACGCATCATCTGGGCATGCGCTTTGTTAGCAAACATACGTTTCAATCGGGGATCACAGGAAATACCACAACACTTTAGCCGAGGTCTCTTCTTCTTACGCTCCCTCTATTTCACTGGATCGTCACGCTTCACCTTATACCTTGATTCTCGCACACCGGACAAACATCCAAATCGGCATACTCATTACGATACAGGATACAATCATTAGGACACGCGTGTATCTTTGTACTTCCAATCCCAAAGGATGACGACTTGCTTGGCTTCATATGTAGATTCGGCAGTGTTATCTTTCGAAGCACCTTCTTTACGAGTGATAACACCTCATCGAATCCCTTATCCGACACACCATTTCTAGCCTTCCATTGCAAGAGTTCCAGTGTGGTACGCAGCTTTTGTGGCCCACGCCTACAGTTTGGGTACAAAGGAGTTCTATGGTCCTCTAACATGCTGGAACTTCTCGAACTGTCTTTCATCTGTGTAGTCTCCTCTCCGTCACGCAAAGATCGGTCTAGCTCATCATCACCAAAGTCACCAAGTGTTTCTTCCACGGAACAATATTGCGTGTCGTCCGGTTCTCGTTGAATCCATCTTCCTCTTCCTTGTCTTCTTCATCGCCTTCTGGCTAATCACCTCAACTTCGCCATGGTTGGTCCAATGGTATAATTTGGCATAAAACCTCTCATGATCAAGTGGTTCATAACTTGCCATCGCTGGGAATGCTCCTTCTCGTTCTTGCAATCTACACACGGACAACATATGAAGTCGCTCGAGGCAATAATGCAACGCCGCATCGAGAAAAGCTTGCACGCCATCAATGAACTCTCTCGAGCGACGGTCCGCATTGTACATCCATTGCCGATTCATCTATACCAAGTTATAATTTCATTAAAAATTATAACAAATTCCGTTAGAAAATTATAACCTAACTTAAATTTCGTAACATTTAAACCCAACAAAAAAAACTCCACCTACACCGTCATCCAATTAAAGACCTACCTTTCTAATTATTTTGTATCCCTTCCTACCTTTGTAATTATTTTTTATCCTTCTACATGTTTTTCTATTTTATTTCATACACCAATAATTACTTCCTTGCAATGTTATACCTAGATCTCTTCCAATATTGTGATATTTAAGATTCTAAAGCTAACAACCACCTAGATCTAAAGCTTCCAATCACCTTTACCTTGTAATGTCATATTTTGAACTAGATCTCCACCCTACATCTTCATACAACAACAAAAACAAGGCACGAAAAACAAATTTTCGATAATGCTTAAAAGTTCAAGATTTCTCCACATCCATTGAAAAAATAGCAATATCTAGGTGAGAAGGATGTTCACATGATGTTACTAACTTTGAAACACTTAATTTAGAGCTAATCACCTCCAATTAAAAATTTGGACAGCACCTCCCAAGAACAGTAGCTTGGTCGGCCTTCTCTGTTCGATCAGATTCGTACCTCTTTGGCGCATGGAGGAAGAAGGGTTTAAATGCGCTGCGCGGGAGGGCTTCCAGAAGCGGTTGGAGACACGAACCGCTTCTGAAGGTTGCGTTCTAGACGCGGTTCCTTTCTCAAACCGCTTCTGATTCAGAAGCGGTTCGTGTCTTAAACCGCTTCTGGAAGCCCTCTCCGGACCGTTGCCAACGAACCGCTTCTGGTGCGAAGATCACAACGGGTTCGCACCAGACCGCTTCTAATAGGCCGGTTGTGATGCCCAGTTTTGTAGTAGTGGAACCTTTTGCTTGTACAATACATACGAAAATAAAAGAATCTGACAATACAGCTAAGTTGCTAGATTAAATGCAAGATTAACATTGAAATGGAATTACAAAGGTCACATCATTTTGTTCAATCATGAGATCTGCAGCAATCCTCTTTCACATCAAACACATGTTCATGAAACAATATCACACACAAGATCAGGGAATCAATATTAACAAACACTGCAACCTCTTTTTGGCCAGAAAAATGCAGTCCCTATTGTGCATGACCTAGTATTTCCCAAACCAATGAATCTGTATGCAAAACCTAACCAAATCCGAACCAAGGCATCTCCTTTCTCTCTGCAACACGCCCTAATCCACGGGAATAGCATAGGTACGAGCTCAACAATATGAAAATCACACACCTTACGGTCGCAGCGCACAGTTACACTAACTCCAACGTTAGAACCCAACCGTGGCATCCAATCCACTAACCCAATCCAAACAGACAAAAAAGCGGCTCCATGATGAAACCCGCAGCTTGCAGCGCCAGCAGACATGGACGCACGCATGCACCAAACAACCAATCTGAGAAGGACAACAGCGAAGCGAAGGGGAGAGAAGGAGCTACAAGCACAGGGGACTCACGGGCGAGGCTGCAGAGAGACTGGTCAAGCGCTAGAACATGGTGGCAGTGGCGGCGGATCTAGGGTTTACTGGCTCGGGGAGAGCGGATCTGCTATCAATTTCGCTCAAATCTGGGCGAGGCGGCATAGGGAGGAGCCGAGAGGCAGGAGGCACGGGGGGTAGAGGTGAGCGAGCGAGAGGAGCTAGGGTTTGGGCAGGAACGAAACGAACGACACAGCTGCGAGGGAGCTATGGTTTTGGGCAGGAATGAACGACCGCGTGCGAGAACAAATATTCAGTCTTCCACATCGCAGACGGTTTCAGTATAGAACTAACATCACAGACAGTTCTATATTGGAACCGTCTGTGATGACACCATGTTCATCATAGACGGTTTTTGAAAAAACCGTCTGTGATGACCTCTCATTATAGATGGTTTTTGAAAACCATCAGTGATGAGGGGTCTAATATGAGTTCCTTTGTACTAGTGTAGTGCTCGAGTGTGTAAAGCTTTGCACTATTACAGAAAGGCATATATTAGACACCTTATCACAGATGGTTTTGAAAAACCGTCTGTGATGAGGAATATCGCTGACAGTTCTATAGCGCAACCATTAGTGACATCATCACAGACAGCGCTCTTCATAAACAGTTAGTGATATACAGCAATATCACAGACGGTTTTAGTACCAAACAGTCAGTGATGCTATCACAAATAGTTTTAAACTAAAACCGTCTGTGATAACAATTATAAAACCGTTTGTGATATCTCACTGATGGTCTGGGATTCTATGTAAATCACTGACGGTTTATAAAATAGAACCGTCTATGATATCTCCTAGCGATATATAATACAGAGACCCGAGCCACTTAGTGCTTTTTAGGGTTTTGGGATCTATCTTTGAGGTGGCTGGGGCTGTGAGGCGATATTGTGAAAGAAGACAATTGATTTTGAAGGGTGATTGTAGATCCATTTGATTTTGGTAATCTAAGGTTAGTAATCGGTTCTAATTGCATTATATTCAAGATCTAGCTTGGTAAGGAGAATTTGAAGATTGTTTAGATCTAACTTGTATATCCATGTGTTCTTTTTTATCTAAGGTTAGTAATGGGTTCTAATTGCATTATATTCAAGATCTAGCTTGGTAAGGAGAGAATTTGAAGATTGTTTAGATCTAGCTTGTAGATCCATGTGTTCTTGGTGATCTAAGGTTAGTAATATGGGTTCTAATTGTATTACATTCAAGATCTAGCTTGATAAAGAGAGAATTTGAAGATTGTTTAGATCTAGCTTGTAGATCCATGTGTTCTTGGTGATCTAAGGTTAGTAATGGTTTCTAATTGCATTATATTCAAGATCTATATATCTTGGTAAGGAGAGAATTTCAAGATTGTTTTCCATGTGTTCTTGGTGATCTAAGGTTAGTAATTGGTTTTAACTGCATTACTATATTTAAGATTTAGGTAGCTAATTTGGTGAAGATAGAATTTGAAGATTATGTTTAGATCTAGCTTATAGATTCATTTGTTCTTTGTGTTCTAAGGTAATAATTGGTTATATAATTGCAATATATTTAAGAAATAGCTAGAGTGCATAATTTAAGAATGTGTACAATGTACTTCAATATTTAACACTAAATGTTATATGCGTAGCGTAGATAGACCGAAGCTGGATGTACGCTGAGAACCGTGCGAGTGCCGAGTACATTAATGGCGTCTTCACTTTTAGAAGAGCTGCATAGGAGGATATATTTAATAAGGGGGTGCAGTTTATGTCTTGTCCGTGCATTGACTGCAAGAATCTGAAGATGTTTCGAAACTCTGCGCAGATTGAAGCACACTTGATTCTGGGGGGTTTCAAAAAGGGGTATACATGTTGGACCAGCCACGGTGAAAAGCAGGATATACAGGAAGCATGTAGTATTAACATCGTCAACGAAGTCAATGATATGCCAGATGATCATATCGATTGTTCTTCCAATGAGGATAGGTTGCAGGATGACAATCTGAATCAGATACTGCGCGACGCAGAAGGGAACCGTGATGACAAAGAATATGGTAAACTCCAGGGCTTGATGGAGGACTCAGAGAAACCTTTATTCCTAGGCTGCAAGTCGAAATACACAAGGTGAACTGCTGAAATTGAAGGCAAGCAACGGTTGGTCCGACAAGAGTTTCACAACGCTGTTATGTCTATTGGCAGACATGCTTTCAGAGGGAAACCGAGTTGTCGACAACCATCTACAAAGCTAAGAAGGTTCTTTGTCCCTTGGGAATTGAAATAGAAAGAATACATGCATGTCCGAACGACTGTATCCTGTATCGCAAAGAGTACACAAACTTGCATGTATATCCGATGAGCAACGTATTCCGGTACAAGCGTAAGAGTCATTCAGATGATGATAACGAGGGCACTGAGGTTGAGAAAGCACCTCCTGCTAAGGTGGCATGGTATCTGCTTGTAATTCCTAATTTGAAGCGTTTGTTTGCGAACCCAAATGAGGCAAAACTGCTGCGTTGGCACTCGGAGGAGCGTAAGAACAATGGAATGCTAAGGCACCCTGCTGATTCCATCCAGTGGAGAAACATCGATAGGAGGTTTCAAGAATTCGGTCCCGTGAGAAGAGCATGTGAAAGAAGAGATCAATATTTTGGGACCTACCTTATTGGGAGCACCTAGAAATTCAGCACTGCATCGACGTCATGCACGTAGAGAAGAATGTCTGTGATAGCTTGATTGGTCTCTTACTGAATATTAAGGGCAAAACAAAGGACAGTATCAACACACGGTTTGACATGGTCGATATGGGCATAAGACCTGAGTTAGCACCGAAAGAAACCGATAAAAGCCGAATGTATTGCGAACCTACTAGTTACACTTTGTCCAAGGCTGAGAGAACTGAACTGTGCCAGTGCTTGCATGGTGTGAGAGTTCCGTCCGGTTACTCCTCCAACATGAAGAGACTTGTTTCGATGCAAGATTTGAAATTAACTAGCATGAAGTCTCATGATTGTCATGTGCTGATGAGACAAATGCTCCCTGTGACAATTTGAAGTATTTTGCCGGTCAAGGTTCGGGAGACAATCAAGAGGCTGTGTTATTTCTTTAACACAGTTGCTCAGAAGGTCATCGATCCCGAAGCACTAGATGCTCTGCAGGCTGAGGTGGTGATGACTCTATGTAATCTTGAGATGTATTTTCCTCCGTCGTTTTTCGATATCATAGTCCATCTCGTTGTTCACCTTGTGATAGAGATAAAGATGTGCGGGCCTGTGTTCCTATGTAGCACGTACCCATTCGAGAGGTATATGGGAATTCTCAAGTCCTACGTACGGAATCGATCTCGGCCGGATGGTAGCATTGTCGAAGGTTATGCAACCGAAGAGGTTATGCAGTTCTGCGTCGATTACATGTCTCAGGTCGTACCAATAGGTGTGTCTCAATCTCGCCATGAGGGCAGACTCCAGGGCATCAAGACCATTGGAAGGAAAGCAATCACGCCTGATCCATACATCGACGAGTATAAGCACTCGCTACAGCAAGAGAATCCAACGTGATAGGAGTTTTGGATCATGAGACAGCATAACCTTCAGTTCAACAGATGGTTGAAGGAGCGACCCATCACTGGGACCTCGTCAAATGATACGCTCACATGGTTGGCAAAAGGGCCAACATTTATAGTTGTAACATAGAAAGGATACGACTTAAATGGGTACATATTTTACACGAGAGATCAGGATATGAAGAGCACAAACCAAAACAGCAGTGTCCGCATAGATGCGTTCAATACCGCTGGATCAACAAGGAGCTCCTACTATGGGTTCATAGAGAAGATTTGGGAGCTTGACTATGTACTATTCAAGGTCCCCTTATTTCGGTGCCGTTGGGTCCACCTCCAGTAGGTGAAGGTTGACAAGTACGGTGTCACTACTGTCGACCTCGCATACATCCGATACCAAAATGAACCAGTCGTACTCGCTAACCAAGCTGTTCAAGTTTTCTATGTTATTGACCCGTCCAAAAAGAAGAGACATGTAGTTATTTAGGGAAAAAGTTGGATTGTCGGAGTAGAGAATATAGTAGATGAGGAAGAATACAATCAAATTGACAAGTTGCCTCCTATCGAAAACGCTATCACAGTCTAAGAAGAACAACCAGAGGAAGCAAGCTACACACGTGTCGATCATTGTGAAGGGCTAATTTTTATACAAAATAATAAGCAAGGAGAGTTATGATTTTAAGTGTACTCTCCAACATAATAGAGTTGTTATTAATGAGACGCTCGAAATTCGAAAAAACTTTGTGTATGCATCTGATTTATTTAATAAAGTTTTCTTTCTTTTACTGGTGTTGATTCATCCACAATTCCATGTACATTATGCATTCCTTCACTGATGTTGGTCCATCCACAATTCCATTTACATTATGCAATATTCCTTCACTAATGTTGGGTTTTGATGGACATCACAGACGGTTCTGGTTTAGAACCGTCTGTGGAAGAGAACTATCATAAACGGTTCTGAAATAGAATCGTCTGTGATAATAAACTATCACAGACGGTTCTAGTTAGAACCCTCTGTGATGTGTATTATCACAGACAGTTCTAAACTAGAACCGTCTATGATACAGGCTCTATAAATAGGTCCCGCATGCAGATCATTCAGTTACCACTCTCCAGCGCTCAAAACCCTAGCTTTGTCTCCAGACGCTTCGTCTCCTATTGTGGCACCTCCCCCGACCTCGCCGACACCCCCGGCCTCGCCGCCTCCCCGGCCGTCGTCTTCCCCCGTGGCACCTCACCCCCGACCTCGTCGACGCTCCCAGCCTCGGTGCCTCCCCGGCCGGTGTCTCCCCCCGTGAGCCTCACCCCCGGCGTCTCCCGATGTGCGACGCCTCCCCCCCGACCTCGGTGCCTCCCCCCGGCGTCTCCCCAACCATGGCGCCTCCCCCTCACCGACACCGCCCCACGTGAGGTTAGTATCTCTTATCAAAATTTATACTAGTGGATTCATAGAGAAAATTTATGAGCAATACATTGATGTCCCACTCTTTCTTGCAAAAAAATGAATAAGAAGTGGACCCTTAATAATGGAATGTATATACGTGAACTTTCGTGGTGTAATTAAAGATGGTCATTGTTCTATACATAGCTTGACTCTAAATATGTCAGATGAGTGCATGATGTTGGCCTGGCTGTAAATGTCGGTCGGTGGAAGAACTTGTGCATGATGGAATGTAAAAGAGATTATCTTTGTGGAAAAGGCCATCCATATTCTGTTACATCCAAATTGATTATTTTCTCAAACATGTTTTAGTGGTCCTTCGTTTTCCCTGTCAATTGTCAAATGCTAGTAACTCAGAAATTAAGGTAGATAATCGTGTAGTACTTTCTATTTTTATTCCATTGCAGAACATGTTAATTTGAGGATCATTGAAGCTAAAGAAAAATAATTTTTTATTTACATTTCTTCATAATTCATTATTCTATGGAATTCACTTATACAAAATACCAAGTTTTATTTCACCTATTATATTTGTTGAAGTGTCTGCATCTGCATGCACATTTTATTCATTATTAAAGCAAAGGAGTCTTATCCATATGGGTAAAGTAAATGTTGATTCGACAGGTGGTTATACATTTATTAAATATTGGGTATTGCATGATTCCATGATCATGTTAGTCTTTAACCATTACAAAGTTCCATTGATTTCATTTTTTTGTTTTCAATGTATTTAGCTGCATGAATGTGACTCATGTGCTGGGATCAATGGCCTGAATGTGAACCAAAATAATGTGTTGAGTTCCAATCACACACTGATGTTCTCTCTGCCTGCTTCATTTGGGCTAATTATAATTTCAATAGTTATCACTATTTTCAAAAGGAGGAAGCAATCAAATAAACTGTGTAAGCATGAGAAACTTCTCCATATACCAAATGCTAAGATAAGTCAAAAATGATCAAAGAGAGCCCTGCTTATTGGTGTCTTACTTGGGCTTTGTAGTTCTGTATGGATATTTTCGAGCATGTATGCAGATGTTGTTGCTAGGAGAATTGAGAATCTTGCTAATATGTGTTGACATAAAATTAAACAAGACAAGATACCTCTAGCTTGCTCAATAAGCTTTTAAATTGCTTAAAATGAAACAAGTCAAGAATTAAAGAATCATACTCCTGCTTTGTCATTCCTATTAAAGAGGGCTGATCTACACATTTCTGAAGTCAAGCTTATGCATAAAAAAGAAGTTACATAAAGATTACAAGAGTATGACCAATTTATATAAAAAAGACGGTTCTCAAATTTCTCTTCTACTTCCCTAGTATGTAAAAATATACTCTCATATAATAAATATATATAAGGGTCTAATATATATACTACCTTTGTACCCATCAAATAAAAGCAGTCATTAATTGGTAGCCTTCCTTGCTTGATTTCTTTTCTTTCCTATTGAGTCATGAAAACCAGCCTAGATTGCAAGATGACGTCCCCTCATTCGTCGTCTCAAGGATGTGATGAGCCATCGAAAGGAAAACCTCCTTGATGTAAGACCCCCATTTTCGATAATAAATATCAACAATGGGTTCCTTGTGCATACCGTACTAGTCCCATGATCAGTGGCTAGCACGCACAGATTACAAATTGAAATCACACCCATACACAATATATTACATATGCCAAGCGTCTTGAAATTACACAGTATTATTATTACAACCCAAAAGCTCGAAAAGCAGCAACGAAAAATTTATTTCTCTTGTAGTATGCCCATTCACCCTCAGGCAACAGACAAGATAAAGCCCTAGAAAACATCGTCATCATAACTCCCGAATCTTGAATCGTCATAAAGATCATCGGGGTAATCGATACCTTCTCCTAAAACAACATTGATAGCAAGATTGAGTACATTGTGTACTCAGCAAGTCTTATAGTGTATCACAGATGCAATCATAAGTAAATGTAGGATATAGCAAGGGTGAGGTTTCTACAATTATTTTTGCATTGGTAAAATAAATCATAAGCACATACTAGATTGCAACTGAAGTTTGTAAGGAAGCATCTTAATGTAATATGCAAGTATTAATTTAGCGTAAATCAATCATCATGTCACAGTCTATCCGACTGACTTAATCCATTCCCATGTCATCCCCTAACATGAAACATACATATTCCGAAACACTATTTTCCCATCAAATCATTTTGGAAATATTAAAACTCTAACCATGTTATGACTTTGCCAAGTGCCTTTAACCGTAGGCGCGGCTAATTAATTAGATTTACACTCTGCAAAGGCGTACAACTTTATCCACAAGAAATGATCAGCTCTTTGTGCAAGCTATTAGCACACTTCCTTTGGTGTCCTGCAGAGAGATCATAACATAACCGTTACATTACATAGACCTAGCTTTGCACCAGCCCGATGACGTTAAATCCTTGTTATGGAGAAGAAACACGACAATGTATCCCTGTCATTTAAAGTGGTAATACAAGTAGTAATTCCCAGCGATAGAAGCAGTAAATCCCTGCAATAAAGGTTTCTTCTCATACCAAGGCGTACACCGTTATACCGATATGCATTTACCCACAACGAAGTGTGGAAGCCCCTCGTAAGCAAACCTAGAAAGGATTGCTCATACTATCTCCCGCCTACCAATGTGCAAAGCCAGACCTAAGCAACTTAATAGGTTAAGGCTGCCCCATCCCAGCACTTGTGGTTGCACGGAATTCTTGGCTTGAAAACAACCCATAGCTCGGTCCTTAATCCGACACGGGCAATAATCTCCCCCTACACTACGTACAAGTCTAACCCTTGCACAACCGGCTATTACCAATAATTGCCCGCATCTAAACCATAGTTTTATTTTCAAAATACCAACGATTATTCTCATGTCATACCCACCATTCAAATTTTCAAGAATTTAACTTTGATCATCAACTTCGTTGCTAATGAGCATAGCTAAGCATGATTATTAGTCATGTATACCCAATTTTGACATTATGTAATGTCCACCCCTTTATCTATGGTTAACAAGGTTCACATATTCATACTTGTAACATCCCGAAAATGAAAAACAGTATGTAATAAAATGGAAATGAATATTTTTGATTTGAATATAATTATTTCTGAGTTTTCTTGATGTTATTGGTTTTTATTGGATTTTCTTGGATTTATGCTTTGTATGAAAAGTCCAATAAATAGAATTTATCAAATGGAAAATGGTAAGAAGGTAAAAGTAAAAATTATAAAAATTACCATTTGGTCATGACCAATCTGGTAAACCAGTAAGAATATTTAGTAAAAATCTTTGGTGCTGATTTGGGACAAAATAAATATCCTAGCTCTCTCTCTTTGACTAAAAGCAGAAAGTCAGAATTAATTGAAAATAATAGAAATTTATCAGGAGCCACAAAAATTACCATAGCACCCTTAGAGCAGTGTTTATATCTGATAAAAATCTCAGGAACTTATCATGTCGGCAAAGCCTCCTAAAAAATTCAAAAACAGAGACTATTAAAAACAAGAAATCTTCATGTCAGAATTTTTATAAAATATTCACTTGAGATTTTGACTTGAAATGTTTATGGAGACGTCCACAAGACAAAATTAACCTCCATAAAAAGTTTGGAAAATAATTAATAATTTTTACACCTTCAAATAAATAAAATACCGAAATTAAATTCCTGTACTAGTTCAAAGTGTTAGAATTTTAATTAATTATTTGTTAGGTATTTTAATCTGAAAATTTTACCAAGAGATGAAAACAACCAGATAAACCCAGTAAAAAAGTTTGGAAAATTTTCAAATTGATGTGATGGTGTTTTTAATGCTCACATGGAGCTGCTCCGGCCAGACTTATCCATTGGCTCGCTCTCTCTCTCTGACTCGTGGGCCCGCCCCCTTTTCCGTAACCGTGCGCTGGCAGGAACGAAAAAATGGTTCAATCACCGACTGGTGGCCCCCGGACCCACCTGTCAGCCTCCCCCTCCGCTGCTCTCACCCCTTTTCCTCTCTCGCCCGAGACAAGCTCGACGTCTCCCGAGCCTTCGCCGGCTTCCCTCCGCGTCTCAGCGCAAAACCCGCCGAGCCAACGTCGTGCGTCGCCACGGCTCGTCCTCGACTGCTGCTCCACACCCCAGCCATACGCAGATCTGCCGGAGCCGAAAAATCTCGCGCTGGCTCGCCTGCGCTGCGTAGGCAGAGAGGCGCCATTTTTCCTCCGATTCAAACCTCGTGCTATCATTCCTTTCGGGCTATAAATACGGGTAAGCGTCACACCGAGGCATCCATTTCTTCCTTCATTCCCCGAGTGAGCAAGCGAGGCCAATTTCCTCTTCTTCTCCATTCTTTCGTGAAGGCCGGCAAAGGGGGAAACCAGTGGATCAAGCCAACTAGGCAATCACTCCGAAATTTCTTTGCCCGAGCCTTCGCGTGATCCATAGTGACGAATACTCATAAAGCAGGGTGCACCAGCGGCCCAATTGCAACAAGCAAAGCCCAGCAGCGACAAGCGGCGGCCTCGAATCGGCCCGGCCTAAGCAGGCCGTCCCGGCTGCTACCCAAATGCCTCTGAGACCATTCGGAGACCATTCCCGGCCGGTCCCGACTCGACTCGGCGAGGTTCGACCCCGCGGCGGGGCGGGATTCCCGACTCAGGCTTCAGCAGGTTCCGACCCCGCAGTGGCGGGATCCCCGACTCCGACTTCGGCGGGGTTCCCGACCGCAGCGGGGCGGGATCCCCGGCCCGACTTCAGCGAGGTTCCGACCCCACGCGGGGCGGGATCGCCGCGCTCGACTTCGAGCCGCGTCGCGCGCGCCGAGTCCGTGTCAACCTAAGGCCACGTGCCCCACGGACGGTCATTAGTGGCGGCGAGGCGGTGGTCCCTTCCCAAACGATTTGATAAGGCTGCGAAGCCCGTCTCTCGTCCCATCACCACCACCACGGTGCAAGGACACGCTCTCCGAGGCAACTCCAACGTCACACGCGACTCGTCAAGACCCACATGGATCACGCGAGCGGCTACGCCACTTCCCGGAGGATTACCTAACCACTCGACCGGCTAGACCACCGACCCGCGCATAGGCTCGACGGCGACGATCGGCGAGCAAGCGACGATCGGCGGAGCGATTGCGACGCGCTGGGCAAGGCCCGAAGCCCTAAGTAGCTCGCTGCACTTCGCCAATTCTCGATGTAACACCCCTTAGATCTTGAATAAAAGGAGGCGGGAACCTCCTAACAGGGCAGGAGTAAGAGCTACGGAGAGCTTTTTCCTCTTCTTCCTCTTCTTCTTTTCTTCTCCTTACGAGAGCTAAGTTTAGATCATTCTAGTGTTGAGGCTCCACCTGCGGCTTAAAAAAACTTCAGTGCGATCATCCGCTTTTGATGAATACAATACCAACGCCTGGCGGGTAGGGACCTTTGGCCCGAACCGGTATACATCTTGGACTCGTGGTCTAACCATTCGAGGGCGAAGGCGCGCCCCTTAGACTTACAAATTTACTTGCCGGCGAAAGCGCCGGCGGTTAGCGCGCCAGGTAGGGGAGCGCAGCGTCTTCAGCAGCATCTCCGGATTCCCATTCATCTCCTTGATGGCATTCTTCTCCAACGACGGCATGACTGTGTTCGGGAGCCAGATCCGCTTCGGCTCCCTCAGCTTCACCGTCACCTCGGAGGGAGAGCTCACGCTCATCCTTGCCGCGGAGGGCGGCGCTGCGGGAGCTCGACACCATCTCCGGCGACCGTCCCACTCCGGCAGGCGCCTCGGGCCCCAAAGCCGAAACACGAGGAGCGCTATACCTCCTTTGGCGAAAGCCTCTCCGGGCCGCGCAGAGATCCGTCACCTCCCTTTGCCACGACTTGTAGCTATGGTGGCTACATGCCAACCTCCGTCCACGAGTTCTTGGAAGACTCTTCCGACCACGGCTCGGCTTCGACACGAGTATCCCGCCGCAGCGGCACTCGCGAGTGCAGCGTGGCGAGCCTGGCCGATTTGGTCGTAGCCACCGCTGCTCGACGCGGTCCCCGTCCGAGGCGAGGAGGCGGGGGAATACGGTGGCGCCGAAGCCTGAACGCGCCGCTCGCTTCAGCGCCTGACGGCAACAGCGGAGTGGAGGAGCGAAAGGCGAGCTCGGCCGGCTCGGGCCAACTGGAGCGGGACGAGCCCGAGCAGCGCAAGTCTTTGGCGGCAGCGCGCGCGGCGCCAAGAGCACCACAAGTTGGGGCGAGAATCCGGCGCCCCGGTTTTCCCTCACGCAAGCCAAAGCGTGGCTGCGGCCGCAATCTTGCTCGAGGCCTTCGGAGCCCGCAAACCCGGAGGCGAGCTACCTACGAGAACCTTCGGGCTGGTGGAAGCCGTGTGGCCGCGGCACTTTATCACGAGCCTCCGGCTCCTACCACCGGCGCTGCCCGCCACCGGGCCCGTCGCCATGCGAGCCGGTGAGTGCGCCAAGACCGCACCCACCATGAACCACCCGAGCCTCACGCACCCGGTGCGCGGCGCCTCGGTAATGCCTCGACATCCGCGCCACCCTCGGCGCGAAAGATGGCGGAGGGCGCGCCCACTCACGTGTTGCGGATGGTGGCGCCACTACGCGGCCGAGCCACGATGGTCGGACCACGGGCTTTTTGCCAAGGATCCGCCAGCGGATTTTTCCGCCCGGTCCGGCGCCTACCAACATTGCCAAGTACCGGGGCCACCAACCCGGTGTCGGCTCAAGATCTGCGGCTCGCGTGCTCGGTGGGGAGCGACGGATGATCTCTTCATCATCGGTGCCTCCCCATCTACCTCGCGGACTCGGCTCGAGCCTCGCTCGAGTACCGCCTCCAAAAGCGTCAGAGGCGGGTGACTTGAAGAATCTCTTCGTCGGTAACTTCGTGGCACTTATAAGCGCCACAGTAACTCTGGGACACGAAGGCTGCAAGCACGGCCGGGAGACTCTCGGGACTACATCAGGAGGTTTTCCGCCTTGAACGAAGCTCCCGACATCTCGGCGCCGATGTCGTGGGAGCCTTCATCTACGGCACCTCTGCAAGGCCTTGGTGCACAAGTGGGTGCCTCAAGCCCGGGACCGCAAGGAGCTCCTCGACATCGCCACCAACCACGCCTCGTGAGGCCGTGGGGCTATTTTGAAGGAGGAAAGGCCCAGCAGAGGCCGGCGTCAAGCGGGTCTCCTCGACCGCCGACAAGCGGAGGCGGCGCGAGCGATCCGTGAGACCCAAAGTGGTCGCCGCGGTCGATCGCCACCTTAGCGGCGGTAGCGGCGGCCGTCGCCCCGACCGCCGAGAAATTGATGGGCGGCCCATGCCCGAACCATGGGTTCTCCGTCAAGCACAAATCACGGGGCTGCGAAGTCTGGCGCTATCTCTAGCGTCCCCACCACGCGAAGCAAAGGAAAGAAGCCCGCGCGGCCCGCGAAGCAGCGGAGAAGAAGCGACGGCGAGTTCCCGAGCCCGGCGGTGCCTCATGATCTTCGGAGGACCGGCTTGCTCGCCGACAAGCGTCGACTCAAGCTCGCTTACCGAGAGTCCACACCGTCGCCACGGGCGTCCCCAATATCTTGGTGGTCGGAGTTCCGATCACCTTTGATCGGACCGATCACCGATCGCGTCCACGGTAGGAGGTACCGGTGGTGGTCGACCGTCGTCGAACGGCGCCTCACGAAGGTCTTTGATGGGCGAGAGCGCGGCCTTAACATCCTCTACGTTGAGGCGTTCGGCGCTATGGGGTCCGCGCTCAAGCCTCGGCCAAGCAAGGCACCTTTCCATGGCGTCATCCGGGCGGCAAGCCCATCCGCTCGGCGGTCGACTGCCGTCACCTTCGAGCCGGAAACTTCCGCGCGAGACCCTCACCGCCGGTCGTGGATTTCCCGGCGCCTACCACGCCATCTGGGGAGGCCATGCTCGCCAAGTTCATGGCGATCCCGGCTCGCCTACCTCAAGTGAAGATGCCGGACCGCATGGAGTCATTACCGCGGTATCGTCTTTCGGCTGCCTTCAGCTGTGGCGTGGCGGCGCGAGCTCGCCTCGGCGATCGTTGCCTCTCGGAACTCAACAAGCTCGGGAGGAAGCGCCGAGTCCGTCCCGAATCCGGACCGTCGGGCGGGATCCTTCAAATCCGCCGAGGACACGAAGGAGGTCACGGTCGATCCTCGTGATCCGACCAAGACCGTCTTGGTCGAACCACGCTCCCCACCAAATAGGAAAGCGCGCTCGTCGACTTCCTCCGCACTAACAAAGATGTCTTCGCATGGAGGTCCTCCGACATGCGGAGAGCATTCAAAGGAGGTCGCGAGCACTCCTTGGCGTTCGACCGGGCTCAAGCCGGTGCGCCCAGCGCTGCGCGCTCGGCGAGGAAAGCGCGGGGTTATAGGAGAGATCGCCAAACTCTTGGCGGTAGGGTTCAGTAAAGAGGTGCGCCACCACGAGTGGCTAGCCAACCTGTACTTGTAAAAAAGAAGAGCGGGCAATGGAGAATGTGTGTTGACTATATCGAGTCTCAACAAAGCATGCCCCAGGACCCATTCCCTTACCTCGCGCATCGACCAAGTCATCGACTCCGCATTGGGTGCGAGTCTCTTTCCTTCTGGATGCCTACTCGGGCTACCACAGTTGCGCTAAAGGAGTCCGACCACTCGCGACTTCCTTCATCACTCCGTTCGGCTCGTTACGCTATGTCACAATGCCCTTGGCTGAAGAGCGCGGCGCTACATACGATGTATGCAAGCGTGCTTGATGACGGATCGGCCGCAGCGTTGAGGCGTATGTCGGCGATATTGTCGTAAAGACCGGGAAGGTGGCGACCTTATCGCCCGACCTAGAAGACTTTCGCGAACCTTGACGGTTTCGCAAAGCTCAACCAGTGCGTCTTGGGTCCCCAAAGGAAAGCTCTTAGGCTTCATCGTCTACGGCGAGCATCGAGGCCTGTCGGAGAAGATCTCGGCGATCGCAAGATTGGCCCGGTCGGCCAACCTCAAAGGGGTCGAGGCTGGACGGGTGCACGCGGCTTTGAGCCGTTCGTGTCTCGCCTCGGCGACGCGGAATGCCGCTCTGAGCTGCTCAAGAAATCCGAGCCGCTTGATTGGACACGAGGCTCGGAGAGCCCTCGCAGCAGAAGGCCTTCTGTCTTCGCCTCGATCTGGTCGCCCGACACGGGTGAACCGTTGCTCCTCTACATCGTTGCCACTACCCAAGTCGTCGGTGCGGCCCACCGTGGTGGAAGCGGCGGAAGAAGGCGTGAGCTCAAGGTACAACGGCGGTCTACTTCATCGATGGTACTTTCCGAGTCAAGACTCGGTACCGCTGAGTGCGAAGTTACTCTGGCGGTGCTCATTGCAAGAGAAACTTCGTTCACTACTTGATCAAGACGCCATCAACGTGGTGACCACGTCCCCACTAGGCGAGATCATCCACAATCGCGATGCCTCGGGAAGGATAGCCAAATGGGCGCTCGAGCTTAGCGGCCATGGCATAATATCGTCCCTCGGACGGGCGATCAAATCGCGAGCTCGGCGGCGACCGTCGCCGAGTGGACCGAAAGCCGAGCACCACCGGTGGTCGAAGACCGAAGTCTTGGACAATGTACTTGACGGGTCTTACACCAAGAATGGCGCGAGCGCGGAGTCGTCATCATCTCCCCACTCGAGGCGAGCTTCAATACGCCATTAGGTTGCTCTTCGACCGCGACCAACAACATTACATTGCCGAGTCACGAGGCTCGTCAGCGGTCTCGGATCGCGCCGACCTCGGTGCCCGCCGGCTCTCGTCCACAGGGACTCCAAGCTTGTCGTCGACCAAGTCATGAAGGCTGCGGGCCCGAGGCGCCCGCGTGGCCGCGTCTTGTCGAAATCGGCCGGCTCGAGGAGCGGTTCAAGGGTTTGAGCTTCACCATAGCTACCGGCGCTACAATGGCGGGCCGATCACTGGCCAATCTTGCCTCCGGTGAGCACATCCCGCCGGGATCTTCGTCTCCGACCTCCTGCGGCCCATGTCCGGTGGACTCGGCGGTGGCGGCCACCCGACCAATCGGCCGCCGATCGCCCGACCGCGCGATCGGCGGAGACTTGGCGGATCGCCCGCGGTGTGCTAGCGCTTGAGTCCGGCCGAGGAGGCCCTACATCGACCGTTTGTGGACGGGTCACT